>JAYKAV010001223.1:257388-423839 GCA_035582835.1 Phoebastria nigripes
TCTCTGGGCAACCCATTCCAGTGTTTCACCACCCTCATCATAAAAAATTTCTTCCTTGTACCTACATACTCAGAAACCAGATTCACGTGTTTGATAGCTGTACCTATTTCACAGCTCCTTGCAGGTGGTTATTATGAAGCCATTTTCAGTGTTATAAACTAGACTGGCAATTTCCCACAAGTATTTGTACTGTCCCTGACGCACAGAGAARTAGAAGTGACAGATGTGGCTCCAACGTCGTGAGAGGGACATCAGTCTCCTCTGGCACTGCCCTGGCCACTCCATTTGCAGGATTTGCTGGTGCAGTCTGCCCCGACGGAGGGACATGGCTCACACTCGACTTTCTGCTGTGCTTCTTATGAATCACTTGCCATTCTAGCAGCTGGGTGAGAGCCAGGTTTGCTTGGGAAGTGGACACTTTAGCACAGGACAGTGGCTACACTAATAAACCCAGCAGCATGAGAGCAGATAAAGGTTTCCCATCACACTGGAAGCTGTCTATATGGACATGCTTTGTTCACAGCAAGCTGTGCAAAATGGTTGTTTTAGGTTGCAGATACAGAACATCCAGCCTTATTTTCAAAGGTGCTAGGCATCTGCAAAACCCACTGGTTTTGACAGCAAAAAAAAACGGCTACTACTGCTACTTAAGTGCCAACATATGGATTTCAGGCTGTAATTGCATGCACCATGGCTTGATTAAATTGCTGCCTGGAACTTTGCCAAAATAGATTATTTCACTTAGCAAAAGCTTTTTCTATTCTGCAATTTTGAAGCCATAGC
This sequence comes from Phoebastria nigripes, assembly GCA_035582835.1. NCBI lineage: Eukaryota > Metazoa > Chordata > Aves > Procellariiformes > Diomedeidae > Phoebastria > Phoebastria nigripes. The sequence continues at coordinate 258,172 of JAYKAV010001223.1, forward strand.
ACACATCCCAAGGCAGCATGGAGCTACGGTGTAGGTATGCTTCAGGTGGTTCAATCTCGGTGCACATAACTCTGGTTCACATTGCACTGTCCTCTACTACACCGAGACACTGCAGAATAGACATAGCCTTAGATATCAGCTCCTCTCCAGAACGTGTTACCCCTGCCCTTATCTTGTTGCTCATTTAATCAGGATCTGATTTTCAGAATCAGATGTTCAGATCAGCACGGAAATGGCTGGAAAAAGGGACCGTTCTGAAACTGGCTGCATCAGCTAAGTGCCTGAGGCCTGAGCTCTTTTGAAAAATTAGTCCCTAAAATGAAGATGTTACAGTATTCCAGAAAATCCCCAACTTCAGAATTTCCAGAAGAGTGTCCTCATCTGAATTAATAACAGAGACAACTTCACTGAGCTCCATGATCAGTCGCAGCTCTCCGGGACCATTGGGTCACTATCCTCTATGATTAATCAGACTTTCTTATTTTTTTTTTATTTTTGGTCTATGAAAAACCTACCATCTGGACAGCATTGCAGTGAAGAGCATTACAGCAAACAGCATTGCCACAGGAAAGCTTTCTTCTCCCCAGAGCACAGGAAGCAGAATTGCAGGCAGTTTGCAGGGACCCTAGAAATATAGTGACCTCCAAGTCTCAGGGCCCCCGTGTAAGATGGGGGTGTAGTTCTGTTTCCCTGCATATGGATACTTTTGCTGCTTAGACTAAAAGAAGAGAAAAAAAAAAAAAAAAAAAAAAACAACAACTATAGAAAAGCTGCTATATTTGTTAGGGATATCTTCCTGTGAGCTGAAGGCTTGACTACACACTGAATAGCACTGCTTTAGCTAGAAAATGGACTTATTTGTTAGCCATTTTGGGGGGAAAAATGCAGAATGATATGTGTGCATATCCTTATTGTGGTTTAGCTCAAATAAAATAATTCCTGCTAGAATAAACTGAGACAAGAATAGCAATTCCAGCCCACACGGTTCTGCAAGAAATGTTCCACAATAGATACACTGAGGGCATTCTTATTACCAACCAAACCAAAGTACTCTTTTTGAGTGAGGACACATGAACCATACCATGTGGATATGTGGGCATGTTATCAAAAGTTACAAAGCCACAGAGGCTTAACAATGCTCAGAGCATCCATTGCACCTCAGTGACAAAACAAGCCTCTCAGCCCACCCCGTTGCTTCAAAGCTGTTCGTTTAAATCACCACAATGGAAATTAAATCCCATATTTCCAGGGTAAGGCAGTTTAATGCATGTTACCACCTAGCAGGGTGGTTAAGGGTGCATCAACTGTTTCCTGAGGGACAGTAACTTATTCAGCCACAGCACTTTCCGGCCATGTGCCTATACTCATAGGCAAAACTGCAGGGTGTTAGCCAACGCTCCCTGTCAGGATACTCCTTCCAAGCAGTGTAGAAGAAGCTTTATTTTGGTTTAAATGAAAATAAACCACTGTGAGTGGTTTATTTTACGAAGACATGCTTCAGCTCCCCAGATACAGGCACCTAGAGACCTGAGATGCCAAGGCATCCCACCTCCTCTTCCCTGGTGCCACAGAAGGACAGGAGGACAAGGGTCTCCTTAACTTCCCTGTTTCAGATAGCTCAGAGGGCTGTGAAAGGCACTGTGCATGTATGGTTAGGCAGCAGAGTCTGGCCCAGACAAGAGATTACACCAGTTTACAGTGGGAGACCAATCACAGCAAGACACTGGTCCAGTGTCTGCATTAAAGACAGAATCTAAATCCATAAAAACCCAAGAGATACAGGTTGTTGAAAAGCAATAAAATTCTTTTGCTTTTTTTACCAGACTGTCTATTTTGCTACTGACGTCTGAGTCTCTAAAATTTGCCTTGTTCCACAACATTTTTTTCAAAACAGCCCTTTGCCTTTGAATTCTCACAGACATAGTCTGTGGTCAGAGAAACATTTGGGGAAAATGTGAAAAATTAATTGATTGGGCAATTTTTAATAAGTTTCCCTTAGGAATCTCAAATACACTATTGCTTTTCAGATGGCTTTGTCAGGCTGTACTCCAAGATCAGCTTTAAATTTAATTTACTGGACACAGCTTCCATGTACCAAGAGCAGAACTCCAAAGTCTTCTCTTTGTCATTTAAGAAGTAATCACAGGAAAAAGATGCCATAACCTTTCTTCATTTCTTTCCAGATATTATCAGGAGCTACACTTCTATGAGAGTAAAAGAGTAGATTTGGGAATATTTAAGCAAGGGACATAGCAACATATGAAAAAACCCCACAAAACCCAGGACTTCGGACAACATAAATCACACAAGAAGGGCAATTAGAGATTATTAAAAATTTTTATTATTTATGAAAAGCTGTAGGTCAACACGACATTGTGCAGCACTGGAGGAGTACTAACATGCAACAAATATGCCATCTCAGGAGGACTGCAGTCAGAACAGCTCAGAAAAAACAGTTTAAAAGAGTAAAAGGTAGGAGAGGTGGGGACCCAGAGCTTGAATAAGTGGGGTCAGAAAGTTCTGTGAAAGGTCTGTACATGTATATCTGTGATATTTGCATAAAAGAGAAATTTATGTCTTATTCGTGCATTTGGTTGTCAAATACAGTAAGTCTTGGAGAAGGTGAATCACTCTATGAACAGCAAACGTACGCAAATCCCCAGACCTTAGTAAGGAGCACAGGCTGAGACTGAAGTATATTGTCCATTTGTGTCAAATTCTCTGTTGGTTTAAACAGACTCAGTTTGACAGAAATAAAAGGTCCATTACAGTCCCAGTAGGACCCTGGGAATTGACTGGGCAGCAGAACAGCTATTCTGCATACGCACAGTGCACTGCTGTCACCAGAGTATGTTATCAACATCCTCTATCAACACCCTTAATCCGTGATTGTCAGAACACCTCTTAATAAAAAACACTGTTTATGCCTTTTCCTAGATTTTTCTGTTCAGTTTTATAAATACCACCCTTTAAAAGTCTGTATTCTCCCCCTTCTCTCTAGGTAGCAAATTTGCTCAGACTCTTCCAGATCCCCCAGATAAGCTATGCCTCCACCAGTGCCAAGCTGAGTGACAAATCCCGCTACGACTATTTTGCGCGGACAGTGCCCCCTGACTTCTACCAAGCGAAAGCCATGGCTGAAATCTTACGGTACTTCAACTGGACTTATGTGTCAACAGTTGCTTCAGAAGGAGACTATGGGGAGACAGGGATCGAAGCCTTTGAGCAGGAAGCTCGCCTCCGCAACATCTGCATCGCCACCTCCGAGAAAGTGGGCCGGTCCAATATCAGGAAGTCCTACGATGGTGTGATCAGAGAGCTGCTCCAGAAACCCAATGCCAGAGTGGTGGTGCTCTTCATGCGAGGCGATGACTCTCGGGAGCTCATTGCAGCTGCCAACCGCTTCAATGTTTCCTTTACCTGGATTGCCAGCGACGGATGGGGAGCACAAGAGAGTATTGTCAAGGGCAATGAGCACATAGCTTCTGGGGCAATAACCTTGGAACTTGCTTCCCATCCAGTTAAAGAGTTTGACAGATATTTCCAAAGCCTCAGCCCTTACAATAACAGACGCAACCCCTGGTTCAAGGACTTCTGGGAGCAAAAATTCCAGTGTAATCTCCAGAACCGAAAACCACATAAAAAGGCTTGTGACAAGCACTTCACCATCAACAGTTCCAACTACGAGCAAGAATCAAAGATCATGTTTGTTGTGAATGCTGTGTATGCGATGGCCCATGCCTTGCATAAAATGCAGCGGACTCTGTGTCCAAACACCACCAAACTCTGTGATGCCATGAAGCATCTAGATGGCAGGAAGCTGTACAAAGATTATCTCCTGAAAGTAAACTTTACAGGTAATAACTTCTCTTTTGGTACATACAGAATGTCACTGTAATTAATGAAAGTTCATTGGTCACAGTAAGAGCCAGATGAATTTCCAGTAGCATCTATTATCAAAGTTCAGACCAGGGCGGTACCCAGGCAAGGCCACTCCTGTCACACGAAGGGAGAAAGAAGAAGAGGGGCAGGGAGCATGGTGAGAACCCTAAAAAAACCAAGCTTGATGCTCCTCCTGTTTGCAGCAGAAGGAAGAGGTGGAAGTGGCCACAGCTGGTCTTGGAAATGTTACCTACTTCCACACACCAATTTCCATTTCATTCACAGCCAGTTTGGCTTCAGCTGGACATGTTTGGAGGCCAATGGTCCTTTCACCACCTGCTACACTAGGCAATCGCCTACTATGCCTATGCCAAGACTTGGCCTTCTCTTCCTCGTTTTTTTAAGAATTTACATAATAGCTGGACCCTGGTCAATGGCTAACTTTCTTGCAATAGTAAAGCAATAATTCCTGCTATAGAACCAGATCAGTATAAAATATTTAAATATGTGGGATAGTGCCATTACCTATTTTACAGATCTTTAGCCTTGATGACAAAGTATAACAAGCTAGATTAAATATGTGCAGGAGGCTTGTGGAGAGAGCGTGGATGATCTGGCAATGATATAAGCAAACTTCATGGGGACTGGCTGCGCAGCACATGACATCTCTGGTTTTGCCATCGCATGTGGCTGAGCTTAGATTTGTCATTAATATTACACCATAGCAAGGCTAAATAGATCTACAGGGGAAAAAAGTAAAGTGTAGAGCATCGTGTCTTTTTGTTGTTACATGTCTAAAATTCTTCTGAAGCATCTAGGTTGAGCCTGCATTTCTATATATTATTAAACTGATATTCTCAGCTGACTGAGTTGATAGTAAGGAAAYATCATGCTGTGCTTTGTATGAGAACTAGCTCCAAGAGGAATTGAAGGATAAATATGTGTATGATACAACATGCTCAGACCCAAGAGACCCTCAGTAATGGTACATTAGTAACACTGGAAACTATGTGAAACTGTCAGAATGGAGCTTGAACTTTTCCCTCCTTCAGAGGTCTTCTCAGCATTTGATTCATACTATCTCTAGATACTACCAACTACATCCCTAGAGCTTCTCTCACTCCCAGTGGGGTAGCCAAGTACTCCACTTTCTTGGGTACATGTAGACATACCTCCCAGTGCATGCTGCAGAGTTCCTTAGGACCCGTGGTCTTCCAGCTAGCATCCTGCTAGCTGACTTGTTTARAGCACATCAGGGCTTCCTGCAGCCCACATGCCTGGATTTCTTTCTTTACCATGGAAATCAAGGAGGGGCAGATTGGACTGGTCATGTCCTACATCTTAACTCATCCCCCAGGAGATGATTCAGGAGGACCCAGGAGCTTGGGCATGCTCTGCTAATATAGATCCGGTCATAAAGAAAAAATAATGCTCCCGGTGAGAGCAGCTGGAAGTTGAGATGCTTCAAAACCTTCACCTGAATGTTGCATGCAATGCAGCTGAAGCAACATGCCTCGCCTGAGCAACACAATGCTTGTGCACGTCATGCCATTTGGTCTCCTCCTAAAGACTGCTGCATCAGTAAGGATAGTCACATACCTTGACATATATAGATGCATAGGCAATGTATATGTATCATATGTCATGCTGTAATTGCATTTGATTTATTTATTAATTTCATGTGTTATAGACAACAGCACAAGACAGAATGAATCAACCTTTTAGGCTTTAAACCTATGGAAAATAAGAACCATCATTTCTCCTCCCCCTCCACACAGTACTTAATACACAGAAATAGATTTTTAATACACTTTYTCATTTGCCTACACTTATCCTTACAGATAACTGAATGTCTTGAAATTGTTGAAATCAAAAGGTTTTAGGACCACAGCACTTCCCAGAAGCTGGGTCCTGGCAGACTGATCACAAGGGATGGCAGTGGTGGGCAATGTTCTTCTGCCCCTGCCAGGGAGACACTTCAGGACAGTGACAGCCTACCCAAACGAGTAGGCAGTTCAGTAATTTAAACTTCAATTATTTTGAAACTTTTTCTGACACTCCAGGTATTTTTATGGGCTTAAATGCATACACTCTTAATAGAGTCCAGCTTTAGTCTGTCATTAGACAACCTTGGTTCCAGTACATGATTCCTAATCATTTTTCTATCATGCAGAGATTTTTTAAGCACCCAAGCATTTTTCCACTCAGCATTGAGACATAAAGTCAAAATAACCACAATTTTCTTTGACCAAAACTCCAGGAAAATTTTCATTTAGATACAGCCAGAAAAATTCATTTTCATTTTGATTGAATTATCTTTTATACTTTTTATGAATTGGAAGTTGAAGCTGTTCAAGCTGAAAAAAAAWAATTCAAAAACTGTCGTTTTGCAATTTTGAAAAGAGAAGGCTCTTTTTGGAATCAAATTAATTTGTTTTAAAATCAACATGGAAACCTTTGAAACTCTGAAGAGGCTTAGTTTCAGTTAATTTTCATTTCCAATTTAAAACTTTTAAAAACCTGTCAAGTTCTTATCCAATGGTTTTGTTCCATGTATATTGTTCCTAGCTTACAGCATGATTTGCTCGTCTCCTGTTTCTTTGTTATCAGTTCTTCCATTACAATGTGAATCCATGTTTTAATGTCAGTGATTTTTGAAAGAAGATGGGTGATTTTTATATAGTGAGAGAATCAGCAAATCTCCCATGCCTTCTTCCTTTCAGAAAGGTGTGAAATTTTAATACATACAAGTCTTGTCATTGATTTCCATGAGACCAAGAATTCACCTTTGCTCTTTTCTGGTTGAAGAAAGTCTCTGGGTGTGTTGTTAATACAATTTCAGGACCCCACAGCACAGTACATTTGATCAGTGATGCTCTCATATTTCCAGATCCAAATCTGAGAACATATCCCCAGTGCAGAGAGGGGATGGCATGGAAGCTATCATCAGCCCATCAGGTACACTGCAACCAAGTCAGATGGGGAATTTTCTTACTTCTTTAGCCTAGGTAGTGATCCACACCCACCAAAAGGAATCAGGCAAGAAACGGAATAACAGCGATAACCATGTTCGCACACACACAAGCAGCTATTTAAGCAACGCCTCCTCTGCTGAAAGGCAGAGGTACAGATAGATGAGCCCTGCACGCATAAACCTGCAGCTTGCCATGAAAAAAACCTGACAAATGGTCCTGACTGTATTCTCCCAGCTTCCAGGAACAGGTGATGGTGCATTTCAAACACACCAGTTGGAGTAAATGATAGGGTGCATTTATATGACTGGTGTGGGACTGCAATTTTAGGCATTTACCCTATGCACTTGAATTAGTTTTGGTTAGTCTCTGATTATGGTTAATGGAGGGGATGAGCACTTACAGACTGCGGTTCAGCCCACGTGAGGTAGCCCACATGAGACATGATTTGCTCCTACATCTCTTGCTCTTCACTACAGATGGAGCATAGAGCAACTGAGATTTTCACTTACCATTTAGCTGAAGGCCTGAAGTGAGACTCTCAGGCACAGCAATAATGGGATCTGTAGGGAAGTACTCAGGGACCRTCTAACAGCATGGTTGGAGTAGAGGACTGGTCAGGATTTGTGCACTCTCATACTGCCACTGCTACTGACATGCTGTGTGACAGGTATTAACATCTCTGGGGTCCTACTTATTTCTCCTTTTTCATCAAATTGAAATAACTCCATAGAACTGCAGTGTGGCACGAAGACAGGATGAGATTTCATTCCTTATCGTCTGTGAGATAAACYGAGCACATAATTTTCTTGCAAGTCAGTAAGATGTATATGACAAATGTCGCGATATCCTGAATCCTTTCAGTAAGGGAGAAAAGAGATGCCTATGCCTGATTCCCACTTCCAGCAGCAGGATCTGAGAATGCAAAGCCCAACCCCGAGATAAACACCCTCACTCCACCTCAGTGCTTGTTTGGACTTTCAAAGAGATATAGGCTGGTTCATCTTCTTGATCTTCCCATGCTCTGCATTCCCTCCTGAGGGCACAAGTGCAGCACTTGATGTTCTGAATTGTGATGCTCTTCTGCTGATAAAGAGATGCTGGTTCAAGAAGCTGTTAGCTTGTATTACCAGAACAACAAAGAAGTGCTGAACAAAAGCAAAGGGCTCCATGGGAGAGAGCACAGAGTAAACTCAACCTCTCGCCAGCACCCAGCCACTGCTTGGTGGAGGGCAGCATGTGAAGGAGACTCTCTGGAGGGCTGTGAATTGGGGACGAGCCCCACATGAGGCAGAGCTCCACATACCCAGAAGCCTCCCTCCCTCTGAGGGATAGAGCAGCCAGTGCAGCAACCAGCTCTGCTAACTCTTTTAAGATGACACAGAAAAGCAGTTATCATTGCCCACAGCTGCTATTGCAAGCCTCACAACATTTGACATATGACAGGACAGTGAACGTTAGCACAGACAGTGTGAAAGGGGTGTCCATCATTTGGGATAAAGTGGCAGGGTCCTGCACAGCTGTGCCCCACATGTTGCTACCTGGTGTAGCTGCTCCTCTGGGGCATTGGGCTCCAGGTTGGCCAGAGGAGAGGAAGGGCAGCAATGACATTTGAGGACTGGCATTAGCCCTGTGTGGCCCAAGGTTGCTGAGCTGGCTGTGCAGGATGACAGCCTTCCTTGTCACCCAAGGGCRTGGGACTGGGGTCCAGCTTTTCCCACCGCACAGTTGGCAAAACTAATGGTATTGCGGGACTAACTCTGACGTGAGTCTGGCGTGGGAGCGTATGGGCAGAGGGAGGTTGAATTTAGGGGTGTATGTATGTCCACCTGTCTTCTGCAACTTCCTGAATCTCCACAGCAAATGGTAGGAGGAATTTGGCTAAAGTAGTAACCCTGGAAAATAGATCATTAAAAATTTTAGGCAACACGTGTTTATAGTACTCAGTGTCTTTTCCTACCCCTTTCTTCCTCCACAGCTACAAGAGTCACTGTCATGTCCCTCCCTGTATTATATTCAGAAATCCAGCTCTTCTCCAGCAAAGCCTATATCATCAAATCTAGCTTATACTAGGGGCAAAATCCTCTCCTGTGGCTAATCAGAACGACTACTCAAAATGAGAAAAGGTTTGTAAGTAAGTCAGGTCTGATTTGTTCCCTTTCATCCACTGGACTTTATGACAAAACTTTTATTCCTGCCTGGTCCTGAGTTTCTGTGTGGTTTATTTTCTTTCTTTTCTTCCTCCCCACTCTGCCCCAGTCAACACTCAAATAATATGAAGTGGAAACACAAACTCACCTTCTCATTTACTCTTGAACATTGGTGACTTCCATGGTGGGAACGTACTTTCATGGACCATTTCCATGACAACTGTTCCACCCAAGTAGGAAAGAGCTTAAAAGTCATGATCTGCGACAGGCAGATGTCACCTCACTTATAAGCACAGCAGCATTGCATGGTCCCTGCTCTGGGATTTAGCCATAAATATTTCCTATCAAAAGTCCACTCCAAAGCTCAGTGTCCTGCCAGGCTTGCATGGAGCACAGACCAACAAATGATCTGCCAACAAAGCAGATTACGGATGCAGAAACTTCAAAGGCCAGGCATAAATTTACAGCAGGGAGTACCTGTCAGTAGATGTGCAGGCTAAAGCTAGAGCTCATATCCCAGGCTCTGCAGCAGATGGCCCTGCTACTCTGTAATCTCACCCAATGAGCTCCTACAAATCAGATCAGATCCCCTTCACCTCCAGCACTCAAACAGTCAGCTGTAAGGTGCTCCTGGCCTTCCTTGTGATGCTTATTTGTAAAATAAACCAGAACACCGCTTTCAGCTGAAGCTAAAACTTTCATGGGCAGAAGGCATCTAATACCTTGTTACTCATAAAAGTTTTAAAAGTGTAATTCATTACGGATTTGTGGCCAATAAACAAAGGACAATGTAGAATGAATTCCCCAAGATATTCATTAAAAATATACATGAAAAAATGTCTAGGATTTATAAGAAAAATTACTGCCTTTTTCCTGGGACCACAAATGTGTTATAGCATTTAAAACCTTGAAAGCAGCTAAGGGACAGTCTCTGAAAGCACACTTGAGACTTGCTATTTCAGAGCAGAGGAACAGTTGAACCTGCACAGTATTTTCTCATAATTGTCTCTATATTAGAATTACATTGGTATATACACACACAGAGCTGTAGTGAGATTTTGACAGCCTGGTTTCCCTGATGACCCCCCCTGCTTTCTCCTTCCTCCAGCTGCCTCTTTGCAGACCTAGCTGCTGATGGGGATCTGCAGTTCCTTTCCTTTGGGCAAATTTACCCCTCCAAGAGGTTCCCGGACAGAAATCTCTGCTTAGCACTTCCTGAAGCTTTTAATATGTGTATATATACATATATTTATGTACTTTGTTTATATACATGCATATTTCCATACATATATATTTAATTGTGTATAATATAGATTCATAATATATACAATCATAAAGTTAAAGAATAAATCAGGTTGGAAGGGCCCTTAGGAGGTCTCTAGTCCAACCTCCTGCTGAAAGCAGCGTCAGCTGCATGATCAGACCAAGTTGCTCAGGGCTTTATAGATGTAAACTGGCTGAAATTAAAATACTGTGGAACCTTTTCATCCTCTAGTTTAGGTTTGAGGTCTCACGATGGCAGACAATCCAATCTGCACCCTGGATGCATTGTGTGTCACACACTGCACCATGTAAGCTGGATACTTGGGCTGGCAGCAGGACACAGACATTGTCATCTCTAGGGCACAACTTCCAAATAAAATTTTCATTAAAACTTCTCTTGCCATTATGGTAGGTCAATGACCTACCTGTTAATGGTGTCTGTTATCTAGCCAGAGACCGTCATAAAACGCTGCTTTTTCATGCTTTCATTTGGTACTAATTAACAGTAATTGACCTGAGTGAGCAGGAGCAGAGATTAAACTGTGTTCTCGCCTCTTGAGATAAGCTCCAGCAGCAGAGGCCAAGGTGTGCTGGACCATTGCTTCCCAYCTAACTCAGGAGCAAGGTACTTCTGCCTGCTGCCACCACTCTTCTGCCTGACCTGGGCGCTGAGCTCCTGTAGACAAAAAGATGGGAAATGCAGCATTAGCAAGACACAGAGCAGCAACAACTTTTCTTCACAGTCCTCAGGAAGATTCTGGAAGTATGTTGCCTTTGGCCTTTACCCAGCTGGGTGCCATTCCTAGAAAGTCTGCAGAAACCACAGGCCAGCAATGGCCCCAAACTTGTTGTAGCAGCGTATTTAGGTGAAGGTGCTCTGACATCCCTAAAATAGCAAATAGCTCTCCATCTCAGTTTCCTTTACTTGAATATTTATACAACCCACCACTTCAGCTGAACTATGAAAAACTGAATACAAAGTTATATAGTCTGTGCCTTGTATGTAACTTATAGTCAGCTGCTTTTGTCATACTAATAATGTGGCCTTTAGGCATCTTATAAATCTCTAGATTGCACAGCACCCATGCGGGTGTGTAAATGAGACACTCTGTTTATGGAGAAACGCATGACTGAAAAACTCAGCAATGATTTTCTTTCAGATCACATACTTGAGAGACAGAAGGCTTGGTAACCTAATTTCTCTAAGTCACAGATTTCTGTGTTTGCCTGCTGCTTGTTTTATAATAGTTATTATTTTATCTTTTGTTTCACTGGCAAATGTCATGTGAACCCCAAACACTGAGGGTCTGCACAGTTGAAGTGCTTGGAGGAGAAGGAAGACTCATACAGCCTTTTCATCCCCCAACCGTGAATGCTCACTTTTTCAATCCCACTGGTCTGTACAACAGGGGGACAACTCAGCATATACCATGGGATTATATTATTATTCTCCATGCAGATTTACCTGTGCAAGACATCCACACATAGCTGAAAAGATGTCAGGTCTGCTTCTTTCTCCTTGTGACCTGGAAGAACAAGATATCTGAGAAGACAGTTTGGTTCAGGATTCCGATCCCTTACATTTTAGCATCTAATTTGGCTCTGAAAAACCAATGGGTGGACCAGATTCTGCTCTATTACCTCCTATGGAAGAGCACTTTAGCACTTCCAGAAGTAATCTCAGTTAGTCTCATTTGCATGCTGAGGTGCTATTTTAGGGGCTGAAAAAGGCAGAGGCTGTGCTCAGACCATGACCGCAGCAGTGTTAACGAGGATGAGGACAAGGACATGAGAAGGAGATTCCATAGGGACACACTGGGACAGTGTGACACATTGGGAAAATAAATTACTCTTTTGAGTAATCCAGATGTGTCCTGGACTTCCAGTGAGTCCCCAAGAAAATTGATGTTTTCAAAAGGTGATGAAGCAAACTACAGAAAGTCACAAACCCAGGTGTCTAATTCCAAAGATAACTAAATGTTATGTTATTTTTTACCAAACCTCTATTTTTGTTGGCAGCTAATAATTATACTAGAAAGGCAGAACTGAAAGCAAAATCTGTAGAAAAGCGTCTTTTCTTCTGAAATAACCTAATATCACTACATTCCTGGAAGACACGTTTGCTTCACCCAGTAAAGCACAATGCAAAGATATTCCCAGTCCAACACTGACTAAATGGGATCTGGTACAAAACCAATATAGCTGCATTAATGTGACACTATCCTTCAGCCCAGCCTGGTGCTGCAATCTAGACATGGATCTTGGTCTGAATCCTACATCACTTCCATGTAGCATATTTCCAGGCAAACCTGCCACAAGCTGACTGCTGTACTTTTGCTTGTTAAACTGCAGCCCAGATGAACATGTGAATTTATTTCAGCTTTCTGCAAAGCCTGAACTATTCCCTTCCATCTTGTCTCTGCCCATTTCTGACACTCACTGCAGCTCACTGACAGTCATGTTTCTCTATCTCAAAGGGAGAAAGGAACTCAACCCAACCTCAAAACATCCCTTGTGTAAATTTTTGCACTTACACACATTTTTCCCAAATATTCACAATATTTGTGTAAATGGTCTCATGAATCAAAAGAAGTACTTAGGGCAAAAGTTTCAGAGCAATGACTGAAGGGATTTGCAGATCCTATCACAAATTTGCCTTTCTTATCCATGCAAGTGTTTGTGAGTATTTTTATCAAAAAAATGACTCGGGCCAGTAGATCACACCTACCTTCTAAAAGCGAATTCAAAAAGCAACCATATCTGCACTTTCATGGAGCAGAAACTCCTTTTATGTATGAGTACTCTTCACAAATTGACCTTCTACACAATTGCCATCAACTGCAAACTGGGTGGACCTGGCGGACAAATGTGTTAAAGGGTGACTTTCGTTCATTTCCTCATCTGTTAGAGCCATGTTTCTAAACACCTCTAAAAGCATCTCAGAGAATGTCTGCTTTGGCATCACTGCAATATTTATGGCTATTTTGTTAGCAGATACAGAATATAATGTAAAAAGATATTTCAATGCTCTTATCTGGGTGAGTCACTTCCTTTTGTTTCCTTCTTCCTGCCATGAAAGTGTATTTTGTCTGAGGCTATAACAAGTGAATACAAAGAATACAAAAATTCTTCAAGGCAGGGGGAACAACACACGTATTCATGCACAGGGGTATCAGAAGCAGAGAAAATTCTAACAAAAATGTCCGCAAAATCCTAGCTATAGCATAGGCACAGGAGTGATCCTTTGATTTGCTTTCTCATCCCTTGCTCCAGCCATGGAGCGCTAAGTCAACATCAACTCACCTGCTCACTACTGGGATGCAAAGGGGTTCAACCCTAAGCCAGAAATTACAGTATTTCCAAATATACATCCTTAAACTTGAGGCATGTAAATCATAAAATAATTACCAAGATCATTAAGTTGGCTTGTAGGATCTCCACACCAAAACTCACTATCTCCTTAGTGCATAAGAAGAACAGCACAGAGCCAAAAGTGGTGGTGATGTGAACGGTAGTTACAAACACGCAGTAAATAGAAAGCAGAGGTTAATGTACCTCACACTCTGAAGGCCCCTGCCCCCTCAGTCTTGCATCCACTTTTCATCTCCTACAGTTTTGCTTTTCTTGTTACAAGCCCATCTTTATACTTGCTAGTATATGAATCATCTCATCTCTTCTTGACTAATGGCACATATATATCTATCACTTTTCCTACAGAAGAAATTCAAGAGTACTTCCGAAGGCTGAGAGACATTCACTTTCTAAATGTGTATGTGCAATTGCTTCTCAATTCAATATGGGTTTCATGCAGTACATTTTTCTATTTGCTGCTATACACAGATTCCAGAAAATCTGATGGACAACAGAATAAGTTAATGCAGCAATTCCTTTGTACGTATGAAATATTTACCACTTCTGCAGCTGAAATACGAGGCTCAGCTAAGAAAACACCATAGTTTTAGCCAGGGAAGGAATTGCACCATGCTCAGTGGAAACAGGGAAACTATTAATGTGAGAAAGATGAGCGAAGCACAGCCTTGAACAAAGTCCTCACACAGAATGTATGTGTCACAGAAATCCCTTGTAACTCTGTAGCTGAGAGCGCATGGACTTTCAGGGTGGACTGTGATTCCTAATGGCTGCATCTGACATTACTTTGACTCTGTGACTCAGTATCAACCACACTGTCGTATGGGATGTTTAGGTCAGAAAACACACACACAGGCATGCACACATACACATGCACACACATACACTCACAAGAACGCTCACTCACTTTACAATTTGGATTTACTTAACCCAACTCTACAGTAAAAGATAATACTTGATGTGTGATTGTTGAGTTTGCATTGGCAAAAAGTGAACAGCAAATCAAAAAGCAGCGATCTTTTTCTACCGAAGAGGAGGGAGAACCTCCTGGTGTTTAGGTAGCAGCACTGATGAGTTGCAGCATCCATAACCAGTGGGCAGTCCCAGAGTGATTCTTCTCTCAGTTTTCCCTTTGTTCCTTTTCTTGCAGAGACCATTGCTGTCCTTGTAGCTTCTTGTTATGTCTTTTATCTTTTCACCATACACAGGATGTTTTGCATATGCTGTATACATGTTCTTCTTTCTATTGATTATGCCCTAAAAACAATCCCCCCTTGTTGCCAAGGTTGAATTTCTTTAGTGATCAGTAGCTGACTGTTTGTATGTAGCTCTGGAGCGTCAAGCATCTTCCTGTGCTTCTGCTACAGAACTCGCCTGCTCTCCTCCTGTGGGAACACTTTCTCTGTGGCTCTTTATCCTCTACAGTAGGTCTTAAATTTGCTACAGAACACTAGAAAATGCTTGATCATATGCAGAAGTGTATGGGATGGGTTTGCCGGACTCTTCTAGTCTAAGCAGCAATGACATAGTTGCCCGTAACAGCAAAAGGTTGTGCTCTTGAGGTCCCTTCCAAGTGTCTTCCTTTGACCTAAATAAGTATACATCACGTGCCCCTATAAATACTTTTTACCTATAGTTTCTCTGAAAGTAGAGTTTTTCCATGGTATTTTATCTATGGCCCTGATGGATGGAGCAGCTGATCACTGCTCCAAGATCTTGATGCCAGGTTGGTAGTAGAGATTGGTTTGCTGTGCCAGGACAGTGGCAAATAAGACACTGTATGAAGCTGCTATTGGGAACTGACAAAACTGTGCTGGAAAAGTTTGTTAAACTTCCTCTATTACATTTGCACATCTATTTGAATAAATAGCTAATGGCTAGTTAATGGTCCAGTAACTAAAGGAATAAAAAGCCCATCTTTAAAAGCTTTTTGGAGAAGAAAATATCTCAAGTCAGATGAAGGTTTGAGGCAGTGCTGTTAATGTCCTTTCTAGATCTCTGAAACACTTCATCAGTCTAAGCCTATCAATGTGTCTCTGCTTCCACCATTAAACAGGCAAATAAATCAACATTTTCTTTTTACATTTTCCCCTGAGGTCCAGTGATTGCTGTTGCTGTTGCTGAACTGATTCAGTGGAGCAAAACATTAGCAAAAATGATTGTGTGCTCTCAGCTTTATCTCTTCTTCCTGAGAGCAGAAGAATTTGCAAGTATTAATAGGACATGCAGCTTGCATGTTGTAGGATAACGCACACCAATGAACACTGATGATGTTGGGAGAGGTGACGTGCTACCTTTGCAGCTGGTGTGTGATATGCATGAATAACCAGCCAGGAGTTCTTATCCTTTATCTCACTATCTTTTTACTGAAATTCATTGTTGCGAGCAGCCCACTTTCACTTCTCGATTGGCTGACACAGCATTTGGTCATACGTGAGATATACTCTATTGAATACTGACCTAACCTGTCATTTTAGCAGACGTGCATTTCTAGCCATCACATTATTGTATGGAAATGAGTAAAAAGAAATTCCAGACTCAAACACTCCTTTACAAAGGAAGGTGAATCACATTTAATGCAGGTGGTGGGCCTTACTGAAAGCATTAGTTTGATGATTTCTCCACCAGTGGCCAAAATTCAAGCCAGCCAGCTTTCGTATCTTCTTTGACACAACTCACTTTGTATTCTAATAACTGGAGAACTATCAATGGAGGAATCTACCCACCTTCCTGATGGCAACTCAATTTAGCCAGAGCCCACCTTTGAAGGTGTCTATTTCTCTCCACTGACTATAGGAGTTCTGTAAGAAAACTACACTCCCAATATAGATGCTCTAATTAAGTTTAGGTTAAAGGAATATAGGCCACTTCTTTCATGCACATATTATATTCACAGAGAAAACTGATCCGGTCCAGAATCTTACACCATAAGATGTGTGAAACATTTACATTTCCAGCTGAACTCCAAGTCTTCTTTGTCTTCCACCAACATTATGTCAGATGTACCAAATAGTATAACTGAGCTGCATAATACGTCTGAGCATAAAGGTTCCTGTGTGTGTTTCACTGTAGCACTGTTTCTTTATTCCAGCTCTGAAGCATCGTACAACTCCTTTTTTTCCACAAAATGTTCAATAAATTTGAGCTTCGGTTATTTCAAAAAGATGGTCTCCTTAGAATTCACTACTTATGGTTTTATTTTCCTACTGGAAATACAATTTCATTTTGCAAATTACCTCATTATTAGCAATTTGTAGGGTGATYGCTAAGAGTTTTCAGTAGCTTCTTAACAAAAATAATAGCACAGAGTCATAAGATTTGTAGGAAGAGGCAATACCTTTATTAGACTGCCCACATACCTAAAAAAACAGAGAAGCTTTTGGCATAACATCTCTTTGCCGTATCTTGTCTTGCATCTTGATCAGACCTTGAGTTTCTAAACTATATACTTTTAAARAAGCSAACAAAAAGCTCTCAGCAATTACTCTACAAATGGATAGTAATGAGGCTGTTTGCAAAGTGAAATTGTGTTTCCAGGAGGAAAAACATGATATACTGAACTCCAAGCAGAGCTGTTCCTTCAAAATAATTGAAGGTCAAATTTATTGAGCAATTTTTCTGATGACCTAATGAAGTGACCTTGTGCCTGAAAGCTTGTGCACTTCTTCCATCTATAGACTAGTCTAATAAAAAATACTGCCTTTCTCATGGGCTTGAAATTTCTTGAATCTTAGACCGTCACAGCTACAGTATTACTATTACTAAATAATAGTATTGCATTATAAGTAATTAAATCTATGTCAGCCCACCTGATTTGGGAGTGTCTTCATATCAAGTCAATTAGGAAATAACAGCCAGAGGGTCTATTTCATGGTTCATTTGGTTCTGATCTCTAAGGGCAAACTATCTAACTAAATTATTCAGAGCACTGTCTGGAAACACCTCTCTAATCCTCAAGACCCCACAGAGGAGATGATGTTTTAACCAACTTCCTTTAATATCTTAATAACTGAATCTATTCATATTTCCTTCAGGCTGACAAAGAAGGACAAAAAAAATATCATTAGGTATTCAACACTTCCTTAGCCATCAGCTACTATATGCAGTCTGGGGGTGGAATTAGCACATCATGGAATGGTGCCTCCAAAAAGAGAAAGATTCATACCCCTGTGACACAACCGAGTCCCTCACTTAGTCCAAAAGTGAATTTTAGCAAAATTAAAACACAGCTTCAACCTCTTTCAGCTACACCCCAGATGTATTGAGAAGAGAGGGGTAAGGCACGGCACCAGTTCCCAGCGCTGAGGTTAAATGAGAATGTCCCTCACCCAGAAGTCCAAATCGGACACAGGGAACTCGTAACCCCAGAACTGGCAGAAAGTCCCAACCAAAATCTCAAGCTCTGAAAGCAATTTTAATGTTCAGCAACTGGCAGATAGCTCGCCAGCTAAGTCTTTTTTTTCTCAGACCAGAATATTTCAAGAGATACCAAAGGCCAGCCCAGAACTTGTAGTTCCAGCTCCCGAGCTTTTGTGTTGTCACCCTAACAGTGGCCATAATTCTTCATAACGGGATTGGATTCCCCTTGCTTCTGTTTACAAAATAACTGGTTGGCCTGAGGGAGGAGTTAGGCAGTTTAAAGTCATGGTTTAATTTCCTTTGTAATTGCAAGTTGATTGCTAGTATAAATTACCTTGCATGCATTTTGGCCCTTTGCCAGACATTTCCTAAAGCAGATAACCTTAAATTAAAAGAATCGTATCAATTGAAAGGCATTGCTATGTTGGAATCTCACAAATCATTCATATTAATTATCAACCTATCAGACTTATTAAAAAAAGAAAAACACCTTGGATGCTTTTCTGTGAATGCTTGATTTATTTTAAAGTTGGACTAATGCAACTTTAACCAAAAATCTTCAAGAAATTTTCTTAATTTCAGGGGATATGTTTTGCATTTTTAAGGAGAAATATAATGACGGTAAAACATTTACATGCTTTCTGCCTTCCATGTCTCAAACTCCGATCCTTTAAGGAATCAGAAATCCCCTTTCTAATTCCTTAAATTTCCTTTAAAAATAAGAGTGATTTCATAATTTTCTTGATGAAGGGTTGTACCTTAGCATGTAGTTCATTCTCCCCAGTCCCTAAAGGCCACACATATGCCCAAGGACCACACAAGCAAGAGGACAACACACACCTGAAAATATAAAACATTATGCTCGAGGCAAGCATTTCACAGGAAAGGTAGCTAGGGATTTCTGCATTCAGCCAGGCTGAGGAGAATGACAAGCTAAATGAATTCTTCTAATCTTTAGGATCCTTCTTAGTTTATTTTGCCAGCGTCCACACTACTTTTCTCCTGGACTGTTCTCTCCAATAGCCTCTGCAGCAGCCACAGCAGCCTGTGCAGACAGCTTGCAAGAGACACCCCTTCACAGGTACATTGCAGAGAGCTTGTACAAGTTGCTGTCACTTGGCTCACCAGCTGTGAGCCTTTCTGTTCCAAATATCTGGGTGATATTCATCTCACCTAACTTCAGATACCTATATTGCAGATGTATCTTAGCTAGTCACTCTCATTATGGTCAGCAGAAAAAAACAGGTACAGTTTAGCTGAGATATCCTAGACACCTACTCTAAGATGAACCCTAGAAATACCTGTTCCCTTTTGTAGGACAGAAGCTTGGGATAACTAACTCATATGCAGATATCCGTGTAATAGACCTTTGCAGCTAGGTATGGGGAAACATTTCTGTCTCTGACTACTGCAAACCCTGTGGGGGTCTATGACGTGTTAAAATTCCCTACAGCAACCAAGTTTCTAACCCGAGAGAGGAGCCACAGAACTGAATGGAAAATCTGTAGACRTGGATAGGAAAATTAGATTTGTAGAAGACTAACCAGGGGTGGTCATAATCAGATGCAACCCTGTGCCTGTCTCACAAAATGACCTTACACTGCTCATGTTTCTACACATTTGCATGCATCAGACCTCTCCATCATACCCTTCCTAAGCTGTTTCCAAGTAAAGCTGAGCCTAGGGATAAGGCATTCACAGGTTTGCGCATGTTTCTTGCATGAGAAGAAGCAATACTGCATACGACCCAAACACATACAGAAACAATGGTGCAGAGGTTATAAGTGACTACTTGCCTCTGTGAAAATTGATATTTTAAGCCCATTCATTATTTATTAATTGTGGAGAGGTACAATCTAGTGACACTTCACTCTGAGCATTCCCTATACTAACTTTTAAATTGCCAAATTTCAATGTCCCTTCTGCCAATCAGGTGTGAAACCAGCTGCGTTACGCTGAGATAGAAACAACAGTGGGTGCATCAGGTCTCCATTACTCRGTCTGAATGTTCAGACAAGCAGAAATAAGTCACTTTAACTTCAACAAACCATATCTAGCTAAAAATAAAAGAAAATGAAAAGATATATGCATTCTCAGTGTCCTTTGTGATCCTTTTCAAGATAAGGCATCATACACACAGATGAGCCTGTTGGACAAACACACCATATCCTGTTGTTATATTATTATCAAGGCTCTTCCTTGCAGTGCTTTAATAAGGCACTGCCCAGGATATGTAACAGGAAGGAGTAGGGGGCATTAAAAAAAACCTATATTTTTCTGTTACATAAACAAATGCCTTGTTTTTCAGCCTGAAATCAGAAGTTCAGAGTTTTTGCAGCACCATCTAGTGAGACTAAAGAGGTTTTACTCAACTTTTCAGAAACTCCAGCCTGTTCCCTCTTTATGTTTGCATATCTTTTTAATCATGATCTCCTTATAGTCTATTGGCTGAAAGTCTTTGGGGCCAACAAGCTGTTGAAGAAGGTGCCTTTGTTGCACACAATAGTCCTTTTTACATTTCTTTCTGAACTGCATGAAATCCCACAGCTTTGCCGAGCTGAAAAACTGCAGAGCTTTCATCAAGCCTTGTTATTAATGAACTGCCTTCTAGCAAGTGAGCTGTGCCTCTGATCTGTACCTTGTTTTGAAAGAATACACTCTGCAAGCAAAGAACAGATGTGTGTTTTATTGGATATGAAGGATGTTATCAGATGTAGGCATACCTGTCATTATTCCTACCAGGAAGTGTTGCAGATGGTATTTTCTATAAGACAACATCTATACACTCAGCTCTGTGCCAGACACATGCAAGACTCTGTATGCAAAATATCCTTCCTGGCCCAAAGATGTTGCTGGCATACAAAACTCAGTCTGATTCCAAGCCAGTTAAGATGACGGTCATCTTTTCCTAAGCTGCCCTGTCTCTTAAAAGTTTCCCTGTGCCTAATTAGGATTAAAACTGCTTTGTTTTATTCATCTACTCATGCTGGTTAAAAAATCCTGGAGTACTTTCACCCAACTGAGCCAATGTGCAGAGTCAGAAGCATTTCAAAAAAGATTTCCCATACTACCTCTTAAAATAATGTTTTTGACCAATAAGAAAATAAAACCCCGCCTTCAGAACTTTCTTTCTGAATTCTTTCTTGTCACCAAGAGCTGTACATCACTGACACCAAAATAATAAAGATTCCAAATGAAAGCAACTTACCTGTTTCTAACAGCACATAAGCACATACTGGCAAGTTATGTGATTGTTGGAAAAGATGATCCCACTGCAGGAAGATGGAAACAAAATGTCATAATTCACTATATAAAAGCTATGATGTTATTTTATGTTCTTATCCATATCTGCTACTAAAACAGTCATAAAACTAAGATGTCTTTCCTCTCTTATCTGAAGCTGAAGGAGTTTGTCCCCCACTTACACAATGGCATCCTCTCCTCCGATAGGATTTCTTCAGTGAGCTGATAGAGACGGGCYGCCTGCACCGTTGGCCCCATAGGTTTCTGTCTTCTGCACTCTGTGTACCTGAGTGTTTCTCCTGTTGTCATAAATGTCACTGCTGTTGCATCTTCATTGCTGAACTGCTGCAAGCTGGAGCACAAAGCATTGCTGGTTTATCTTTAAGTCATTTTTAATTATCTTTTCTTTTCCTGGATAACTTCTTTTATAGAATTTCTCCTGGATAACTACTTTACATAGGGATAATTCATTTCATGAAGTGCAAGGGGAAGAGAAGATTCAAAGATTCTGCTCAAAAGAGACAAAGTTTGTACCGCCATTCAGATAGCCTCTTAGCTAACACATGGCTAGACCCAGAGAGTCGTCTCTTATCTCCCAAGGGATGAATCCAAAACAGCTTAGTTACAACTCTGAAAAAGACCTGCCAGAAATACCTGTTGTAAAGATTCTACATTTACTCTCAAAACTGAAATTTAACTACAAAAAAATTCTCATGTCATGTCTTATGACATGGCCTGACATCATCTCTGGGAAAATCACTTACCAATACACAAAAATTATTCTGTTTACTCTAGAACATAAAGTCYTGCTTTTTTATGATATTCCATTCCTGCCTATAAGCATCTTATTTTTATGATTATTATTAGATCATATTTTCTGAAAACATGACTTTTTGGAAACGGTTTTACAGGATCTAGAATATGTTGATAAATATCAGTTAAAATGCCTTAGTGATTTTATATGTAATCAGTGAGTATATTAATTGCTGCCACCCAGTGGGCTCATTTGTAGGCTTTGGCTCACCATACTATAATTTAATACATCATTGTTTGGTTAAATGATTTCATCCTTTCCATCTGAAGGAGTGTGATTTATTTTCCTCTATCAGCAGCCACTAAAAATGAATGTTTCAAGCTACAAGCTGTGGCTGACTTAAAACATATTGTCCTACAAAAACCTTTTCTTCACATTTGTAGTGTGGGAACAGCCCCATGGAAGGCAACATATACACGAACTTCAAGTTAACTATACGTGAGATTACCTGCTTTGCCTTCTGGACCTACCTGCAAAGTCCAAGGCAAATACTTTGCTCTAGTTAAATGATAAATATCCTATCAGAACTAAGAAGTTGTTAAACATGTTACATGGGGGGAACTCTTTCCTGAAAAGTGCTGATATTTCTGACCCTCACTTGCACTGGGGTACTCGTGCACTTGAAGTTATGCACTTGACAGAAGGTAAGCCATGCAACCAGTCTGCAGTTTGTCTTGCTTACCTGCGGTCCTCTGGTGCCAGTAGAAGTCACAGGCTCCCAGCACACCTCAGGAGCTGGCCTGTATAACACTGAAGTGACTAAATTGGCTCTTAAAACTGGGCTGCTGTGTTAACAGCTTCTACAACCTATATAAGTGTTATGAATAATGAAATAAGACACTGGCAATGACAACACATTATTGAAGAGCTGTTAAGTGCTGCATTATGATTTCATTTTAATGCTGCTCCTGGATGAGAGAGCTTGCATGCCTTTGTGTGAGGAGGAGGAGGGAGAGAAGGGAAGCTGCTTAATATTCTTCTTGTTGACCTATATTTTGAATTTAGCTACCTGTGTAATTTAGAGCGTGTTATTTCCAGGAGGACAGGCCATTTGGGGGAGTATTATGCTGCCCTTAATTTTTGTGCACTCAGAGGTCTTGTTGGGCTAGCCAGCGGTACAACTAGATGCCAACAGTGAAGAAAAAGAGAAAATAATCCTCTTACACATTCCTGGGT
Organism: Phoebastria nigripes; assembly: GCA_035582835.1. Classification (NCBI taxonomy): domain Eukaryota; kingdom Metazoa; phylum Chordata; class Aves; order Procellariiformes; family Diomedeidae; genus Phoebastria; species Phoebastria nigripes. The sequence continues at coordinate 281,400 of JAYKAV010001223.1, forward strand.
TACCCAGACCTAGTCTGTAATCCTGCAAACCAAGGCTGTCCACCACTGTCGTTGACACAGGTGAGGTGGTAAAGGGCAGGAGCGGGCAGGGATAAGGACAGGCAGAGTCTTGGCTTAAACCCAGAAGAGACTATAGGTGGGCGTAAATTATCTTCCAACCTTGCCCTAAGATAAGAAGAAAGTTGGGAAAGAAATGCACTCCGAGGCCCGCACCTGGGGAGGTGCAGGTTGTGCATCAATCCTCCAGTCAGGGTTTCTGTGCCAAAAACTACCGTCCCTTTTACTGACCTTAGTGGGAGTACTGCGAAATAAGGTAACACTCTGAAGGAATAAAGGTGAAAGACTTTGGCCTCAGTGCTTTATAGAAGCTAAATAAATCTACTGCAAGAAATCCAAAGTATCTGGAGGTTGAAGTGGAGGAAGATATTACATCCTTATACGATATTGCTCATGCTTAAGCACAGCATGGGCACAGATGCAGGGAAAAAGATTTATTCCAGCAATGACAGTGGAACCACTTCTGTAACCAAAGACACTGGGGAATGAAATCACCTTTATTGCTCATCAATGGCAAAAAAAAAAAAAACCTTTTGCTTCCTGCCTATAAAGCTTTTCACCTTTGATGCTACAGCAAACAACCAATAAATCACATGGTAAATGAAATTTCATCCTACATTTTTAATATTTCTTCATTCCCTGCATGAGCCTCAGCTGGAGGGAAAAACAAAAACTCTCCAGAGCTTACCAGTTGGAAGTGCTACAATATTGATTTCACAGAAGGTCACAGATCCAGTTTGTGTTTTTTTCATCTATTCCCCAAACAATATATAGGACTAAAGCAGCACATGCTGGGAACCTCAGACCAGACAAGAAATATCAGAAAATGGTAAAATTGAAGCAAAGTAGAAGGGATTCAAAACTTCCTACAACACAGGGAGAAATGAAAAGGACATAGTAAGAAGTTGTTGAGGACTTCATAGTTACTTCTCCATCATCCTCAAAATGAATCCTCTATTCAACTGCATTCTAGACTGTTGGTCTCAAAACTGATGTTTATTGATCTGACCATTCAGATTTCCTTATATCATGACAGCCGGATTTCACCAAATAATGCTGAGTCTCAGTTAGAAGCAGACCTCTTTCTTTCAAGAGAAAATGTGAAAGGTAACAGTTGTGCATACTGGGGGAAACAATTGGAGAATTCATCTGTATCCAGGGCAAAAAAAGTAAGGACATTGGTAATCTAATGTAACTCTCCACATTTACAAATATTTCTCATGCAGTAAAGTGAAATAGAGTTCTATTATCTGAGTTCTTTTCTTCTTCCAAGTTCAAAAATGAGACAGATACAGACCTCTCAACTTACCTGTTGGCACTTGAATTGGATTCTATAAGCTGTCATGTGTCTGTGCTTGCCAAAGGGATGAAAAAAGTCATGTGCGGTTTTGATAATAACATTCTCTATTTCTTTTTTTTTCACAGCTCCATTCAACCCTCCCAATGCTGCAGACAGTATGGTCAAATTTGATGCCTATGGAGATGGGATAGGACAATACAACGTGTTCAATTTCCAGTACACTGGAGGCAGATACTCCTATGTGAAGGTTGGTCACTGGGCAGAAACCTTGTCACTTGAGGTAGACTCTATCCACTGGTCCAGGAGCTCTGTCCCTGTCTCCCAGTGCAGTGACCCCTGTGCTCCTAACGAGATGAAGAATATGCAACCAGGAGATGTCTGCTGTTGGATTTGTATTCCCTGTGAAACCTATGAGTACCTGGCTGATGAATTCACCTGTGCAGACTGCGGGCCTGGAAAATGGCCCACGGCTGACCTGACTGGCTGTTACGACCTACCAGAAGACTACATCAAGTGGGAAGATGCTTGGGCAATAGGTCCTGTTACCATTGCATGCCTGGGCTTTATTTGTACTTTTATGGTCATTGCAGTGTTCATCAAGCACAACAATACCCCCCTGGTCAAAGCCTCTGGCCGTGAACTGTGCTACATATTGCTCTTCGGGGTCTTCCTGTCTTACAGCATGACTTTCTTCTTCATAGCCAAGCCTTCTCCAGCTATCTGCACCCTGCGTCGTTTGGGGCTAGGAAGTTCCTTTGCTGTCTGCTACTCTGCCCTGCTGACAAAAACAAACTGCATAGCGAGAATATTTGATGGTGTAAAGAACGGTGCTCAAAGGCCTAAGTTCATCAGCCCCAGCTCTCAGGTCTTCATCTGTCTGAGTCTCATTTTGGTGCAGATCGTGGTGGTGTCCGTATGGCTTATCTTGGAGGCCCCTGGCACCAGGCGGTACACTCTTCCTGAGAAGAGAGAGACTGTCATATTGAAATGCAATGTCAAGGATTCCAGTATGTTAATCTCCTTAACGTACGATGTAATCCTCGTAGTCTTATGCACTGTATATGCCTTCAAAACAAGGAAATGTCCAGAGAACTTCAACGAAGCCAAGTTTATCGGTTTCACAATGTACACAACGTGCATCATTTGGCTGGCCTTTCTCCCCATATTTTATGTGACATCCAGTGACTACAGAGTAAGTCTTTGGATATCTGTTTCCATAAATCATGTGCATCACTTTAAAGGACCATGTCGTCATTCACTAAAAGCTTCTTTCACTTCTTTTGTCCTCTGGATCCCTTGCAAACAAGCTCTGTTTCAATGTTAATGTCCATCTAAGCGTATTACCAAATTTTAGCTTATTTCTAAGAAAGATGGTCTCATTTCAGACTGAGCATGTACAGTTAGAGGTGGAAGGGATTAGTACTATCAGTCTGATTGGGATAGAGGCATAGCGTATGGTATTCATACCGGTACATCAGTATGTGAAGTCATAGTCCTAACAGAAAAACCTAGTAGATCATGAGCTAGAATGAGTCATAATGAGTTATTTGGTGGAGGTGGGCCTTAAATTAAAAACTGAACTAACTAGTCTCCTTCTGCAAAAGAATCTGCCATTCAAACATGGTATTTTCTTCCAAATAAAAAAGATAAGGAAAGAATTTCAAAATTTCCTATGAAACAGGGATGTTTTAAAAAAAAAAACCTCCAACAAATGTTATGCTTGAATATAGAACTTTTTATTCTTTCTCTACTTTGTAGGGGATAAAACAGATACCTCACTGAGCAGAAAATATTGGTCAGCCTTCACCCACAAACTTAAAAAACATTAAATTGTTTAAATTGTCACATAGTGTTGCAAAGCTTCAAGTTCAATAAAATCGTATTTTTGGACAGAAAGAAATTGTCTCAGAAAAAGATTCAGATCTGCTCCACTGGAAATCTCACAGTTATTATGATGTGAGAAGTGACTGCTGGAGTTGGCCCTTACAGCAGTTTGCAGTGAATTAATTCAACTTTCTGCCCAGAAGAAAGGTAGATTAGCTTAGGGTGGTATTATTACCAGTAGTATGTACATGAAATAACATGTAAAACTTTGGAGCTAATAATGTCACTTAACATACTTTTGGTGTGACAACCCTGGAACAGTATATTTAGTACTATTTTTCTCAGCTTAGGAAAGGTACTGAAAACCTCGAGAAAACAAGGATAGATAACAAACGATGCAGTAAGACACACAGAGTGACAGTAAAAGAGCTAAATATATTTAGTCTAGACAAGAGTAAACCCAGGGAGACGTGATCACAGACTATAAATAATTTCAAGGCAACAAAAAGAGAGAAAGGGATTATTCAGTCTCAGGAGAAATTAGAATGGCGAGTAATGGATTGAAGCTAATGAAGGAAAAGTTCAAGGAAGGCGCTGGGGAACAGCTCTGGACACCCAAAGTAATCAGGAAGATAGACACAGAAGAAGGGGTACTGTCAGTGCAGACAGTCACATGAGTGGGCAGCACAGACACCAAAGGTCAAGAGGAGCATGACTTGATTGCTCAAGCAGCATTTTTCAGCCTTATCTCCTGAGTGGGATTTTCAAAACCACCTGTAGGCATTTAGTTTAAATACAAGATTCCAAAAAAGCTAACTTGAGTCCTACCAAATTGACAGAAAATGCTTTTAACACCTTTTTTGATACTTTCATGACATGTCGGGAGCTTTTTGAAAATCCCATCCTGGATGTCTACACTTCTGGGGTTCCTTTGAAAAGCCCATATTTAATTTCCATGCAGTGTTACATGTTGACTCTGAATCAACCTGTGCCATCCTAATGTAGACCAATAATGGTGGCATCACCAATAAACAACCTTAGAAACATAATGGTAGCAATGAAAAAAAAAGAATGTTGACTGGCTTGAGATTTTATCATTAAGCACAAACATCACTTAGGACTCAGCCTTCTGAAAAAAAAGGGAGAGCTCCTGGAAATTTATCCAGAGATTTGGTGTTGACCTCACTGTAGTAGTTAAAGAACAAACAAAAAAAAGTAGTTCAACATAGTATACATCCCTACCAATACTGTAGCAGAAATGTCCCTGTATGAACCCTATATGACAGGTGCCAGACAGCATGTTAGATATGCTGGGATGGTGTATTACTGTATGTCTTATAGATCCACCCACCAAATAACCGTGCTATTTGGTTAAGGCCTTCTCTGCTGTGAAGCTATGCCTCCAATACATACATGCTTTTCTTCTGTCAGACTAAGCTTGCTTATATTGGTATGATCACTCTCTTCTCCCTGAACCGAATAAATTTTAACAGCAAAGGAATTCCGGGGAAAGAGTTTAGAGTAGGGCTCTTGGTGATTCAATCATGACGTCAGCTGTGGGATTTTTCCACACACAACATGTCTTCACATAATCACCGAGGTTGGAAGGGACCTCTGGGGATTGCCTCCTCCAACCTCCCCTGCTCAAAGCAGGGTCACTTACAGCGGGTCACTCAGGGCTTTGTCCAGTCAGGTTTTGAATATCTCCAAGGATGGAGACTCCACAACCTCTTTGGGCAACCTGTACCAGTGTTTGACCATCTTCATAGTTTTCTTACGTTTAAACAGAATTTCATGTATTTTGGTCCAGCCCATGGACTCTTGTCCTGTCACTGGGCACGACTAGGAAGACTCTGGCAGCTTTTTCTTTTCTCCCCCCATGAGGTACTTATATGCACTGATAAGATCCTCCTGAGCCTTCTCTTTTCCAGGCTGAACAGTCCCAGCTCTCTCAGCCTCTCCTCATATGACAGTTGTTCTGGTCCCTTAATCATCTCCATGGCCCTTTGCTGCACTTCCCCCAGTATGTTCATGTCTCTCTTGTACTGGTGAGCCCAGAGCTGGGCACAGCACCCCACACGTGTCTCACCAGTGCTGAGCAGAGGGGAAGGATCACTGCCCTTGACCTGCTGGCAACACTCGGCGTAATGCAGCCCAGGAGGCCATTGACCTTCTTTGCTGCAAGGGCACATTGCTGCCTCATGATCTACTTGTCCCRCCAGGACCTTCAGGATCTTCTCTGCAAAGCTGCTTCCCAGCTGGGTGGCCCCCAGCATGTACTGGTGCCAGGGGTTGTTTCTCCCAAGGTGTAGGACTGCTTTTCCCTTTGTTGAACTTCATGAGGTTCCTGTCATCCCATTTCTCCAGCTTGTGGAGGTACCTCTGGATGGCAGCACAGCTATCTAGTGTATCAACGACTCCTCCCAATTCAGTATCATCTTCAAACTTATTGAGAGTTCACTCTGTCCCAGCATCCAGGTTGTTAATGAAGGTGTTAAGCTGCATTGGTCCTAATATCAACCCCAGAACAACTAGTGACTGGCCTCTGGTTGGACTTTGTGCCACTGATCTCAATCCTTTCAGCCCAGCAGTTCAGCCAGTTTTCAGTCCACCTCACCATCCACTTATCTAGCCTGTACTTCATCAGCTTGTCACTGAGGATGTTATAGGAGACAGTGTTAAAAGCCTTACTAAAGACAAAATAAATAATATCAACTACTCTCCCATCATCCACCAAGCCAGTCGTTTCACCGTAGAAGTCTATCAGGTTGGTTAAGCATAATTTCCCCTGTGTAAATCCATACTGACTATTGGCAGTCATTGCTCATCCATGCAAGCCTCCTGTCACATTTACTTGATTTCCTGCACATTGAGATGGGCAATTCTTAAGCTTGGATGAGGTGATTCTTGAAAAACAGCCAGGCCTCCTGGACCCCTCTCCTCTCCAGGGCCATATCCCATGGTATTCTTCCAAGAAGATGCCTGAACAGGTCAACCTGCTCTGCAGGGTGGCAATCCTACTTTTTGCCTTGTTTCCTCCTCTCAGGATCCTGAATTCCACCATTTGCTGGCTGCGGCAGCCAAAGCTTTCCCTGCCTATCACATTCCTGACAACTTCTTGCTTGTTTGTAAGTATGAGATCATGTGGAGCATCTTCCTTCATCGGTTCCTCAATCACCTGTTTCAGGAAGTTGACCTCAGTGTGCTCTAAAAACCTCCTGCATTGCTTCTGCCCTGCTGTGTTGTCCCTCCAGCGGGTATCAGGGTGGTTGAACTGCCTCAAGAAGACCAGGGCCTGCAAACGTGAGACTTCTTCCAGTTGTCTGACAAATGCCTCTTCTACTTCTTCCTGATTACATGGTCTATAGCAAACACTCACCACAATGTTGTCCAYTTTGGTCTGCCCACTAATCCTGACCCATAGTCTATCAGCTGGCTCAAGACCCATTGCTGGGCAGAGCTCCATTCACTCCCACTGCTCTCTCACACAGAGTGCAACTCCCTCTCCTCGCCCTGCTACCAGGGCACTGACCTATGTTGTAATTGCAGACCTGTAAGTAGAGCAGGAGCCATCTGCCTGCTGCCTTCCAGCCTTCATCATCATGGGAGTCTCCATTTCCCAACTCAACAAACATAGGCTGCCTAGTTCTTCTCTAGTACAGGCCAGGCTCTTGTACCTGTAGAGTGTCAGAGAAGATCCAGCCCACCTTTTTCTCATCGTGTCTGATGCTGCAAAGTCTGCTGACCTCCTCCCGTAGCTCCTTAACTTGGCAACAGAAATCGTCCACATCTCCTGCAAAAAAGGAGAACAACCCCCTCAGCCCCCATGAGAGGCCTCGGGCATCCCTGCAGCCCCAAAGCTGCAGAGCTGCATCCTCCCTCGGGAGCTCAGTCTGGGTCAATCCTGATACACCAGGGATAGTTGCCACTGCGGGCACTGGGGACCACACCTTGTGGCATCCCCCTTGCTCTGCACACAAACACAGCCTTCAGCAAAGTTTCTAGCCCTCTTCTGTGGACATTTCTGCACGCTGCTGAACCTGTTAGCTGCCCAGCACCTACAGAGAGCTCTTCCCAGCACCTGCAACAAGAGTGCCCACCCTTACCTAACCAAGAGTCAGCTCAGACAAAAGCTCCAAGCTGCTCACGGACAGCTGACAGAGCTCCTTAGGAGCTGATGGAGGTTGCTAGAAGTCACAGCCTTCTGCAGCAATCCTTTCCCAGCAGCAGCAAGGCACCCTGATGTTCCTTGACTGTGTTCCCAAGAGTCCTCCAATGATCCCAGAAGATGTTTCCAGAAGGTCCCAAAGCAGAGGCCAGAAACCGCTCTGCAAACTGCTGCGTTTGGTGGCTGACCCTGTTAGCTGCACTGTCAAAAATTTAACGGAGAGCTCCTGGAAAAGGTAGATTTCTCTGATGCCACTGATTTTCATGCAGAGATCCACACTGATTTCAGAATCAAAGATACAATGAAACCTGATATGATTAAATAAGTACACATAACATAAATTCACAGCAGCCCCAATATCTAGCACATTTAAGGGAATTTTCAACATGATCACCTTAGACAAAAGCTTAAGAAATGCAGCAATAACACAGGAAGGGAAAAGTCTGGGTGTTAAACTGGTTATAATGAAATCAGGTGTCCAAAGTTCCTACTGTTTAGACAGTTTCTCCCTGCATTTTCTTTAGGGGTGATTCTGGCTCAAGGAGCTGGCCCCCTCTGCCAGTCTTTCCTGCCTGGTCTAGCAGGATTGCCTCCGTTCTGCCAGCACACAGGCATCTGTGAGGCTGGCTTACACACCAAACCACTGAACTGACCTGGGTTAAAAGGAACTCTGTGGGATGGGGCTATTTTTAACCCAAATCATTTCATTGATCGAGTGTATAATTGTGTCAGCACAGCTGAGCTGCTCCGGGAGGCACAAACCCTAGCAGAGCAGGCTGGGGAGGAGGAGGGCTTTGTTAGTGAAGAGAACTTACCTTGAAACTACTACCTTCATTTATTTTTGTTTTATAAGAAAACACCCAGTCCAATTTTACCAGCTCAAGACCCATCCAGGACTGATTGCAGAGCCCTGTGGGCCAAATGCAGAGAAGCGAAGGAGAAAGTGCAGCTGGAAACACTAAGGTGTCCCTTTCTCATGCTGCCCCTATAGGGTCTTCCATGTTCACTCACCCTGTGAGAGCTGAGCACTTTTTCATGGTGCTTGCCACATCTACCTTGGGTAAAGAGTGATTATTATATGATCACATTAATTGTACTCACTGCTGACAAAGCATTTAGTGCTCTGTGTATACATAAAGCAACAAAGTCCATTCCCTACTCTATTTTTCATTTTGCACCAATTATTTCTGACAAGGAGGTATGAGAAGCATTCCCATGGAAGAAGGTTAATCTCCAAGGACTGCAGGACTGTAACTAAGGAAAAGTGAGTCATGGATGTATAATCATTCAAATTAAGCAGTAGAGTTTAAAGCAGTTTAATTCAACATCTTAATTAAGGAATCTGCTTGGAAGAAAAGAATATAAACTGAAAATGAGGCAGTAAACTGGCACCTAGTTATACCATTGAACAAAAAGGAAGAAAGATAGGCAGTGCCAGTAAAGTTACACTAACAATGCCCCAAAGCAACTACTCTAAAATCCTGCAGCCTTACAAACAATACATTTCTGAGCCCAAAAACTTATGTCTCAAAGTCAGGGCACCTTTCAGGCCCAGTCTGACAAATGTCCAGCTCTTATGTTTCCTCCAAATCACACCTATGTTCCTGCAAGGGATTGTTCAAGTTCTCTGATTAGGATTGAGGCTGGGATGTAGATGCTTGGCATGGGCCATCTAACATAACCCCACATAAAGCATGGTATACGCAAGCCGGTTTCCACTGCAGCCAGCTTTGCCCAGTTGTTGCATGACAGGCATTACAGAGAACTTCCTGATCAATTTAGGAATCAAGGACATGGAGGATGAGAGAAAGAGCGCAGAACTACCCTTCTTTTGCTAAACTAAGGGAGAATGCACTCAAGCTCCCCCTGATATGCAGAGACACAGAGCACCACCAACACCATGCACCTCACTCATATGATCCTAGGATTGTGGAAGATAAGGATGCGACAGATGTTCAAGCCAGCAAACCCTCAGGACTCTGGTTCCTACTGTTGTATGATAATGCTTCTAATATTCTGCATTTCAGAGCTTTCCATACTGAAACACAGTGCTTTGTGCCCACTCTCTCCTAGGTGCAAACCACCACCATGTGCATCTCTGTGAGCCTGAGCGGCTTCGTTGTGCTGGGCTGCTTGTTCGCGCCCAAAGTGCACATCATCCTCTTCCAGCCCCAGAAGAACGTGGTCACTCACAGACTCCATCTCAACAGGTTCAGTGTCAGTGGGACCGGGACCACTTACTCCCAGTGTAAGTAACAAAACTGCCACCTTTCTATAAGGATGTGGGGTTGCGGTGAGTTTGGGTAAAGAGAAGATGGGTTTTATACCAGCAACAAAAAGACCTGTATAGGCTGGGCTGTGTATCCCGTGGAAGCATCACTTCATTTGTGTCTGGAAAGAAAAACCCATCCCCCTCCCATGGGAATCAGCTCAGAGCCCGCTCTGAAGCTCACTGAAGTCAGCAGAAAGCTTTCGGCAGGCTCTGACTCCATCCAGCTGCACAAAGCAAGTAGAGCCCATCGCTCGCTCTCACTCTCACAGCAGCGACAGGAACAGATTGCCCTGGAGTATTCCTGTCAAAATGACAGGACCTGGGCCACAATGCAGCATGCTCTCAATGGCTCTTATTGCCTGCATTATAAGGAAAGGCTCCAAGTCTGCGGCAAACGCATACAAGGGATGCCATAAACTGTATCTGTATGCTGAGCATTGAGCAATACCCTTTGTCAGTGCCACAGCCGGGAGAAGCAATCAGTGCTCTGTTGCAAGGACAGCTCATCTGCTCTGCCTCCCTCCTTTCCCTCATCTTCAGTCTCTTCATCCCAAGCAGATTCACATCTGTGATTTTGATTTGAGGCTGTCGCTCCTCTTCTGGGTGAGTTGCTCAGAGATTATTTTGGATTTAAAAAAAAAAAAAGTCACCTGTATGTTTGGGTTTTTTTCCTTGTCAAGCTTAACTAGTCAAGGATGGGAGCACACAGCACCTTGTTCACGGAGCTCTGCAGACAGCATGACTAACCTGGAAAGTGAATTGAAAAAGCACACTACAACTAGAGAGAGCCAAGGAATAAGAAACAGGGGAAAGGGGGGACACAGAGAAAGGCTTGCCAGCAAGTTCATACTAACCTAGCCTGAGGGTTTCGAGTATGACCTAAATTTCAAAATTGGCTAGAAATCTTTGGCACTTCAGGTTTCAGCCAGAATGTGGAAGGAATTTGGGGCCCTGCTGTGTATCACATTGGCAGGTRTTAGGAGGTAATGGGGTCCCAGCTAACTCTGGCTCTCCCACCCCAAGCCATACTGTGCATGAATGCCCATGGTCCCTTAACAAGAGAGCAGTCATGTGGCTCTACTCATCCCCCATCTCATCAGAGTCAGGACTGCATCTAGCCCTGACACCAGAAACCAAAATCTCCTTGCTGTTTTGGAAAACTTAAACCAAGAGAGATGAGGTGGCCCTAAGTGCCCAAAGTGCTGAGCACTCCCAAAAGGGCTGGATTTGCAAGACCAATGGATTCCCAATAACCTTTAGAAGTTTGGTCTCTTGATGAAATGGTAAGTCCCATGAGATTATTTTCATCCCTTATGAATTTTGTATAAGTGGTCTTTCCAAGTTTTTTAATTCTCTCATACTACAGAATAAGCTTAGTCAGAAACCATTTTGATTCATGGACACTTTTGTACAGGATTGCATTTTGGAATTTGATATTTATTATAATGGCTGGATAATACATGTGTGTGCACAAGCATGCATACAACTGAAAGACATCCTCAGTGCACATCTTTACATTAAAAGCCTACTTTTTCAGCTTTGTGAATAGCTTTAAGACATTAAGGAAAGCATAAAAATCCAGACTTACAATCTCTTGCTACCTCATTGTTTAGAAAGGAGGCCGCAGTCATTTACTTTTCCTGCTTACACCTAGCTGAATAAGGGCTGCTCATATTTGTTGGTCTTTTCAGACCATGGCAACACATGAACGTGGAAGTAAGACTAAAAAGTCCATCACATACAATGGAAAAAGCCCTACAGTTTCCATCTCGGACGATTATTTGGGAAAATAACACTGAGAATTCACTGTCTATCACAGCGCTGATATTTTTAAGAAGGAAAATTTTCCCTTACTCCTTTCCATTTATTTGTAAATTATTTTAAGTAAATTTTCTTTTTTCTTTTTTTAACTGTTTTGTCATTTATAAACCTCCAAAAAGATTGTCATCCAAATTGATTCTAATCCATGTCTAAAATATTCCTCTCATCTGTCCCAGGGCTGTCAGCTTGTTTTTATTTTGGTCTTCATGGTGTTTTCATCAGTCAGAAACTGCTTAATATGAGACTGATCAAAATTAGCTCCAGGGCATTCTAGGAACAGCAACATCTGAAAAGCCAGTTCTTGTTCATTATCAGAGCTTCAGAGGACAGGAGTACCCAAGTTGCTCGAATGGGCAGCATGTTTCCTATCTCCATGGATTCCCACCTCCATTGCATCTCAGGGCTGCCACCACCTCTTTACTCCATCAGTCATTAATGCCATGAGCATAGTGGGTCATGAACAGCAAGTGACTCACAGATGGTTTTTAACACAGTTCCTTGAACGGTGAAAACTGGTCAAACACTATGAGAAAAGGTAAGTGACACTCATGATGCTCTTGGGTAGTGTTAAGTGTTAGCTCTAAATGTGTATCGCAATTACATCCCTAAACTGAGCAGTGGAGGGAGGGCCTGAGTCAATGGTCAACCATATAAGCTGCAGTGTGGTAGTGGTCATGAGAGCTAAACTGAGCACCTCATTTAGTCATCTGAATCCAGCTCCTCTTTGCTACATGCTCTGCAGAAAGCAAGTAGAGGTGAATACTTGACTGCTAAGCGAGGAAACTCGTTTTAAAGGCACTGAGCTTTGATCATTTTGACAGCTGAAGTCTGGACTACAAAAGAATATAGATTTAAGCTGAAGAGAGGCAGGATATATGTGTACCTAGGTATATGACATGTTTTGAAACATATATATCTGTACACATTTATTTGAATCTGAAAATTCACGTTTGGCAGACTGCTGCATAAGTTCTGCTTCCCCTGCAGTGTTTCCTCCATCAGGATGTTCCCCAGTTTTCCTGTGGCCTGTTTTATGGGCTTGGCAGAGGTATTCCCATAAGGTAGGAGGTCAGCACTCATAAAACTTCCCAGAGAGTTCAGGACTGATTTAAGCACCTACATGATTCAGGCTGAGCTTTTATACCCAGAAGGTGTCATTCATCCAAGTTATGTCCACATGGAGAGCAGCACACAGATTTGAGCTCCTCCAGGTGTCCTCCACAGGGGTCAGAAAAGGAATTGGAGCTACTGTTTATAGCCAGGCTGGTAAATTTTCTCTCTCAGAATTTATTTTCCCAGCCCTTGCTCCAAACTAGCCCTGATATATGGCTTTTATACATGATTAACTCACAGTTGTCCAGCTGTGAGCATGAGTAGAGGAAGTGGCAGACAGAAAGCAAGTTTGCATCTGCCTGTTCCTGACTATGTAGGCATGCTGCAAGGTGCCCACGGCAGTGCTGGACTCTTGCATTTTACCTCTGGTTCTTTGCCTTGGATTATCAAAGCAAAATGAGGGACTGCCAGGAAAGAGGAGATCAAAAGCACGAATTGCAGCCAAATCAAGACTTCTGGTCATGTCACACGTTTTTCCTTGGCCTCAACACAAGGCAAAATGGAGGTGAAGTGTTTCTAGCAGGTCCAGCCATATTTCAGGAAACCCCTTGGCTGCTGCTATAAGACAGGATGTGAAACTCAGAACCCTGCAGGGCCAGCGGTTGACATCATTGCTGAGGTCTGTAAGGAAAAGCAAGATCTTTTGTTCGGTCTCAGAGAGAGCTGCGTACTAAGTGTGAACACTTCACTCCACCCAGCAGAGTTAATAATGGCCTCCCAGCACTACAGGGGAGGTACGTGCTGTGGAGGAAGCCTGGGAACTCAAAAAGCAAGGCCACTTGTTTCTCGCCTACCACCATATTTCTCTGTCCAACTTTGACATCCTCCTGACCCAGTTACCATAGTATTTGAGCTATTCATGCTCTTCAATATGTTGGACTTCAAAAAAATCCTGAAGCTATAAAAGTTCTGGGTGGGTGACTGATGTTCACAGAAACAAAATGCTTTTGCCTGTAGCCATATTGCAGTAGAACAGGGATTTGAATGAGGTCTCCTAAGCAGTACTGATTTTTCTATTTGCCAACAATAAGTAGAAATAAAAATAACAACAATAATAAAAATTTCAGGTCAATGTGCTGTCAGATTATACCCAGTTAAAAACTGAACACAAAACCTGATAGTTAATTTTCACAAAATCACAGACATGATGCCCTGTGCCCTTTTACCTACAAATGACTGTTTTTAACACATATCCAGGTTGTGAGAGATCGAACTCCATCTACCTAATTCTGAGCAGGGGCTCATTCTTGGCTCACCTGTTTATCAGGAATATGTCCTGCCCTCGAAGTAGTAGGTTAGTCCAATAGGTGCCTCTAAATTTCTCTTGTTAAAGCTGTTCTGTTTTCCATTTATAATTATTCAGTCAATGAAAGAATTAGAAATAGTAGCTGATTTGAAGAAAGAATGATCTGTTCTGATAATGATGCTGAGCATCTTTAGAGAACCAGCCTGCAACTGAGAATGTAGCCAGCACCAGTTTTGGAAGACTGACCATGCCCTTGTCAGCTGCATAAATTGCTTTTTACACGGGATGATTGAGTTTACTAAGTCATTGCTTGCCGTGTGTTCTCTTTGATGAAGGCATCACATTTCTCTGGGTCACTGTTATCATTAACCTAATGTATCTTTCAAAACACGTCTTTATGGTTCCTTGAGCAGAGATGTCACAGAGTATCTGAAAACACATTCCTGATGCCCAATGGATAATTTTAACAAAGACGGACAAACCAGCTTGCTTTTAAATTAAAATCCACAAGGCTTTAGCAGAATGGTAATATATGCTACAGTCAAAATACAAATACATTTAGAAACAGATTCTGATACTCAGATTCAATTGTCATCTTATATCACTGAAGCAATGAAAATGTATTGTATAAAATATTAGGCAATGTAGACAAGGGTATCAGAATCTGGCTCTCATCTCTGGATGAATATTGAATCCTGATCCAGAGCTCCTAGAAATGAAGGGTATTATGGCCAGAAAATATTCTGGGATTAGGTGAGAAATAATCTTCCTTTCAAATTCAGTTATTCAAAAATTTCTTCACCCCATCCAACATGTACATAGAATTCTTATTTTTTTAATTAAAAAGTAGATCAACACACAGTCCTATATGCAGAGGGGGATTCTCTCCCGGATTTAAAAATGCATATATTTTATTTCAGGAATGTCCATTCCAATTATGTGAAAGCTCAAAGTATTAGACCTTAGCATTTCTTGCCAATAAAACATGAAAAATCCAAAGGTTCACTTTTTATTCTACAGGGATATCTTAGCACCGCTCTAGCTATATTAATTCACACTACCATGCAAAGTGCTATGAAGTGAGACCCAGTGGCCCAGAATCATCAAAAAAATTTCATGTATTTTATTCACACACTTCTCATAGAAGCTTAATCACCCTAAGCGCTCTCAAAGGTCAGCAAAGAGAAACCAGGTTCCTCCAGAGGGTGCTTCAGCCTCAGATCTGAATTGCCTTGTAGAAGTGCAAGCAGTACCTCCATCAGCTCCGCTGCTGACACAGTCACATACAGTGACTTTTCATTGAGCACCTTGGTTAAATTGGGTGAGATGGTCCACATCAACATAAGTTCTAATCCTGTGTGTTGTAATTTTTGCTGCCCTGAAGTCAGTTGATCTTCCCCTCTCTTTCTCTTTCAGCATCTGCTAGCATGTACGTACCGACCGTCTGCAACGGAAGGGAAGTTCTGGACTCCACCACTTCATCTCTGTGATTGTGACTTGCAGTTCAGTTCTTGAGTTTTTAGACTGTTAGGCAAAATTTTGCACATGTTGTGCACTCCGGAAAACACCAGAAAACAAAAGAAATCGAAACAAAACTAGTACCTTTTTTTAGAAACTGTGTAATAAATTATTTTTGAGGATTGTACAGTATATAGTGATGTTCTGGAACTTTTTAGACTGATTTTAGCCCTTCTGTTGTTAACGGTTGTAAGGGACATGTAAATAACCATGGTTCACAATGTGCATAGTCCTGCAGTAAGGGAGTGATTTGTTGCAAGCACAGTTGCAATGTTAGGTGACTTCTTTCCTACGAAATTTTTTTGTAGCTCCTTGTTGTAATTAACTTAGACTGCATTTCTATGTTGTATATTACAGTTACCTTACATGTAACAGATTGGTTTTCTCAGCACAAAACAGCAGTATTAATGTAAAGGAACCAATAATAAAAAGATAAAAGTTTTTCAGCATGGTTTCATTTGTTTCTTCCTCCCTCAAGGTCATTACATTTCCCTAGACACCAGGATAGCCGCCCTCACTCTATTGAAACAATCTGAAATCCTCCCTTCTGCTGGGTCCAAAAAGTCATTAAGGAAACAAACACACCTTTGATTAATCTGTCTGGGCATATTTACCTAAAGGCTTGTTCCCGTTGATCTCATTCCAGCTGAGGTCAATAGCAAAATTCTCATTGACTCCAAAGGCAACACCACTGAGGCTTGAAAGGCAGACACTACAGATACATACTGTTGGATGTACAAGTTCTCTGGAGCCCAGTTCTCCTGCACTTGCAGATGTTTTTACACATTTCTGGAAAGGTGCAAGTCCTTAGGGCTGAACTGGCAAAGGAAGTAGCTGTTATTCTGCATGCAAAAATTAAAGATGAAGGTTCTTAAAATTCCTACTCACAGATAGATGTCTAATTTTTCTGGACGTCCACACGTCCACCAGCAAAAACCTCTTGATGTCAACACTTCTGTGAATGGCTACACAGGCAGCCATTTAAGACTCTGCATCATGGTCCTGTCTAGTACAGAAATCCCTGTGACTTTCCCCAAAATAGGCATTGTTCAGCCTGCATTACATGCAGAGCTCTGTATTCAGCTTCTTTCTCTCCACAGGCTCTGGAGTGCCTAATGTTTCAGGCTTGGTTCCTACCTTGATGCATGGCACAGGGGTCAAGTTTTGACAGGTTGGGAGTCTTGCTTTCTAAATCAAGACTCCTTAAAGCATCTCAAGTTGAGCAGCTACATTCATTTGACTTTTGTATGCTCTTTTGTGGATGAAGAGGCTGTTCACAGTATGGCAAAAGGTCAGAATATCTGACCATAATGCTGATGTCTCTGCATCTACATTATCTTTATAGAGCTCTCAAAAATGCCTAAGCCAATGAGAATTTCTTCTCAATTTTTATGGAAAGCAACAATCAGGGTCAAATCCACCTCACCTAACATTCATTGTCTACCATATAGATAGCTACATTTCAGATTGTCAACCCCTTCTCCCTTTGTACTCAGTGGAGGGAAGTAGGCACAATTCCCCTGGCTTATCTCAGACTGTTACTTTAGGCTGAGATGAATCTCTCCAAATAAAGGCTTGCTCAGATCACAAAGTTTGCACTGAAAATAAAGGCATTGTGTCAGATGAATTCCAACCCTAGAATCTAAATTGGCATCACTGAAGCTAATTTGTAGCAGGTGAGGATCTTACYGTCCCTGAGTTTTCATTCATTTTGATAGCACTATTGAGAAAATGACCCAACRTCTGTGTCTGAACATGTGTTACGAATACTTAGGTGGTTTGAAAGCCACTTGCATGTGGGTTTTTCATACAAATACAAAACACGTGGAGCTCTGGAGTTTCAGCCCCACCGAATGTTCCCGACATTCTTGTACTTTACTTGGTTTTGTCTTGAAAGCTTTTCACTACTTTCCATTGGATGTCCAGGGATGCAGATTATCTGATGTGCCTGATGATTCAAGTAAGCCAGTTGCAAAACATAGCAAAACAAAAAAGGAAAATGTCAAAGTCTGGCAGAGGCTTTGCACACCATACTGGCATGAAAATCTCTTGAGAAAGGGATTTTTTCTTTTTTGCGGTTGTCCCATATCATCATTTTAGTTTCTCTATTTAAAACAGCTTATAGTTTTTGTTCCCATTTGTGTAAAACTTGGCTTCAGAGTATAAACCTCTTCTGGTCTCTTTATTGCTCCCATCATATATAAAGATTTGAGTAATTCACCTCAAAGCACAGTGGGTCCTGTCACAGTTCCTTGCATGGTGGAGGGGAGCCCCAAGTACCTTGGCTGTGAGCCTGAAGAGTCGTCACACTGCTCTGAGCCCTACACGCAGCCAACCAGGGGAAAATGCTGGGGACGAGAGCAAGGCTTAACCCAGCGTCTACAGTGCCTTACTGGAGGCTGCAGAAAAGTTCAGTTTTTCTTTCAGAAGCCATAACTTCAGAGTACCTTAGCTCTCTGATACAAATCAAGAGTGCAGAAAGGTTTGTGAAAAACTGATCACCTTTTATTTATTGGCTGAGCAGAAAAAATAAGACTTAAAAAAATCATCGCAGGTCAACCTGAAGTAAACAACGTTTGGGGTTTTTTTGGTCTTTGTTCTTGGTTTTGTTTTTTTGTTTTTGKTTTGGTTTGGTTTTTTGTAGAAGAGGTGTTTCTTTTTTAAGTCTTGAGTGAAGTTTGAAAGCAAACCAAAATCTACTGTGGTAAAACAAAACATTTTATTTTGTCTTCAAGTGATTGTTTTTCCTGAATTAATTGAACACAAGTGGTTTCAGTCATAGCCAAAGAAATGTCAAAAGGAATTCTCTTTTCAAATTGAAAAATGATCAAAACCTATTTAAAAAATATCATGTTCTACGAACAAAACAAATCCCAAAAATCAGCAAAAAATGTCCAAAATATCCTGGCTCCAACCAGAACTGTCAGCTCTAGTTAAAGAGGTTTCCACTGCAATCCTTCACCCAATTAGTACACTTAGAGTAAGGGAGACCAGAACAAACCCTTAACTCATCACCAAACGCAGTCTGATGTCCGTGATGTCGTTGCCTATTCATTAACRCTTGCAGTCTGCAAGATGAAAGGCAGAAGCTGTTTATCCAGAGCTACCTCAAAGCTTCTCAGCAACACAGGCAAAGCTGAGTTTTCTCACTGCAAGAAGAAAAGAGGCCAAGGCCAGGCTGTTTTTGYAATAGGAAGGGGATGGGTAGGAAGCAACGGCTGGGGGGAGACCTGGAGTGCCAATCTTCTTGCTTCTCTTGCCTCTGAGGAAATGGCAGGGTCAGGAAGGGGCTTCTCTCTCCCCAGCAGTGCCACTTCCCTACAAACACCAACCCCTCCTTAAGAGGCAACAACGGCAAGCCAGATAATGACTTTACCACTACGTACAAGCAGCTGGAAAACAGAGCTTGTTACCCCTAAAGAGAGTGACTTTCTATGTTGCCATTTTAAATATGGAAGGAGGCAAGGACAGGAATGGGCTGTATATAACACCAAAACTCTTAGAGGTCGCTCTTGCATGTCTTTTATTCAAGCAAACACACATCCACACAACCTCGCTTTGGCTTTTAGGTGCTGTTAGAGCACCAGCCTCACAGTACATGGGACCTTAGAGTTTTCTTCCTGATGAGGTCCTACTCTACACATCCAGAGAAATAACGAAAACACAGTGGCAGCTTATGATCAATTCAATTCTCATGTCTCCCTTGTTCCTGCTGCATGTATTCAGTGTGGGCACATCCAACCAGCTGACTGGGGATGTCACCGTGCGTTGTGACACACACTGTATGTTTTAGGATGAGCCTGACCTCCTTTTATTTCTGTTCCTATCTCCTTACATGCTTGCCAAAGAAGCACAGTTCACAAGAATTCAAAAGCAGCAAGAATAAAAACAAGGGGATTCAGTGAAAGAAGTATACAAGGGGAAAGACTAAGAGACAACACCACCAAAGATAAGCAGAACTTCCCAAGATTTCTCTTGAGGTTATCATTCCCTGTTACATTACCTAGAATGGCTATTTAAGGCCTCCATGCTTCATGACATGGACCAACCAGCAGCATTCCTTGCTTAGGAAGAAATGTCATCCCCATTGGCGTGTCAGCACCAATTCTAGCTGCTTTTACTCTTACATTGAAGCATTTGTGTTGGCCACTGTTGGAGATGAGTCAACAACCACTGGCTCCTAAATGGCAACATCTGCTGCTATCTTCTCTGATTATAATTAAGTATCTCAGTTTTATGGGTACTACTGGCTCTGGCAGGACAAACAAACCAAAAACTGCAAACTTTCCCCTTTACTAATGAAGAGTCCCAGAACCTCGTTTTCAAGAGCAAATAGTCAAATCCTTTCTTTGAACAAAGATGACAGCTCCTTGAACCTACTCAGTAACTTCCCATTGTGGCTCTAAAACACTTAATTTTCCCCAAACCTAGACTCTTAATCAATTGTATTATATATTACAAACATCAACCAACATAATCAGAACCAATAGAATACATTCTTTGCACATTTCTCCCCTAGCAAGTACTGTCAAAGCTGAGACAATAACATTCTGCTAATTTGCCAATAATTTATACAGAGACACCACTAAAATGTGCTTAATCCTCAAAGAGATTCAGTTGCTTGACTCCAGATTTCAAAGAAAAGCATGCAAATGCAGCAATAAAATGCATTCCGTTTAATCAAGTGAACACATAACAGACTGATTCACATTGTTTTATGGCATCAAATAACAGTTTCTGATGTGATTCCATGTGGGAGAAAAGAGGGAGATTGCTGTAAGTATATTTTGGCAGAGTACTAGAAGAGGTCACAGACAGCTGATTTCTTAATGAAGTGTTAAAGGCTTCCAAAATTTGCCTCTTATGGGAAAATGGAAACTTTCCCTCTCTACTATATCTTTAACAGAAAGAAAAGAATAGCAGAAGTCAGCTAAAATATGCCAGTTTTAACTTGCTTAATTGTTGGAAAATGCAATTTTCTCATTTTAAGGTAAATAAAGTCTACAGTATTGGTTTGTATCCCACTATGTCAGCACTGCACCAGATATGCTATTAGATTGCCTGGAAGAATTTTCAATAATATCATGACAAACCATTTGGAAGCAGAGCTGAGAAGGGTCATACAGCAAAGTCTGTCAGAGCTGACAAAAAAATTCCACTCTCCACTTTATTTGGAAAATAAAAGGGAAAGAGAAAGGAACCAAACAAACCCTCTGTGGTATTAAGTCAAATTAAATATAGTTCATAAAAATTAAGGCATTTTGACTTTACAGAGATATGGGTCCAGTGATGAAAGAAGAAATGATGTTCTGGAGAATGAACTGTAATTATGGCTTGGAAAACATATGGAGAGAGAAGGGAAGAAATTAAAGGAGATGTAGACAGATGCAATTTGATGGCAGTGAAAAGCTCTAGCCACCACTGCAGATCTGCAATGTTCAGGAAAGGTTGCAGTTCCACCAAACACCTCAAGTCCAAAATTTCAAATATATTTTCACTTTATTTTATGAATGCCCATCAGATATATATCTTTGATGCTACAGCACACTAGTTGAATAAAAATCAACAACATAAAACCCTCTTCATAAAAGATCCAAGAAGTGAAATCCCAAAGCCATAACCATTTACTCCGTAAGCATATAATCTTTGACAACCATATATAAATGACATCATGACAACAAATACAATGTACAATAATAAGTGTGCAATGGTACAAAATATACAAAAAGGAATGTGTATTTAATATACATTCAACAATACCCCATAAAAATCTTTGCTGGGAAAGTGAAGTGCCTTTTCAAGAACAACAGAAAATGTACACCACTCCAGTTAAGATGCCTGAAGTATCTCCCATCAAAAGAGTAAAGCCTGTGTTCTTTGACTGGACATACAAAATAACTGAGCTGAATTTTCCCTAAAGAAAAAAAAAATCTAAACTTCATAAAATTTTTGTCCACATCTATAGTATAATAAAATATTTTGAGTGCAGAAAATTCAGTTTAATTTAAATTTTACTTAAAAGTGGGCCCTCTTATTGATAGATCTAGCTCAGTCATATAAAATCAAAAATCTATATTCCGTATAGTAAAAAGACCATTTCTGCCCATGTTTMTTTTCTGGTTTTGATGCATTCCACAATTCACATAATTTTGCTATAATGGAAATATGAGCCTGACCAGAGGTCAATACAAGAATCGTTCCTCATTTTCTCCTGGCTCTAAACAAGTCTTGCATAATTTTACTCAAATATTTTTTGCCTAAGTTTCAGATTCCTTTGAGTTCGACCTCAATGGGAATTTCAGGAAATTATTACAGTGGATATTATGAAGATCACATGCTTATAATGTGGCTGATTTTATGAAAAAGTCCACCTAGCCTCCAGTTTTCAAGGCACCATTTTGTGCCCTTGCATTGACAGCAGAAAGCATTTAGATGCTGAGCTGCGCAAGTACGTAACCCATGCTCAGCTCTGCTGGGCATCTGTCCTCATTCCTTGCGTGGGTCCAGGAATAAAGGTGGCTGAGTATTTCTAATAAGCCTCCCAACTGACAAAGCTGATCTCTGATTTCCAGAAGTAGAGATTCTTGCTTTACCTTCAGAGTTCAGGCTTTGTTGGGTTGCAGCCCAGGGAAAGGTGACATGCTGGCAGCCCAAGGGAGAGTACTGTAACTGCCAATGACCTCTCTTGAAAGGACAAGCTTCCACAGAGAGGGACAAGTGCAACTTGCACTGTAGGTATCACTTTCCTTCTCTTTATAGAGTTTGAGCCTGCTACTGCCTATAAACTCATGGGCCCAGACCTACAATTCATACAACAGCAGTTTACACATTTAAATTTAATAGCACCAGGTTTTACCCCAACCCTGATGGCCATGACTTAGGCATCTGAATGGGTTCAACTTGCAGGTGCAACACCATGCCTCTTGTATTAGAGGCCAACACAGACCATCCAGCCCTTCAAAGCATTAAAATCAAAAGTATTTTCCAAAGTTCAAAACTCACCTGAGGCTCATTCCGAGTACCATTCACAATTTTGATTTTAAGAGAGACTCATAGCTATGCTACTAAAGGACAATACACAACCTTTGAAGGAGGTTTCAGGCCTCTGAAAATCATTTCTTATGAATATGCGTAGAAGGAGTGATAGGAAATGAAAGGTACCTATAAATCACATGGC
Organism: Phoebastria nigripes; assembly: GCA_035582835.1. Classification (NCBI taxonomy): domain Eukaryota; kingdom Metazoa; phylum Chordata; class Aves; order Procellariiformes; family Diomedeidae; genus Phoebastria; species Phoebastria nigripes. Next base: position 303,896 of record JAYKAV010001223.1, read on the forward strand.
ATGCCTGAGCAATGCGCAGGTGAATGCAAAAAATTCATGTTATTTGCAGTATGTATATCTCTTCCTGAGTTGAATTTCATTCCCACTATGGAATCCAAGCGTCTGCTTTCTTTTTTGGCAAGGTACTCAATCACATGGTAAGGCAATCCAATTTTCTGGTTTGCTTCCTGTCTTCTTTCCTCCTAAATGGCCAAGCACTTCTCACCAAGATCACCACTACAATGTGTGCCAGAATATGTTTAAAATATGGTCCTGTAAAAATAGAAATTAGGTTTGTTTCTTTGAAGGCAGCATTAACTCTTCATATATTCTGGGATCTTGAAGATTTCAGCTGAACAGATTCAAAATGATCTTCCTTTTCCTGCAATGGAAAAGACAGGTTCCCATCAACTGGGATTCCTCAAATTCACTCCAACAGTTACTACAGTCACTTCTCTTAATATCTCCAGAGCAGCCTTTGCCAAAGACTTCACTTTATTTCTACCACAATYATTAAGTGCACAATTTGACCCTTTATTATTTAATAACACTACTAGTTCTGTAAAAATTCGCAAAATCAATAAAATTATGACATATATATTGTTCATGGTACTTACTTTAGAGGGTACAGGGAAAGTTTGCATTTCATACTCATAGTATAGGACAGGTAGTCAGAGCCGGTAAATTGCAAGGTAATCATATCTATGGTTATTATTACTTATTGATGTGTTTCCTACAATAAATAAAATGTTTGCAGCAAAGTCTGTGAATGTGAACACCACTGCCTCACTCCTGGATTCCCATCCCAACTCCTCATCTGGGAGACCCACAGGACAAAAAGAGTCTACAAATCCTCTGCCATCTTAAAAATCAGGGCTGGAGGATTGAGTTTTCTTTCTGTTTTTATTTGCTGGGTGACAAGCCTAGGCCATCTGGCCAGCAGGCATCAGGGTGAGACGTGTGGACGTGCGTGTTACTGCGTGTGTGAACGACCCAATGGTCCACGCAGAAGCAATGAATGAAGGAGCCCTAATAAAACTACTCACTGGAAAATGCTGGTTCTTGCTTCATGTACCTACCTTTCATACTTGTTGATGTACACAAACAGTTTGGAAACTATGTTAAACTAACCTCGTGATCTGATCTTTAAAGCCATCTCACTCGGATCAGGACAGCCTAGTGCAGACATGAGAAAGAGCAGGGGAGAAAATTGTCCTACACTAGCCTGCTGCAGAGTATATATTTCTTGTTCTGAAGGACCTGGTATTGTTATGCTGGAGGCAACAGATGGAACTAGAACAGCCTCCAATCTGAAGCATTTTCATAATTCTTTAACATTTATATTCTCATTAAAAATAACAGTAATTTCTTTCTATATTACAGGGTTAGCCCTGAATTCCTTGGGCACTCAAAACCACTAATAGCTTCATGAGATGTTTTGCTTCATAGAAATGCCATTGCCTGAAGCTTGAACATATAGTTAGGATACTTCAGATTTTTCTTTATCTCTCAGTTTACATTTCTCCTCTTTTTCTCCTCCGTTTTCCTCCATATATTTTTTCCATATTTTACACGCATATGCAGCAGGAGATGAATTTCCTCATCTTTTGCATAAATGAAAACTGATGCCTATAACATTTGTTTTGAAGAAATATGTATTAAATTCCAGTTATCTGCAGGGATACAGGACACAGATTTCAGTAAGCTAATGAGGTACTGGAAGCTGAGTTTGCCAGCTATGATTATCTAGCAGGAAAAAAGGCACCAGCTTAGAAATATCTGACAGGCTTGTTTAAAAAGGAGAGAATACTCAGGGAGCCTGCTACAATGGATATAGGAACTTTAAAAAACTCTTTTTGAGCCCAAATAGGCATTCAAGTGGTCTGAATACTGAAGTACTAAAGCTTACTTTAAAGAGAAAAAAACCCCCACTTCTCCCACGCGCTCGTCTCTATACTTCTAATCAGGAAGGAGCCAGTGGTTGGTGCTGCAAATGGAGTCAGCAAAGCTTTTACAGTTATCAGGCGTACAGCAAAACACGACCCTCACCAGCAGCACTGGTCATTATGCTCAGCCACAGCCAGCCAAGCCATTTCACGGACAAAAAAACATCATCAGTGTTTCAAAGTCAATCCCTATAGGATTCAAAATGGAATCAACTTCCATTTTTGCAACACCACCACAAAATTTGATGTGATTTGATTTTATTCACATTTTCAATATTCTTATTATTGAATTAAGAATTAATATTGAATTTCTGCCCCTTTCCACAAGGAACAATATTGATTTTGCAAGACAAATACTCAGGCTGGGGTCAAGGGAAAGTTCCGTATATTAGGTGTGTAATGGTAACATCTCCTAGGAGGGAGATCTGGGGAGCAGGTAGCGTGGAAAGAGGACAGCAGCCTAATAAAAAAAGTAAAAGAACAAAGAGAAGAGAAAAATAAGGGAAAAGAAAGGAGGCACACAGGTTTTAATTACATTGCAGTCAGTCACAGAAAGGAAAAAAGGAATAAATGAAAAAAATCTTAACATTCAACATTCTGAAATATTATTTGGACGAGAAACAAGAGAGGGACTTTTAAAAAAAATTTTTTTATTGTGATCTTTTAAGAAACCCTTTTATTTTGAAACAACCCTCTTCAGCCAAACTGTTTGAAAGGGAAAATGTCATCCACCTTTATCCTGATCATAATACATGCCCCAGCTTGACTCCCTTAAAGACAGCACTACCCTTCTCATTGACTTCAAGGCATTTGAAATAAAGACCAAAGTGTTTGCGGCATCTACCATGACGGTCCTCTGTTGCTCCTCTCAGAAATGTTCAAAGGACACCAAAGACCTTTGTGCTATGAATTCAGACATGCAACAACCCACATCACATGTGCTGCAGAAAAAAATGCTTTTTGCTGTTGCTTCCCACTGAAATGGAGGAGGTTGCTGTATTGGATAACAGTCTGTGGCTGATGCCTCCTCTTCAACTGAATCCTATAGTACTCAAAATTACGGTTCTCAAGTCAGCCATGAAGGCAGCCCAGGTAAGCTGCAAGCAGCTGGCTGGTGGCTATGTTCCCAATGTTAATTTTCTGTATCTATAATAGCTGCGTTTGCCTCAGCAATGGAGGTGTCTGGTAGGAATCTGGGAAAAGAGGGTCACCCCCGCCATTAACTGCTCTTTTTAGGTATCACCCATACAATAAAGAATGTTACTGAAATCTCTCTGCAGAAGATGGAGCATTTACTCAATACCCTGCAACATTTTTTATCATTATCCATACTGTGGATTTCAGCAGATCGACTATGGACCGGGTGATGTGTGCGTGGGAGGCTGCACAAAGCACTGTGCAAATCAGCATCACAGCCTCATCACGTCCAGTAATAAATAAAGGTAATAATTATTTTTAGTATTAATAGTAGTAATTACTACTCACCTTTGTTGCCAAGGACTTGAGCTTCCCCAGCAGTGACTGCTTATTTGAATATACTATTTCTTCTTCATTATCTTCTCCTTCCATTATAGCACAGCTGTCAGCAGCTGGCAGCTCGCACTCTTTTGAGTTCGCTGTCATCACTAATTTGGAATATTTATACTCCAGCCTGAAGATATAAAGCCAGACAGGCATAATTTTTTTTACAAATGTCCCATATTCAAGGTTTTTGCAATTTAGATTATCTGCAGTCCTTCCACATAGTTACTTCTGAGGTATTTACTGGAAATTAGATATTTTTCAATCACTAAAAACATGTAACCAGAATAGTATTAACAATACATCGAGCTCTCCCTCTATCCTTATAAAAGAGCCATGTTTTCCCAAAAGACCACAAGTAGGTCTAGAGGATTTCCTGCATGAAGGAGTGCGACCTCTGTGCTGATTGGGGCAACAGAAGGTCTGAGTTCAGCCTGTATCAGAATCTGCATCACACCCATGTCCAAGGGGGCTACGGGGGAGAGGAGAGATGTGTAACAGTGTGTGGTATCAGGCAGCAAAAGGTGGGGACCATGATATTGGAGTCTGGGTTTGGTGAAGCTGGATGTGCTATGGGGCGATGAAATCCCATGGAGGTGGAATTATGTTTTGAAAGTTTATGCCATGAGATTTGGGAAGCAGAGGACCGTGGGGATGGGGAACAGTCAGTATGTTCAGTCTGAGAAGCAGGGATCTTTTGGGTGTGTACCAGACATGTCCTGCCAAAATAAACCTAAGCAATATTTGGTCAAGAACCATATTTTAACCCAGCTGAAAGGGACTAATTAGACTGAAGAGGTATCCTTTTGGTCTTCAGACCTTGAGAAAGCCATGTTGCTTCAGGACCTAAGGTCAACTTCAAACTCTTGGGGGTTAAAAAGACAGTTCCTGTTGGGAAATTATGCCATAACAAATTACTGTGGATTTCCTATACTTTCCTCACTAGCATTTTTGATAGTCACTGTTGGCAAAAGAAACCTCAACTTGGTGGATTAACGGACCGATCCAACATGGTCATTGTCATAAGGTCAGATCCATGAAACGGCTTTCTGTTCACTACATCAAGCTTTTAGCTTACTTTTGTATGGAACACAATTTGCAGTACTTACTTCTGGTTCTTCTTCCAAAAATAGCAGGTCAAGGCTATAAGTAGAACAGCTGTGAAAGCACCAACACCAGCTCCAACTTTTAGCCAGAAGTCCACTGTTTCACAAGTGCTGGTCCTTTTTTCTGGCAAGGGAACCCCTTTAATGCAATGCTTTGGCTCATTCCATACATACAAGGTTTCCTTTCAAACGCAAAACAGAAAACACCAAAAAGTGAGCTGCTTATAGGAAAAGAGAGAACTATTTAGAGTTGAGGAAAACAAGCTGTTTTGAGGTAGACAGGTTAGACATCTTTTCAACGAAGGCAAACCAAAACATGTACTTCAGGTTTTCAGACTCCAGGTTGAGTCATATTGTCTACTCAATTGTCCCCTTGATTGTGCCTGCAGGTTCAGACATGGCAAAAGGATTTCCTCTTCTGAATTGCTCTTCACCTGGCACAATATGGGTTGGACAGCAATTGTGAATGTGTTGCGCCTGCATTGGAGCTGTTGATCAACAGGACAGTTCTGAACCTGTGAAAGGACTTCCTAATATTTGACTAGAGAAGGCAGCAGCAAAAAAATTGCAAGCAAGGAAGGATGAATTTCTGAACTGAAATTCTGAATCCTTTCCTAGCCGACCCCTGATGTTTATGGCTATTAAAGGATTGAAGTCCTTTGGGCACTCCATCCTTCACAAATAACTTGCCTGCATGTCTGAATGCATACAGAGTTCACATCCCTACCCACATAGTTGGTCAGCACAAGCCAGCTCTCTTCCAGGAACGACGCTGCCATTGGCACAAATATCCCTGAGTCTCAACACAGCACCTCACCGATAAGACTTGCACMCAGCCAGCTCAGAGCCTGGACTGAGATTTCCCAACTCTGCCTGCACTTACACACCAACTTGCACACCGAATTTCAATAGAGTCCAAGTTATACCCAAATGAACCCATCTGACTTGGAGACATGGGTCCTGTACCTGAAATCCTTTTTTGCAGGCTCCCTCAATCTCATGGTAGTCTTGCTCCGTGCAGAGAGGGCAAGCTTCTGCACTTTCCCATGCAAAGTAGAAAGTGCATCCATCGCAGGTGCCCGCAGGGCATGAGCTAGGAGGAGAGCAAAGCTTAGTTATCACTCATGAAACACTCTGGGATTTGCATCCTCACTCCACATTCTGCTGCTGAAGATTGGTAATGGTAAGTACAACAAATGGGTAAACATCCATCAAGTCAGCAGATGGAAAAATCTGAGGGAAGAATTTTTCCCAGTTTGTAAAATGCTTTCTCAACTGAAAACAGATGTTGGGCTGTCAAAGGTCTAAAACAACAGTTCCATTCCTGGCAGTGAGTGCTACTCACGTGCCTACAATGAAGGGAAGAGAAAGGAGCAAGCCTTGGAGACCAGCAGAACTACTCCAGCGTTTCACCAGCACGGGCTGGCCCAGCATGCATYTCTATCGCTCTTCTCCTGCACTGGGTGACTGTTCCACATGAATGCTGCTATCTGGTTCCTGCTGTTGTTCTAATGATGTCTGGGTGATTTCGTCCATATGGAATGGACTTGTCCTGTCATGGTTAATTACTAGAAGGATGTTCACCAGCTAATGAAGAGGTAACAGCTTCTCTTAGTCTAAGAAAGACTAATGACCCTATTTTGTATTCAGCCTGCAGAAGAAAGTTGTACTGGCAATGGCAGGACATTCACACAGCTTTTGTTACTGACAATTACATCAGATCTAACAGCAGCAGTGGCCAAAAGTCCATGCAAGAAGCTAGGTCATGTAAATGTGAAATATATCCATACAGAAAAACGGATTTAAAGGGTTTTTTCTATATCATCTGCAAGTCTATTATCCTGATCTGAAGGATTGAAAAATCCACAGCCCTAAAAGCCCATCCTGGCTTATCCTGATTTGGATAACTGACAACTGTCCTCTCTGGATTATGGAACATTTTTTCAATGTACGTGGCAAGAGCACTGGCAGACCTTTCTCCTCAGCCTCCTTCATCTTATACTGCAACTTCATATGATACTAAACACCATGTCTGGAGGATCAAGGAGTTTTACATGCAGTATTATTTGACATGTATCAGATACCTCACTGTTTGAAAATAGCTGTCTGACTGCTGAGCTAATCAAAGAGGGCTAGGAAGAAGTCAACAAGAACTGGGATAAGTTACACCATGTCAGCTGTGTGCCGTTTCTGTCCATGCTCACACTTTTAAAAGCAAGGTAGGTTACTCCTCCCTCACTACTGGTGAGTTATCACAGCTCACATCGTGTTTAACCTACAACATTAGGACACCTGAAGGATTTTCACACGGCAGCTGATRGATGGTGGCTTGTTGCCCAGCATAATTTGTAGTGTATCAGGTCCCTAAGAAACCAGGGTAAACATCTCCAAAGGCGTTCAAACACCAATCACTCATCTATCACCTGTGAAGTAGATGCCTCTTTGCCTTCATTCAGGTGAGCATGGTTCACCTGTCCCAACAGGGACAGGGATCAAAGAGGATCGCACACTTCTCACACTGTTAACTTTTGGGAAGGGGACTTAACTTTTGGGAAGGAGGATCAGTGAGGGGGCAATCAGCAGATTTATAGTAACATCCAGATGGACTAAGATGGGCCTTGACAGCCAAAGAGGAGGGTTATCAGAGTTGAGGGGAACTTCTGAAAAATCACAGGGTGTTGCTGAAAAGTAACAGAATTAATTATCTTATTGTTTTTTCTCTGCAAGTTTTCAGGTGCAGGAATAAACAGTACTTTGGAAAAAACAAAGTTTTTTGGAGTCACTTGAATCAGAGTGAAGGGAAAAAAATGGTCAGGCAAATTAAACACAACTGGTACAAGGCGTCCAGGATAGAAACTGGAGTGATGAGACACATAAATAAATACATATAGAACTTGAACTAGACAGAGTCAGGGCTCACATAAGCATTGCAATAGAAGATTTCATCGTTCCTAGGACAGGTTGCTCTTTTTCAAAAAAAAAATCACTTTGTTCACAGACACTGCTGTAGACCAAGGAAGAAAAACTACCTCTCAAAGCCCAGACTAGGCAGTTTTAATCAGGAGGCCAAAGACCAAAATAAGGATCTGAAATAAAGGAGAAGTGGAGACAAGAAAACATCACTACATATGCTTTTGGCTTTAAGCTTGGAACAACCTGCCTGAGCTCTAACCTCTCTCACTGCACAGCTTAAATACACAGCAGTTGGTCTGCTGGGAGGAGATGGACACACACATCCTTCACCTAGGAGAAATGAGTGAGACCTCCTGGGTGGCTGATGAGGGAGACAGCACTCCTCATTGCTGTTAACTATAAAGTTACTAACGAGTTTTGTAAAAGTTGCCTGAGGAGAAAAGGCTTTTAGGCACTACTAGGATACAAATACTTAAATACCTGGGCACAGAAAGCTCTCCTTGGTCTGGTTTGTTGGGGTTGCATCTCATTGTCACAACAGTTGCACGGCCATTTTCACAGGACGTTGTCACTGTTGAAGACCTGATGTCAAACAAGAGGAGAAATGTAATACATTTCCACTACAGTAAATACATGTTGGTCTTTCATAGGTCTCTGTCCATTCATGCAACAGCAGTACTAAAGAAATACCCTTTACCATAGCACTTTTGCCTTTGTCAGCTGGAAGAAAAAAAAGGAGCAACAGAAGCAGGGTAGGTTTCACCACTTCATTTAAATCTCAAAGTGCTCTGAGATGCCACTCAGGGAACTGCTCTGTTTTTCTAGCTAGTTTGAATTATGCTGAGTCAAGGAATAAACCTGCCCACAAAACAGAATAGAATGATTAAAAAAGAGAATCGCAGGTGTTGTGGTTGGTGTGTTACTCTGCTGGAGAGTTTATGATGGCTCTCTCCTCGCCTAGTAATCTGAGAACCACACTGCCCTGAAATAGCACAAGGCAAAGGGGATTAAAAAAATGGACCTTATTCCAACATGATAAGACCTTGTAAGCCAAGTTCATAATATACTCAAAGTGGGGTCACTGGTGGGGGGTTCAGTTTGCAGAATCAGACACGTAATTTGAGTATTTACATATGCATAAAGTGTTGACACCCAAAGTGCTATAGCCAATTAAGATCTATCACTAAAGCCAACACAATCTAGAGAGCCAATCAGTAGAAGAAATATAGGTATGTGCCTTAACATAAGTTGAATAGCCCCACAGGCTCCAGAGTCCAAGCTTAGAAACCCAGTTCACATGAAGACACCAGCATGTAGACATCTTCATTGAGGTGATCTTTGAGCTAATTCTTACCCAAGCTGAGGTATTCTTTTTATGGAGGAAAGTGAAGAACAGGAAAAGCACACTAGTAACTGTGCAGGTCGGAACAATTATTTTTAACCTCCATTAGTTCATTTTTGTAACATCAAAGTAAATACAAATGAATGTGAAAGAAAATATGCAACAGGAAGTGGACATACCAAAGCCATATATGAGAAATTATGGAAAGGAACATGAAACTGGAAGTGGCACCTGGATGAATCAAAGCTCTGGTATCACTCTCTACAGCTCAAGTGTAATTTAGATTTGAGTAAACAGTGTCTGCTGATTTCATAAGATGTTCTTCAACATGCCAATCAATATCAGCCAGATACCGATTAAAGTGATAAAGATTAAAGGTGGATTAAAGATCTCCCCTCACAGTTTTAGTTTCCTTTAAACAAATGAAGAAATTTGACGTACCAATAAACTGTATTTTCTACCTACTTGTAAAAGAAATGCACATCAGGTATTTTGCTTGGAGAGGGAGGAAACATATCTGTCTTGATGCTGATATTTTCCAGCGTTGTTTCAACAGTAGCTCCTAAAATTTGAGAAGGAAAAAAAAAAAAAAGAACAAGCTAAGAATGGATTTCTGAGGGGTTCACATATAACATCTTCTCAGTCTGAAAGGTATGGGTTTCACTTAATAGCATTTAATGACATTACTATACATTATACACTTCCTTCTATTCCAACTAAACTTTGCAGATTTGTATGTTCTCACACAGTCTGATTTCCTCATATAGACACAACAAAACAAAAAATTAATAAAACAACACCAGTGTAAATAAGTTTTACTCTTTTGTATGACTTTAAAGCAATCACGGAATATTACAGAATCATAAAATAATTTAGGTTGGGAAAGGACTGCTGAAAATATCTGATCCAATCAACAGCTCAAAGCATATGCCTTGAATGTATAACCCTAACACATCATAACCATGTAACACTCTGAGCAATCTGCAGTACTGTGGGAGAAAAACTGAAAGATGCAATGACAAGATTCAGAAGGATTAAGGATTCGTAGGCAGGCCTTGATGACACATTTTGGAACAAATGACAGGCTGGTGTGTGGAACTACACAGGTTACACAGGTCTGCATGGATTCTGGAGAAGAGCTGAAAAAGAGGAAAATTCAAGTAACGAAAGTTCTTAGAGATCCTTCCAACCCCATGAACCAAAGAAGACAGAAAATATTGGTGCTGCACTGCAACTTCAGAAGAAGAGGGAGCTGTACAAATGGGACAGGCTGCATCCTTCTAGTGAGGTGAAAATTTGATACAACAAGAAAAGTGGTAGCAGCCAGCAACCGGTGGGACGATGGGAAAGACTGAAGAAGAGAAGTTTTCCACTTGTTCTTGCAACAGTTCAGACAGCCTAGCTGAATTCTTAGGACTTTGACTTGGCTTCAGCTTGACTGGCATTGCATTTGGGAGGACAATTCACACAGCTGGAAAATCCATGTCTGGTTATAACCCTTTTAGGTAAATATAGTACATAACAAAGGTGACAGTTTGCACTAGACACTACTACCTGGTGTAGGACAAGTCAGAGCTTGGGATTGTGAAAGCACATGGATCAATGTGCTCGGTAACATTGGTTAGGAGGGCTTGCAGGTGCGGGATAGCTAAGGAGCATCACATCAACAGAGAGAACAAAATGAGCTCTGCTGCAGCAACCATGAGGAGCATGTGCAGAAAGATGTCAGGTTATTGTGGAGGGACCTCTGTTCTGAGAACATACGCTGACGTCAGCAAGGATGATCATTTTGTCTCATCAAAGACATTGCATTGAACACAGGGTAACTTAAATTTGGATTGCCAACACAATGGACAGAGATAAGTTACTCACTAGAGTGGAAGATGATAGCTCCTAGGGACCTTATTATATTCAACAGAGGCAATGAGAGAATATTCCCATCCAATATGCAGTACTGTAGAGATGGCATCTCAAAGTGCAGTTTCTCAAAAATAAGAACACTAGAAGCAAAATCAAGCATGAAAAAAAATATGTCATTCTTCAGAGGATATTAATTATATGGCTAAAAAGCCACAATGACTCTCTCAAGAATGACAATAGCTTTGACTAAGAGTCCACCTTGGATCAGAACAGCGGTAAAAGAGCAATTCAAATACAAACATTGGCACAAGCTTAATGGAGGGGGAATAGAGAATCAAATAAAATCAAAAGTTATGAGTTACAGAAAAATGATAATGGATGCTAAAGACTTCAGGGAAAAGGCTGAGGTGTTGGCAGCACTAGAAAAATTATAAGTTTGGAGCTTTTTTAGAAATACTAGAAATAAAAGTACATCTCATGGATAGGAAAAGCAAACTTCAACCATTTTAAAATGTAACAATTGTGATAAAGAAAAGGCAGAAGAAGAGCTTGATATCTTTTCTCCGTATTAGGAAAAAATCAGGACCATCTCCTTGCTTTCCAAGACAATGACTGAACACCTCATTCCTTCCATAGCAGGAGGGGATATTGGCATCTACTTGGCATGCACACTTATAAACTAGCAAACCCGTACCTAAGAGTGACCTTTAACAGAGCTTTTAATGATAGTGAAATGTCAGAAGACTTATGGAGAGGGGATATGGTGAGCCAAATTACAATGTGGCTAACACGATGAGGCAAAATAACAGGAATGGTAAGTGGAAGATGGGTTTCAGTTCATGGATAGATACATAATGAGTGACAGTCAACATGAATTTATGGAGAACAGCTCTTGTTGAACAAATCTGATTTCATTCCTTGAGTACTGGTGAATTTGGTTGCTAAAGAAAATTATGTAAATTTATCAAGTATTTCAGTAATTACCACATGAGATTCTAATTAAAAAGTTAGCAGTGTAATATCAATTAAGCGCACACTCTGTATTAAAAATTATTTAACTAACTAATTATAAAATTATCTGGCCATGGGAAATTGTCATCAAATGTGGTATGTCTCCAGGCTTCTCTAGGCATTGATATTGGAGTCCCAAAATGCAAGATTATCATCAGGGATCTGCAAGTAACCATATAATCACTGTTGGTAAAGTGTGTAGATGAGTCAAAGATTAAAAGGAACAGGAATAAAATACAGAGCAACTTGGTTCACTTGGTAAGCTGGTCCCAATCAAACTAAACATATTTTAGTGCAGACAAGTGCAGCAAGGGATGAAGGCCAGTCCTMAGGAAGAGAGATTTTCCCTTAGAAACTGTAACTCTGAAAAAGATCTAGAGTGGACATCAGATTCAAGAAGCCATCATGAAATCCCATGAGTCTGGAGAAAGAAGGGCTCAGGAATTCCATCCTTGCATGTAAATAAAAATATGGGAGTGTTTTGTATTGCCATTATAGTGAATTAAATACTGGAATACTATTCCGTTCTGAAGCCCATGCTTTAAGAAAATATAATAACAAGTTACAGAGGCTGCAGAAAGAGCCTCAAAAATTATTCAGATGCTTGAGAGAAATACATGATAGCAAGAGACTTAGAAGAACTTGGTCTACTTAGTTTATCAAAACAGCAGACTGGGGAGGGTGTGATGATTCCAGCACACAAAATATTTCTCCAAGGAGGAAAATGTGGGTGTGAAATGGAGAAAGAATAACAAGAAGCAAGAACTGAAAACTGAAGCCTGGTAAATTCAAACAGGAAACAAGTCTGCTTTAAAACAAAATACAGAGACGGCGTTTGACTAGTGGAAAAAAATACCAATTACTGTGGCAAAGCTTTTACTTCTGGCAGTCTTAAAAGTCCAGGTTGAATGATCTTCCAAAGACATGCTTTTGTCAAACATGAGTTTCTGGGCTCAGTGCCAGGGAAAAAGTACAAACACTGAGTGCCTGTAATGGATAGGTGAGCAGACTAAATGACTTCATTGTCTAATCTGGCCTCAGACTCTGGGAACTTGTGAGCCGGAGCAATGCAAGACTTAATGATGTGCACGGCCCTATGCTGCCCTAAGCCTCCTCCTTCCTCGCCTAATTATGTCCCAGCACCAGCTTCTTCTTCTGAAATTGCCCAAGTGGAGACTTGGCAAGGGCAGAAACACTTGGACTAATGTGACTACTACAGTGATTGGTCTTGCCCTGCATGAGGTGGGTAGGAAACATGAAAGAAGTCCAGTGCTTTTTAATTACATTCTCCAGATTTTTGTGCTGAAATTCTATGCACCATGGGACCCACTAGACCAAACACGGGGAAGAGTGAGTAATATGGGCATGGAAAACAAAGAATGGGGGGAACATTTACGCTTCTCCTCCAGCCATCAGCTGTACTGAAACAGCAGCAAAAAGCACCGGCATCTGTCCACATCTGCTTCACAGCTCAGGAACAAAGTGGGACTGAATCTTGGGCTGCCCCTTTGCTTTTCTCCCAAGGTAATGCAGCACTGCTGAGCTGAGAAGGATTTACTCTGCAGCCTTAAATACATGAGAGTACATCCACGATAACAACATGCAGAAGACAAACCATGTACCTAGGAACCTGTCGGCAAGGCTGTTGGACTGCAGAGCCAGGGCTGTTCGGAAACCCTTGCTGTCCGATGGGATGATCGTGGACTGACAGGCAAAAGCTCCCACAAAGTTGGAAAAATCTTCTGATTCTGCAACCATGTCCTTCAGAGTAACATCTGTGATATTGTCGGTGCAAATAGCCATTTTCTTCCCCTGTGGACAATCAGGAAAAAATGGGGAAGCTGTTGGTTGTTGATAGGACATGAAAAAGTTTGGGAAAGGACAGATTGCAAACTTACTGATTGCAAACTGGATGAGTTTCATTCCTGCACCTTAGAAACAACTTGATGTTTCTATCATGAGAGGGACAAATTGCAACAACAAACTGTGCCAATTTGAAAGCTCCGATTAAAGCCTTGTACAGACCCAGAAACACGATGTCACCTCTGATATGTGTCTTATCAGAAACCTGTGCTACGAAGCACTCTTCTTTGTTTATCTTGACAGCACAGTGTTTGTTTGCAGAGCATAATAAAATGGCTTGCAAAGGAAAACCATATTTCCCTTGCCTTTAAATAATATACTGTAGAATACCTCTTTATTTGGGATTTAATCCAGATAAAATATTTTCAAAGCACAAATACATGAAATCCCTAAACAGATATATAGCCTTCAAGGCTGCATTAATGTCACATGTCAAGACCAGTGCTAGAATCTCAGAGCAACAGCAATGAAAGACAAATCACCAGACTCAGTTGTCCTTACAAAATGCCAAGCACTCAGAACCTAATCATATGGTTGGTAGTACTGTAGTACCATCTTACTAGTTTGGGAAAATGAAGACCAGATCCACAGGGGAGTGAGCATATCTCTACCTTTGTGGATCTAGTTGTCAGCAGCTTTAATCCAGGTGGTACTTAAATACACATTTAAGCCTAAAAGTATGCAAAACACTGTAAAGAAATGTGACTACTCATTTGCATCAACTCATGCAAACCCTTTGGTACATGGGAAAGAGACTGCAGAACTTTACAGGGCTGAACATCAATGTAAACTACATGCATTGGCTTTCATGGGACAATACACATCACTGGTACTGCTCTAAAACTTCAATTTATGTATGTGACAACATGCTCTGGTACAGTCCAAGCCCCAGACAGAAAAATCTTGACTCTGGGACAGAGATTGTTTGCACTCATGGAATAAACACATTTTTTCACCACTTTAAAAGGCTGCAATCAAAGTCAGTAACAGGCACCTCAGCCACTGGCAGAGAGCAGGGTGACCAGGGGCTCTGCTGACAGCAACATCTCCAGCCAAGTCACGAGAGAAACATATGGAAAGAAGTTGGCAACTGAAAGACTCAGAGTCTTCACTTGAGTTCCTTGGTGGCAGCACAAAAAGGTCAGGGTTGTGACTCAAGTGACTTGAAGGCACAGGAACTAAGAAAAGGTAGGGATGTGACAGGGTTTTTCTTCTGAGCGTTACTTATGCCTAAAACACTGTCATCTCTGCTCTGGAAAATCACTTGGCTGCTCAGAAGTCCTCTTGCACTGCTGAGCAAGATCCAGAGGAAAGTGTGCATGGTGTCGGTGACAGCTCAGCTGTAGGGGAGTCCTCGTCCTGTCTCAGTGTGGTCCCACAGAGCATCAACACAAGCAGCAAATTGGTTAATCTCCCCAACCCTCAACACCAGCTGAGCTCACCTCATTCCCACACAGGCTGATGTTAAAGAAGTGGAAGAATTTGGTCCCTCGGGAGGTGAAGCTGGGTCCGCTCATCAATGAGCCCACCTGGCTGAGGTTGCTAAAATCGTAATTCAGGCTCTGGTTATCCTTGACGTATGACACCAGGCAGTCACTGAAGCAGGCAGAGTGGTCCTTCAGAGAAGGAGAGGCATCCATTAAAGAACAGTTATGGACCAGCAGCAAACCGTTCACCTGGGAGTTAAAGCAAGCAGGTGCAGACAGGACTGCTTTCCTTGTTAAGGATGGAGGGGAACTTTGTCCTATTCCTGTAATTCACCTTTCCCTTAGGAGAATTCCCATTCCTGTTTCAGTCCCTTGCAATCACATATCAGGACTTTAACATTCCCTAAGCCTGGCCCTTCTGCTGTCCGCTGCATTAGCCAAGAAAATGGAGAGTTTCTTGCTTTGTTTTGTTGTGGGTGCTTTTAGGATCTCAATGTCCCAGCTTAAAGCCCTGTAGATAGCCTCAGTTACACTTGCATCGTGCAAAGGAAACACAAGAAAGAGCTCAAGAAACAGGGACAGGATATGAACCCAGCTGGAGAAAGKCAGAATATGAACAAATTGGAGCAGTTCTTCACGTCCCTRTGCAGCTCCTTGCCAAAGGATGCTGCACATGATAAATGTTTATCTAGGCTTAAGGGCAATTTCATATAAGAGGCATTTGTTACAGGTTTCTAAAGGCATAGAAACATCATCCAGCTGAGGAAGCCCCTGAGTTTAAAACAGCAGGGGTCTGGGACAGTTTTGGGTGGAAGTAACGTATATGCTTGCCCTGTTCTTATGCTGTCCCCAGTACAGCTTCTTGAAATTAACCTTTTTTGAGATGGTGTGGTCAATTAAATCTTCTTATTGCATATTTACAAAGAGAAATTAGACTAGGGACATATTTGGAAGAGTGGGATCATTGGTTATAATTATACTCCAATGCTCACAAGGCACATACCTGTAGGAAAGCACTAAAACTGGCCCTTTGAGTGCTTATATCCCAATAAACCCTGTCTGCCCATCACTCAGAGACACTTGGTTTCTGTACCTTGGTGCTCTTGCTGCCAGGCCCACACGGGATGCAGGCCTCCCTGCCATAGACCTGGTGGATGGACAGGAAGGTGTTGGCCGGACACTCCTTGCACTGGCTGGTCTCCTTCTCGATGTAGTGTCCCGCCGGGCAGGGCACGCAGGATGAGCCAGACTGCTCGGASCCCAGCGCACAGGCCCGGCAAGAAGAGGCGACTCCATCCACTGCGTTGGTCACTGTGATGGAGTAGATCTTTGCCATGTCATTGATGAACTGTCTGCTCTGGAACAAGAGCCAAGGAATCCACCCTGGTGCCATTGTGCCATTGCATGTGGACACTAATCACAGCACTGTGCACCAGGGCACTGATTCAGCGGTTGACTTATGCGTGCGCCTGTCAACATGGATGGCTTATCCACAGCTGCCTCCCAAGGGACGCTATATGGTGACAGCCACTCACTCTTTACAAGAAGCCTGTGAGCTTCAATGGAGGGCAAGAGCTCTGGCAGTGAGTGTCCAAGGAAAGCTGTGCTCTAAAGTCCTGTACGTAAAGAAGTACTTACATCTTGGCCCTCGTTTATTCTCTGAAAGGCCCAGGTGAACGTGAAAGAAGCRTTTTTGGAGATGATGTGAGTGTAGGATTGCTTCTCTTTACTTCTTTCCCATGACTCCACCACATTGGTATTTTTTCGATTAACATCCTATAAAATGGGCATAATTTTTTTTTTTTTAAATGAAAAGTGCGGTCATACTACACTAAACACTAGTGTTTTATAATACAGAGTTTAATATACATAAAGGACTTTACAGTTGCATTTAATGTTTAATAAAGGAGACCAAACATATTTATTCTGTTTTCCATCACTGGCAATTTTTTAATTGAGAATGGGTGTCTATTCCAAAAGATGCTCTAGTTCACACAACAGTTAAGTTCAAAGTCCTATAGCAGGTTATAAACATTATGAGGACAGATTCAGCACAGTGGTTCTTTCAGATTTGAAATTCCATTTTTGTATAAAACATGTGCGTACCAGAGCACAGAGAGGAGAAGGCCAAAATTCAAAGAAAAATTGTAGTTTCCGCCATCTTCAGATACCCACTTTGTTGGTGTCTCTAGTGAAACAGAACTGAGGCCAATAAGACAGCGTCAAAGTTTACACAAGAAAAACGTGTTCAATTTATGTTCGTGTTTCTTATTCTCCATCAGCTGTAAATGTTCCAGTGAAAGATGCTTTTCCTTTAAAACAGATTCCTTTAAATTATCACTAAAGGCAGATTCCTTTAAATTACCACCTAATTTCCACTTAATTCTCTTTAAATTAAGAGCACATTCCTTTAAAGTACCACTAAATACAAAAAAAAGAAAGGACCAGCTTCCCTTTGCAATGGCAGGGGCAAGGGAGCCATCGCAGATCCAGTTACCTTCCTTGGCTGATGGACTTTCAATAAGCAGATGAGGAAAGTAAAAAACACGGCCCTTTGCTTTCCCAAACAAATGGCTGTCTCTGCCCTACCAATTCTCCAGGTCACTGACAGGATCAAGAATAAATTTCCAAATTTTCTGTTTCCCATCCCTCTGTCCCACATCTTGACTTGTGACTCCATTAAACTTCTAACACGAAGGAGTGCACGAGAGACACTGAGAATTTTACCGGTCGGTTTAACAGGGGAAAATTTGGCTCTTTGGCATCCGATGATTTCTTTTAAAACAAACAAATAACCAAGAATGGTTCACAATTCACGTGGTGGAGGAATTTTGCTAGATCATTCATTAGATCCTTCCTGCAATGGCACCGCAAATACTAAACTAATGTCATACTTAATCTTAGTCATAATAAACCAAGTGCAACTAATCACGCCTATGTAGAGGTATTAAAGTGACATGTGGAATACCGCGCTCAGTCCTCAGTCATGGAGAGAGAGGTCTCACTTACCGCCATAAAGTACAGCACACAATCTGCTGAACAGATCGTCTCAAAAATAAAAGTAATCCGTCCTAGTTCTGACCCAGTTGCTCCTGTCACCGATGTCGGAGGTCTGTTTAAAAGAGAAGGAATGAAACATTTATAAGATGCTCTCCATACAGGCAGCAGTCAATCCTTCAAATTGCTTTTYGTACAGCGGGGAAACCATCAAAGTCCTGTCACATAAAACCTGCCCTTGCAGAACTGCGGAGGCCAGGTTTGCACAGCAGCTCTGCACTGGGTATTGGGCACAGCAGGACTATTTTTTAAGTGTCTGACTTCTTTATGGTACAGTTCCCTCCTTATAATCAACACCCAAATTTGACCATATTGGTAGGGAATCTTATCGCTTACGTGCATTACATGCTTTAAGCAATTTATACCGATTTAATTGCATCTACCCTCCACTGGTGGGAGATGCTTTCAGGAGTTTCATGCAAACCAGAAGTATTCAGGGGGCTCCCCTGCAAAGTACTAAACAGTAAACTACGACACGCCAAACTTTTCCACAGATGTGTTTCTTGCTTCTCTTTTATTCTCATTGATGTTTGCCCATACTGTAAAACAAAAATCAGGGTTTGCTCATTAGGTGTAAGAAGTCACAACCTCCCTCAGCTGAGATGCAGCGAAGGGAGGGGGAGGTTCATTTTGCCATACCTTACCTGTCTTAATAATTGGCACCTGGTCTGAGCTAGGAGTCTAAGCTCACTCTTTTAACAAAGAAGTGGCACAAGCACCTCAAGCAGCTAATTCATCCTGTCTGAGGGTCTAGGAGAGGTGTCCTGTTCTCCTGCGGTGCCTGCATCTCTCCACTGGCTCCAGGGGAAGCCCTGACCGTGCAGGCTGGCCGAAGCCACAGTGCAAAGGAGTGTGGGTTTCTGTAAATCACCTTCAGGGCAGGCACCAGTATACACCCCATGGCAGATTTAGCTGGTTACTTTGGGATAATTAAGAAACAGAGGGATAGGAATACRTTTTCTCAGTTTCCAGACAGCCAACCGGCTGGCATCTCAAACTGAAGCAAACACTGCTGAAAACCAAGGTCTTACAGAATCATTTGCTGCAATGGGCTGACTGGGGACACAGGAATAAAATCCAAGTTTCCCCTCGTCTCTCATTCGTTACGTCATTGCACTTCAGAAAGCAAAACTCTGTTCATTCCAGGGATAATGTGAAATAGGTGTAAGAGGCAGAGATAAATGAGAAATAGATGAAAGAAATCCTGTTCCTTACTTAAATCCCGGGATATGCAGGTTCAAGATAAGATAGTCATTGTCAGAGCCTCCTGCCCCACTCTGGATGTGATCACCAGCCACCTCCCAGCCTTCACAGGACAAAAAAAGAAAAAAAAAAAAAAATCAAGAAATGGATGGTTTCTGGGTCATATGGCAAAAAAATGTCTATGTTACCACACTTTTTAAGCAATTCAGTATTTTAATACATTTTAAAGATGTCTGTTATAAACTACAGAGCAGTATAATAATGCTTTTGAATGAAAAATTTCAGTAATTATATGAACTGCTGATTTTATAGGAAAATGTCACCTTGAAATCAGCAAAGCAATTGAAATTCCCTGACCTGTGCTGTGCAGCTCAAGGGGGATGATCCATCTGATCTCTTCCAGCCTTAAAACAGATGAATCAATGAATCTATGTGTTAAACGTTAAGCATATACTTCAGTGCCCCTCTGCTCAACACACATAATTCAAAGCTTGAGTTACATCAGCCTGACAGGGTGGATCAGACTGAGAAAAATCTCTGAGAGAAGGCTGGAGGTGGGAGAAGTCCTGAACGGGACCACTTTCACCAGTGAGMTGTGACTGCTCTCTGCTGCAATCTTAGCACATGTGCAGAGAGAAAGCTGTGAGTRCTAAATGAACAAAGACCACAGACTTTAATTAAGTTTTCCAAAAGAATTATGTGTGACCTCAAAGGGCATAGTTATCACAAAACATGAAAGGAGATAAACTACAGAGAAGTCAAATAGTTGGGTTTTTTTCAGTGGGGATATTCATATGCATCAAAGTGGTGGGATAGGTCCTTAGCTGAGGGGACTTCACGTAGGCTGCAGCTCCTGCCCTCTTCTGGTACACAAGAGATTTTTTATTTCTTCTTTGTGATATTGTGACATTGCTGCCTACAGGAAAATTCAAGCCTGGTGCAATTAAAGAAAAGGGGGGAAACTGTGTTGTGACTCACGTAGCAAAGAGCATATTCATTTTGTTGAGCGCTCCATTATTACAGTGATCAGCGCAGGAGAAAGACAGGCGGGTAACAACACAGGGAGTTTGGCTCACCGTTCATCCCATCGCACTTTGAGTTGCCGACATTAAAGCAAGATGTCTTCATGTTGCCTGGCAGGATGTTCCACCACTTGTACTCAAACCCAAGAGCTGGTTCAGTCCCAGCAGGGCAGGCTTTGCACTCTACAGGGCGAGAGGGCGGGAAAGAAAATCACAGGGCCAAAACTCATCTCAAACAGTGTTTTCAAGAACATAGACATTATTTTTTACTCTCTGGAGCAAGTAATGAGCAAAGAGAATAATTTATTTCTTTATAATTAAACAGCCAAAGACTTATCAGGACCAGAAGAGTGGAAATGAGACCAGCATTTTATAAATTGTAGATCATAACCTCGTGGTAAGTAATCTGCAACAGGTCCCCCAAGCCACACTTCCTTTTTAATGGCTTCAGCTGAAGGTTTGATCATACTGGTAAACATGAGTTCCCACAAAATGCTATAGGTGACTACTGCACCAATACATCTCAGAATCAACAAGCCAGAGTTTAGGCCAGACAATGTTGGCAGGGTACTCATCTGACAGTGCTTAAAATGAGATTTTCGCAGGGAAGAACTTGGCATGGACAGGAGAATGGGTGAGGAGGAATTACTGACTGTAAAAGTTCTGATTCCTTTCTCAGAATCCCTTAAAATAACCCTCAGGATGTTTATATCAGCCAAGAAATGCACCAGAACACAACAGGTCAACTTCGAGCAGCAATCCCTGATAAGAAAGGACTTCAGAGAGAAACAGATATCCAACTCCTTCTCTCCAATGTTATTTAATAAGTATTTTATGCAAAATGAACTCTGGCTTATGATGACACGTCATTAAACTAAGTCACATGCAAGAAGACAACTGCTTTTGGGGACACAAGCAATTTTATTGTGGACCCCTACCCTGTGTCCCATCCGAAAATGTGCCTGGTGGGCAAGGAGTACAGGAAGACGAGGCGTTGTTGTAAAAGCCAGGATTGCATGGTGGACAATCCTTCCTCTCTCCAGAAGGAGGTAGAGTCAATGCATCAGGGAGATCCTCTCTGCAGATCTTGGGTTCAATCCATTTGTACATGATCTGAGTCTGGAAAGAGAAGACACTGAGCTCACATGGTGTTTTAGGAAGCTTTAGGACTAGATGCACCAATCAAGGTCCCCCTTGTAAATGAAATTAGGATATTCCAAATGTTTTAGGCCAGAAACAGACCTTGCACATCCAGGACAATAAAGGGAAGGGCAGAGAAGGGAAACAGAAGTGACTGGGTTCACAGGCGATTCCAAGATTCCAGGCCTTAAGAGCAAAGCAAAAATGTGAAGCTTGAAAAAATTACTACTGTTCATTCCTATTTATCTAGTGGATTTTCCTATGAAAATATTTCTGAGGAACATCAGATAAATAATTCTAACAAGTGCACAAGCCATCTCTGCATTTTAACCATAGTAACCCAAAATATAACTTCTGCATTATAAAATCCCTTTATTGGGAAAGCATCTGTTAACAGAGAACATCACAAGTTCTGCATTTTCTCCATACCGGCCTGTTCTTTGGGAAGTCCTCAATTTCTCTCCAGCCATTTTCACCTACTGAGCAAATGCCAAAACCACACAGGAACTCTTCCACTCCCTCTCCACTCCCTCCACTTTACATAAGGAGCAGTCTATGAACACTAACATGAGTCAGTCCTTGGCATTACCATATACAACGGTATCACCTCTCTGACATCACCTCTCTTTGATGAGACACAAGTTTTCAGACTTCAGGAAAAGGCTTAGGTGAGATGCATCACCGTGGTGTTGGGTTTCAAATTTCATCTGTCTATCRCTGAATTTGGGTCTATCCCTGAAGGGGTTTAATATCTCAAGACAAAAATTAGTTGAGTTCCAGAGYGGAGAAACCCAACTGGCAAGACGTTAACCTGGCCACAGCTCCTTCTCTGGGTACGTCCACCCTTTGGTCCCAGCAGTGCAATCAGGGATGCCTGAGGCCAGAGGCATGGGTACAGAGGTTGACGGGGGAGATTTCACCTGATGAATTTGATTCAGGGCCCAAGCACATGCCCCTGCCATCCCGGGCGTTGAGCTGCTTGTGCTCAAGGTTAGCCCTCTGATAACACAGAGCTGTTCAAGAAGTATTGTCCAGCTTTGAACCTGTTTGAAAAAAAAGCTGGAAGAAGCTTCAGTGCAGGCTCAGGCCTCAGCTCCTGGGAGCTGCAATTAAGCTGAGGCTCTTKCCCTTTGTCCCTGCCTGCGCTGTGTTGCAGCCATGCCTGTGCCAGGTCATGTACCCTCATTGATCCACACCCTGACTGACCCATGGACTTGATGTCCCAGCTTGACATTGGTCCTGCCTCATCACTATGGACTTGTCTGGCAACCTCGGCTGAATCTGGTCACGGACGTTGGGTCTGCTTTGCTCACTTTGCTCAGGTACTGTGGTACTGCTCCTGCTCTCAGAGTGGCATCTGCCTCTGCCTGCCTTACTGTCACGCTTGGCTCCTGGCTCCCTGTCCCTTACGGATCAGTCTGCCCTTGCTGCTCCTGAACACTTACAGGATTTTCTGGAGAATTGCTCCAGAAATGCTTCAGCAGCACCAGGGTGCACAGCATTTAAAATAAAAAGGATCAGAAGATGTTGAAGTACCTGTGCGGTTGCCCAGAGCCCAGACACACTGTGCACACTAAAGTAATCCTACTGCATCTGCAGAGAGAAAAGGGTCAGAGAGTGCCCACAGCCACRCGGGTGAGGGTTTCTAAGACTAGGRCTGAAGCAATCAGCCTGGGATTTTTAAAGCAGTAGATAGGTGAAAAGTCAATAGGAGTCAAGTGCCTAAATCTTCTGAGGCACCTTCTACACATGGAGTGGGGACAGCAGGAGGGAGACAATAATCTCATGCCCAGTGAAAAACCTGGCTGATTTTAGTAAGCCATGGATCAATAGGCCTTTAGGATGGTGCTTTATAGCCACTGTTCACCTGAAGATGGACTGCAGAGTCAGGCGCTCTCATTGGACTGCATCATATGGAGAGATGGCTGGGGAGTATGGCAAATCTGGACTGATTTCCAGAGATGCAGAGCACTAAGTGGTGAAAGTAGTCCTGAAAACCCAGCCAGTATCTGTGCGTCTATGACACACGTTGTTGTTGCAAGTGGAAGATGAAGGGTGTCTGCAGAAAGACACAYTTTGTATTCTGATGATGTCCATCAGTGAAGGCAAAGGCCATTGAGGAGGCAGGAAGAGGGTCAGCGGCGGGAGCTTATTCAATGCCAGGGAGCCTTGAATTGCACAGAGCAGTGACAGGGTAATCCACAGGAGGCTGCAATGAAAGCAGTACCTGGGGGTGTAGCAATGAACACTGCTGCTAATCCCGGAGTCATTACAGGAAGATAAAAGAGCAAGGATCAGTGAGTGAAGACCAGGTTGTAGAGCCTGCCAGCTCTGGGGCTAAACTCACTGATGCTTTGTTATTAAAGCACACGAACTCTCAGCTGCATTTTGGAACTGGCTGACCAGGAGACTCCAAAATACTCCATTCTGCCAGCAAATATTAGGCCAGCAACCTACAGGTGCYATGGATTTTGACTACTTGCCATCCCATCTGGATCTAAGAGAGATGGGAAAGGGAAGAAAAGAGACAAAACAGGCCTGACCACGTGTCCACACCTCTGTGGGCTCTATATCCCAGTAAATCGGAGTTTCTTCTCCAAATCACACCAAAATCCCTACGTGACTGCTGGGACAAAGGGCAGGAGAGCTCCAAAGCCAGGCTGCTCCACCAGCAGGTCCCTCTATGAGATATCCAGTGGATCTGAGGTCTCTGGGTGAAACAATCTACTGAGAGTCCAGGTGTTCTGAGGCATCCCATGAGGCAAGCACATTATTAGCAGCTAAGCTCTGCTGCTGCACATGAATACTCCCAGGCTATGTACACACCATTATTTCCACAGATCATGGGCTCTTCTTTGATACTAAAACCAAGGGACATGATACACATCATACCTAGCCAAAACGCTCTTCCACCTGCAATAGGTATGGTCATGCTCCTGTGCCATGGTAGCACCTGAATCATGCCTGGGCATTGCTGGGACAGGGCAAGTTGTTACAAGCCAGAAGTATGCCAGGAAAGATTGCTAACAACTAAACAGTAGGGTTTATTCTGGGACAGTACTTCAGCCTGTGGTCCAACCCTGTTTCTTTATGAGCGTGGAGGTAGCACCAGTGACCCAGTCAGACTAATCACAAGTGCAAGGAGCTTAGCATTTCACAACGACAGATCCCTTAAGCAGACCCATGACAGGCAGCTTCTTACAGATGGATAAATGCTGGAAAGAAAGCAGCTAAAGGACAAGCCCAAAGCCTCAGAGAGATTTAATGGTGGAAGCAAAATTGGGAAAGCAATTGGGAAAGAGATTCCTAGAAACCCTACCTTGTTTTCAAATCAAGACATCACAGTAAGCTCAATGAGCTTAAAAATAGTATCATGCCTTCTACTTACTTTTCCTTCCTTATCACACGGGGTATGGATCTGGAAAAAGTCTTTGTTTGTGCATGGAGGACGCTCTATACATGCACTGGATCCCTCATCTAAAAAGAAAGGGTGAGGAACAGGATGTTAAACTATCAAATGGTCCCTGGAAACAACCGTAACGAGCTTAAAAACTGGAGATTAAAGTGAGTCAGCAGAAAAGTACAAAACAAGAATGAAAAATCAAACTCTTAATGGAGTCTACATGAACCTTCCCCTGAACTGAAGGGGGAGAACAGGGAAAACACTAGCTATGCTTGTACTGTCACACTGAAATTCATTGATTCAGTATAACCAAACCCTCACACCACCCCTTCACCTTCAAGCAGTAATTTGTGAAGTTTGCCAAGCATGGAAATATGTWCTCACTTGATAAGGAACCAAAACACTCTAACCCATTAGAAACTTCCTTACAACACTGGCCCAATTTTTCCTCTCCCCACCTATTTTTGCAAAATTCCCATTCCAGTCATGAGCACAGGCACAGGTCCCCAGCCATTTGCCATAATCTGTGATAGCAGGTTCTATGGTCGGTAACTGATTCTTCAAAAACTTTCTTATAAAACTACTACAAGGAAGAAAACTGAGGACATTTTGACCACAAAGAATGGATTTTGCCCATGTTATTTGGTGATTGCCAGCTAACCATAGCTGTGAATGCAGAGGACTTTGGGGACTAGGATTTGCAACTAGAATCTACATCTTCCAACCACACAGGAGGCAGGGACGGGCCAGCAGAGGATTTGGAAAGGAGATTCCTAGAAACATGACAAGTCTGAAGGCAGTGATGAAGCCAATTCAGGTCATCGCCAACCAATAACACAAATTACCACGAGAGGGCACAGCACGACTGTTATTATCCTTCAGAAGAACTGTTCCCTTCGAGGTCATAAAGATCTCCATCCCTTCATGTT
Source organism: Phoebastria nigripes (assembly GCA_035582835.1). Classification (NCBI taxonomy): domain Eukaryota; kingdom Metazoa; phylum Chordata; class Aves; order Procellariiformes; family Diomedeidae; genus Phoebastria; species Phoebastria nigripes. The sequence continues at coordinate 329,618 of JAYKAV010001223.1, forward strand.
AGCAGAGATGACCTTAGTCAAGATCGATTGTGGCCCATTATGTATATATGTGCCCTCTGCAGCTTTTGGGAAGCCCCATCTTCATTTCCCCTTTGCATATGAACTGGAGATTAAACTTCATTGTTGGATAAAACCTTTCTCACATCTGCACACAGAAACAGCTTATGACCTTACGTACTCAGACTCCCCTGGTTTTGCTTAACCCCTTTGATTTATGTACCTGCGTAATACATTTCTTCTTTACACTTGGTGCACTCTTTAGCTCCTTTCTCAGAATAAGTATTTCTTGGACACACCTGGCACCCAGATGAACCTGGTTTGTCACTGAAGGTACCAGGCTTGCATGCGAAGCATTCAGACGTATATGCAACTCCTGTAAAGTAAATTACGGGTAAAGCACTGAAATACAGAGAGGTATGCTCTGTAACTACTGCCCACCTGCTTATGGGGGAAAGCAAGCCAGCTGGGTAACACAGCTTAAAAATGACAGACTTTCACCACTCGCTTTAGACACTTTGGCTTTACTGACTCTTGATTTAGGTCTTCAATCTTTGCTCCTCAATGCAAGTCTGGCCCATGTAAGAACCTTATATGACACTCCAAGTTTGATTACACTTAGAACAGGACCAAAAGAGCAATCTCAGATTAATCAAATTATTTAAATAGTAATTTAACTGTCACTGTTATGATATATACAACCATTTATCACTGTTGAGAGGCTTACCAATAAGCATGGTCTTTCTATACCACGTTAAAGAAAACCTGTTTATTCCTTTTTCTCTCTCTTTATTTGCTAAGACAGTCTTCTCCTGTAGACAGCATCATTTACCAGCTAAATTAGTTTTTCAGCCTTTCCCTGACTATGAAGTTTTGCTGTTCTGCTTCTGCACTTTAGAGGAGGAGACAGGGGAGAAGGGGGCTAAAAAAGCCACTTCGGTGCTGTAGGCACGCCAGCAGAAATGGCACTTGTCAAACACTGTGACGAAAGAGTGAGATAAGACCTAAAAGGCAAATATCACTTACCTTCAATTGTGATGTTTTTCACCAGAACTGGTTTTACTACTTTGGACCCCATGAGAATCCCTGTTGTTCTCCAGTATAATATATTGCTGCCTGATTTCAGAGTTACCTGCAACAATATGCATGACAGTTAGGGGGCATCCCCTCACCAAGAAATTATTTTATTTCTTACTTCCATTACTCAGATTTCTTGCATCCTCACAGCAATCTTGGCTTTTCCTAAGCTGCTTAGTGAGTCAAGAAGTAATGGGGAGACAGCTAGGCAGATGCTGTAGAGACATCTCTGAGGTGTGCCAAAGCGGGTTGAATAAAAAAGCTGCTTGACACCCCAGTTTTATGGAAAAACACCAAGAGCTGCTTCTGACCTTATTGTAAGCAGAACTGGGAAAAAGCTGTTCCTGCCTTTATCCAGCTACCCCTGGCACTCAGGAGTTTTTACCTTTAGCTCTATGTTCAGATATAGTCAATCAGTTTGTTTTTAAAGCCTTGAGATACACTTTTATAAAGAAACACAACATGACCCAGAGTTCAAAATCCAGGCTCACAAGCAAGTTTTGTTTATAGGCTTTAAATATCAAGCTCTGCTTCCATCAGGCCAGGCACAAACCATGAATATCCCCAGGAGCAGTCCCATCCCTCCTGCTCATTTCTGACCCTGAACAGCAGATGAGATGCAGAAAACAATCCAGTTTCCAACTGCTTTGACCTACTTGCCTTCACAGCATGGTTCAGCATAACCCCTGTGCTGGCACAGGAAGGGTGGTGGGTTAGTGGCACCATGGCTGGGCTAAGGAGGAGGAGGAAGGCAGGACCACTTCTTTCAGCAGCAGTGTTGATGCCTGCTGCCTTCAATTCACCTGTGTAACTACAGTATCACGCTACTTACTAAAAGCAGCAGGTTTACCAAGACCCTGCCTGGCCTGCAAAGCTGTACCATATCTACTAGCCCAGTACAAGATGCCTACTGCCAACACAGCGATACTGGTCTGAAGGTGCTATATTCTCACACAAGAAGAGGGATAAACTCTACCAGCAGAAGGGTCCAGGATAATGAGATTTACAGCAGTGCTGTACAGGCCTGGATGGACCACAGTTTTTGTTTACACAGGATAAAGAGTCCAAAAACTCAGCAAAGTGGAGATACAGCATATTGTACCTCCCACGCCCCAAACACCTACTATCCAGGGGGGCAGAGGAGAGCTGGGTTACCGCAGGTAACAGCAGAACTGGGACCATATTGAATTAAACATCACGTTTTGTGGTGTAGAGATACCCAACATCAGCTCTGGTGCAGCAGGACTAGCATGCTGAAAGCAGAGGCTGCAGCAACTGGAAAACTGGGCTCAGAGAAGCTTCCATGACAGGATTTGCAATGCAGACAAAAGCCTCAAGGAGAGCCAGAACAGTCATCTCACCTAGCTCGCATGTCTACACTTCAGCCAAGCATCCAAGCAATCTTCATAGTCAGTGGAGATACTTGCACATCCCGGACAATGAGGTCACCATATCCCATGCAGACACTGCCTACATCTCACAGCTCACCCAAGTCGATGCCATGGCCTTGGATCTACCTCTCAGCCCGTGCCACTCACCCTTCCTCACCCAGTTCTCCTGCCTCCTGATGCAACTCGCACGGGGCTTGCACCTGAGCTAACAGGCACTGCCAACCAGAGCTGGCTCAGGAATACGGTTTCTCCTCCAGGAGGATAAGCAGACCATGGAAAATAGAGAGCGGGCTGCTGTCTATGCCAATAAAAAGCCTTTTTATTCTGGCATAATGTCACCTATTCTAGGCCTTTGCTAGCGTGGCTCTGGGAATTAGGGTATGGTGGTATAGTGGAAACCAGGCATCAGCATGAGCTAATGAGTTGGTCTACACATGGTCTGTGCATCAAACAAACTCAGCTAGCTGGGTCACAAGCCAGCCAAAGGGCTGCTGCTCCCAATGTGGACATGCTCATATCAGCGCTGCAGGAGCCACCCTAGTGCTGCCAGCTTGCTTTTCAAGAGGGTAAGTCACCATGGAGCACAAGCTGGGTGCAGTCCAGCTCTTCAGCACACATTTGAGAATAAAATGCTCATCCTGCCTGCCTCCACATACACACACCACTCCTGCCACTCTGCTGAGCAACGGGGAATAATCTTGTGCTCTCGTGAGCAAACAACTGTTGTAGAAGATTTCAACCACAATCATGCAGAGTGACTGTGGCGTGCAGATTTGCATAAATCTACTTAACCTCATAAAGCACTTGATTCAAAGCCCAGAAAAATCAATACAAAGTCTTGCATCTATATCATTTGCTTTGGGATCAGCCCCTTAGACATCTCGGTGGCTTTGCCCGCAATACTTGGCAAGCTGTGCTCCTTCAGATGCATTCACAGGATCTGGCCCTTGTTTGCTCTCTGCTCAGAGGAAATCACAGACATTTATAAATGGGAAAAAAGCTTCATGAAGGAATTTTTTTGCACGCTTACAGAATGAGAGCCCCATTCCCCGTTGTCTGTTAGCTTCACCCACTTGTCTGCCGTGGACTCCATCTCTTTGCACTGGTCATTTTGTATCTGTTAAGTAAAAACACAAGATCAGTGACCACAATCAGATGCATCTCTCTGTCAGCATAATGACTGCTGTCTACATATTTAGGACAGCAGCTGCGTTATTTGTGGCAAAAAAAACCCCCAACTTTCAAAATCTGCTAGCAGCTTAACAGTGCTTCCAATGACCACCTCTCATGCAGATGGAAAAAAAGAGCAGGAGGAGAAGATCTCAGCCTTGTCCTCTCGCTATCTGGTCAGACTCGGATGCTGAGCATCTTGTCTTGGCTGCCTCCTCCTTCTCTTGAGCCCACCAAGACCCAATTCTCTAAAATCCAGAGGCCATGGTGTTCTAAGTCAGAGGGGAGGTAGGAGTGGACTATCTGCTATGTCTTTGGCTCCCTGCCACCTGACCTCACTAGGGATGAGAGTAACGTTATCAAGGGATAGGCAACATGCCATGGAGAGTCTGCCCTGGCAGAGCCCTGAGGTTGACTGTCCCTTGCCCAGGTCCAGTGCAGCTCAGCAGCCTTTCCTTGCAGCAGGGTTTGGTGCGTGGCCTCACAGTGGTCCACTTCTTTCTTCTCATAACTGTCTTCTCTGAAGAAAAAGTATCAAGTCCCTTTGAGGCACAAGTTCAATTACTCAGCTTTTATTCCACCAGGGAGAAAGGCCAGTTCAACACTTTCAGAAAACCTGGGGTCAAGCATCCTCCTCGAAGTTGCTCCATGTCAAGACTGAAATAAGTCGCATAACCCCACATCCTCCAAAGCATCTGTGCACTTAATTCCCATCTAGATCAATAGCACTGAGGAAAAGAGGTGAGAAGAAGCACCTAAGTAGAAGGTAGATTCCTAATTATCTTGTGCAATCTGAGCTACAGCATCTTTGTGCCTCGGTTCCCATCTGCAAAAAGGAGATAAGAATATATAGTCTCTTCTCACAAGGTGAAAAGGGCTTCAATATGTAAAAAGAGCCTGGGAAGGGCAGGCTGCAGAAGCACTGGGTATCTAACAAGAAGTGTCCACACTTGCTTCCCATATTTGAGGACATCTCCTCACTTACCCTCAGACTGGCAGTGCAGCCACCTGAGCCTGGAGAGCCCAAAAACTTCACCATTTCCCAGCAGCCTGCAAGCCACTGCCATTGAAATGCCACTGTCCAGAGCTAATGTGTCATTTTTAAAAATATTTAAGCACAAAGACATGCTGGAGAAAAAAAACKGACTTTTAGAGGAGTGTTAAATATGGTTTCCCTGAAATACTGAGGCTGACTAAGAATTATTTACATGGGCATTTCTATAAAGGACTGCACTACTCACTGCTTCTTGAACAGGGAATGATAAATTTAAGGAGGTGAATGAGTGGGATATGGATAAAAGTAATATTCAAAAAGCCAGTGCTCAGAGAAACAATATATTTTCTCCATTGCAGGAGTAGATCAGTCAGTCAGTCAAGCAACTGGAGCTAGGATTCATCATCCTGGTACATTCATCTGACAGCAGAAAGCATATTTGCTGCTTTCTCCCCATGAAGAAGGCAGGATAGTCTAATATAAAAGTGAAATGGCTAAATAATATTGCCTGTACTGTCTGTTACCAAAGTGCAATAGATTGCACTGATGTAGCAGCAAGAGGGTGCCTCCAGCAGGTTATTTTTGTCTTCCTTTCCCATCTTTACTAAGGATAAGGATACTTCGCACTTTTCTCCGAGCTTCAAGAAACATTAACCAACACCAGCTAAGGCTTCGCAGCCCTGTGAGATACCATGAGCTGTGTTTTTCAGATGAAAACCAGAGCTCACCAGACAGGGAGAGAGGCAGTAACAGAGGAGATGATTGAAAAATTCCAGTCATCTCCTGCTCTGAGTTGCCCTCTCATTAAGTTTTTTTCTGTGCCAAATGGCAGGTACAACATGCCAGGGAAAGCAACCTGTTGGTGAAACCTTCCAAAGCATCTCAGTGATGTGGAGCATCTGCACCGCACTGCGGAGCTTGGTGCTGGGAACCCTCTGCTCCCTGGTCCCCAACCAGTCCATCCATGTGGGCAGAGCAGGGCTGTCCTTCCCATTCGGGTCCCTGCTGATCAGATTGTTTTAGTAATTTGGGTACGGCGTGGTGCAAGCCCAGCCAGGCTGCTCCCATTTCAGAGCTAATGACCCCTAGCCCCTCCATTTTACAGTGCAGACATGTCCTCAGAGCCTAATTCCTACTGAAAGTCATCTGAATTTTTACTCCTAAACCTCTTTGGAGAACTGCTGTTTCCGGCTTTTTTTTAAGGATCACTGTTTTGTCTCTTCTCCTGCTTTTCTTTTCATCTTAATTCCTATGACCCAAACTGACCTAAAACTAAAGCTAAGGTTTCCACATACTAATGCCTTGGAGCACATCAGGTTCCGCATACCTACCTTGTAAGAAGTCTTTTTAAACTTCAAGTCCCTTCAAAGGCATCTCAAGTCAAACACCCCCAAACTGAAGCATCTACCACCAACAATTGCCTTGTAAAAGGCTGGACTAACAGGGGCAGTCATGACCCCTAATGGAAAAATCCCAGTGTATGGTAGATAGGATCAGTTTAGCCTGAGTATTGAAGCTGAAATAAATGCCAAAAAGCAGCGTAAGTGGCAGAAATAAGATATTTTTTTATCTTGTTCAGCAGTAACAAGCTACAGACATATGGGGAATGTAAAGGAAGGAAAAAGCTGTTTCTGATGGTCTTTTTCTGGATCGAATTCTTACAATATAAGGTTGGATTCATGATATAAAAGGCCTTACAAAAAATTCAAAGAAGATGTTGTTGTCAATATACTGGTATTCGAAGAAGACAGAACCAGATTTCTTCAGGTGCACAGCATAGATGAGAGAAACTGTACAATCATCCCTGTTCGACTCTATGTAATTCCCTCGAGGCGTCCACGAAGAGCTGATGAACATAAACAAAACAAGCCTCAGCTGAGATCACAGACACTAAGAAGACTTTTCTTACACTACTATACAAAAACATGTTACTTAATAAAGAACCCGGAATCCCACAATAGCTAACTGTAGTGAATTTGTAACTTTAATACTGGATTCCCATTTAATTTTTATGTAAGTATAATACTTTTCATTAAAACCATGCATGGGAAAAGATATGGTACTAGAAATTTAGGACACAGCCTACATAGGAAAGRTTTATTATCCACAAGTTCAACATACTTTCAATTATACTTAGAAACAGTCTTCTGCAACTACCACGGGTCTCTAAATAGGCTGTGAAAGTACCTTTTAGCCACATTTACTATACACGACCCTGGAGCTTTCCAGCTACAAATAAGAGCAGCTCCAGGCTGTCTTAGACTCACTAGCTGCTGATGAGCCTGAGGACACCGTGATGACAGCAAAGAGATGGCAAAAAATTTCGCTTTCCAGCCACTCTTGTTTGCCATTACTAGGGCCGGTTACCCTCTGGAGAGCTTAGGTAAGTCATCAAGCTGGCTTTGTGCTGCTGAGCTGTCTCAGGTTTACCCATGGCTGCGTAACCCAGATGCAAACAGAACTTCTTACTTGTTGCAGCTGTCGGCTTTATTCTCAGCCGAGCCAACCGCCGTGTCCATGAAAGTCGCCACGTTGGAGAATCCTGCCGGCAGCTCATCCCACTCGTCAAACTTGATCCCGCTGCCCAGCGAGTAGGTTCCTTCTGCACATTTGCTGCACACCTGGTTCTTCATCTCCAGGTACTCGCCAGAGGCACAGGAGAAAGCTGGGGAGACAATCATTTCCAACATATGAATGGAGAAATTAATCCCAATTAATTTCCAATAATTTTTTGCCGCTTAATTAATTGTGAACTGTCACTAAAGGGAACCGAACAGGAATGCCCCAGCCCCAGGAACACAAGAGCTGAACTACCAACATTGGCTACAAAATTGAAATGTTCACCAGTGCCTGTTTTTTCACTGACGTGGCAGCACTGAAACCAAATCTCAGATGACGGCTCCTGATTTGCAGCTTGTCTCCATTGGCAAAACAAGATTTTAGAAACGAAATGTCTACAGACTGTATCCAAAAGCAATTTGTGAAAATGAGGGCTTGTAATACAGTTCTCCTCACCCTTGCTCACCCACCTGTTACACCTTGAACGCAATTAAAACCACCAACACCCAAGAGCCAGAGCAGACTGGTCTCACCCACCTGTATGGTAGCTAAGAAGAGTGCACAACAGCACGCTGACTGTAATATAACACAGCAAACCTCAGCTGGGAGTTGCAGATCTAATCCAAGGCTCTCTTCACATTTCTCCTCACATGGGCTGCCTACAAAGCCTTGAACATCTTGCCTGATAGACCAGGTGATCTTGGAAAAGATCACCAATGGGCCTGTGTCTTGCAAATGAGGATCTTTGACTGGGGTGATATTAGCATGCTGAGAAAATAAACAGTGGTTGCCAGCACAGCAAAGACAGTACTYAAACATATGTAAGTAGGGGAAGTATAATTTAGAAGGAATGTTCACAAAGTGCCTTTTTTACTGATGTCTTTAAAAGTACTTAGTCCAAGTAACTATATATCCCTTGTTCCAGTCTGATCACATCTCTACCTGCTAAGGGAAGAATAATCCCATTACATAGAGGAAACCTGGACAGCAGCTGAAATCCTGTATGCCCACGGAGCCCCGTGTCTGTGCTGGGAATCGTAACTCCTGCCTGGACACTCATTTCAACGGCAGACCATCCCACTTTCCCCCAGCCCCATGCTGCACCACGTCCTCTCTGAGACTGAACATCCTGGATGGGAAACAAATGAGCGCTTTCTGCAGCACGTAATATTTCCTATGATGTCGCTTGCAGATTTTTAAAACTTAACTGTGCCAGTTTAGCCAAACAGGATTCAGAGCAATGCACACAACTCGCATCCCAAGAAATGGTGGGATTTTTTACTGTTTCACGCATGCCATGTTGTGCAGTGACAGATATTTCATAAACTCACTTTAAGAGACATAAATTCACAGTCTGAGAAACTGTAGGACGAGACCAGACTGCTAGCCAAAGTGGTGAAACTGGCCTAAAACAACTGATGCCAGCTGAAGTCCCAGCATATGCAATTTCACAGATGTGCTGATGTTTATCTAACTGCAGAAAAACTTGTTTAATTGTGACTACTTTGATAAAGTCATGGCTGCGTAACACCAATTTCCATCTGAATCCAACGGCAGTTCAGGCTCCCATTTCTGTGCCGGCTCTCACAGCATTTCTTTGTGTAATTGTCCTTGACGGGCAGCAGTGGAATGCAGATAAAAGGTCCATTTTGATGGAAAGATCTGCCAAAGGGTCATTTTTCCCTCTTGGTCATATCAACATACTCTGAATTTGAACCAGTGGACTTCAAGCCAACAAATCTGTTTTTCTAACCCCATTGCTCCCTGGTGATGGACCAAGAAGGAAAGCAGGCAGGAGCCTAACAGGGACGAGTGCTAGGGTGGGTATATGCAAGTAAATCCTGCCACAACGGATTTCTGTGAAAGACTGAGAGACAGGCAAAAAATCCACCCTCAGTGGGGGCACATGGTTTTCTGTAGGCAGTGGCACATGATGGAGTGGTACGGCTAACATCCCATCTGGCTACCTCTGCGACCTCAGCTCAAGCCATAGGATGTACCTGCAGCTGGGGTCAGAAGCACAGCTTTCTTCAGAGACCTGGAGAAAAGCAGCGAGCACTTCCCCATGTGCCTGAACTGAGACCACAATTGTACAGCTTTTCACCTTAAATGCATAAAGGTGCCCTGACTCACTGCTTTAGCTTTATTAATAAATCCTGCTTTATTTTTTTCTTTTGAAGTGTGCACAGAGAAGCCATCAGGAAGGGAAGTAAGAAAGCGAGCTCTCTCATGACATATTCAAATCCTTTAAAGGTTTCAACATTTTTTTTAAGGAAGTTAAATAGCAAGAGCTGGAGAGCGCTGCTTAACCATGTTTCAGATTTGTGAACTTCAAGTAAGGAGTCAGTAACTGCAAGCGATTCGCTGCCATAATGAAGACACAGAAGGCAGCAGAGTTTCCTCTTCCATTGCAGTGAGGTTGAGCGGAGATTATTGCTTTAAGCGAACTAATATCTCTTAACTCCTTGCAACCTGATCATTTTAGAGGAAAAAAAGGATATAAGAGATCAGGCAGGCTGCCACACAGGACACTGCCATCCATCACTCACCTTCCAGGAGAGAGATGAGCCTTTTTCTTATTTAGGTGGGGAATTACCTTCCTTCCCTTTTCTAAGAATCGTATTTCAAAGGCAGCAGCATTTCCCGTCAAAACACATACGTCTGCAAGCAAACTAGCTCTGAGCATGCCAGCTGCTTGACAAGTTCAATTTGGGGCTGAACATGGCTAATGGCAACACGAACCACTTTCGACATTGGAACAGATGCATCATTTGGTCTTGTTCCAGGTGGTCGGGAGCRGCTGGAGGGGGATGGGGAGGAAACACGGCATGTGATGAGCACAGAGATGGTCTCCTCTCCTAGCGTTGCACAACTTGCTCTTCCAGCAAGGGGAGAGACCAAAAGCCAGGCCAAACCCTCCTTAACCTAAGCAGCATCAATTCAGGAGTCCATCCCAGCTGGAGACGGGCAGGTTGTGGCCGGGCCCAGAGGGACCCTGCAGAGCAGATGTCCCCCGCAATGGGCCAGGAGGCACTTGCCCAGGGTGGGGACAGGGCACAGACAGATGATCCATCCCAGGGCACTGGCGCTTTGCCTTGCTCGTGGCTGCTCCATCGCACTAAGTTGTAGCAGAGCACAGATCGAGCGCTGACCAGCGACCGCTTGTCCACAGAAACGGTTGACATTATCGCAGCACCGCTGTGTTTGTAGGGGTGACACACGCAAGATGCTGTCAACGGGAAGGACAGCATCACCACATAGGAGGTTAAGGTGTGATGTGACGTTTCAGGAATCTAAATCATGTATTTTAGGTGTGTGCTCCGATTYGTCCTCCACTAAACCTCCCTCTTGCTTCAGACTCCAGAGGGAAAATTAGTCTCCTGGCTTAGAGGTAGCCTTTGTGAACACTATCTGCCCCTGACCCCAGAGTCCATTTGTTTAAGCATTTGATACTTAATTTTCAGAGAAAACATCTCTGTTGAATAACTCCTTACATGTCTACCCTGTTTCAGAAAACAGAACCAAAGCTGCTAAATCATGTAGGCAATTCTGAAAATCTTTTCCAGAATCAATACTATTGATCCTGTTTGGCCATCACTATTCCTCTCCCTCTCGACTGCAAACTTTCCTATTACACCTTTCAAATATCAGTTTGGGTGCTACACACCAACTGACACAGGGCAACGCACATTGTGAAGACTGAATTTTATYTTCTTTGTTTCTGTGAAAAAAACTATGAAATGCATTAAAAGGTTTCACGACTTGCCCCATYGTGGGCATTTTTAAAACTGGGAGAACATTTTCAGAGGCAGTTAGGAACAGCACGACATACTGTGGTGCTGGATACACTGATGCCTTCAGTATCTCCAGTGAAGCYGATGCAATTATTGGTGATTTGCAGCTGTAGCTTTCTTAAAATAAATACAGAAGAAAAAAAAAATGTTGTGGTTTGTACAGGTGACCAGTCTTGGTCACAAAAGATGCTGTAAAGTASTGTTAGATAGACACTGCCACAGGTAGCCACACACATTCATACATGCATGCAATAAAGCTGACACCRGCTTCACTTCATAAAAAATTAACAAGCTACAGTACTAATACCCGCCGAAACCATTGTATAAGTCTTGTCAAACAGACCTCATTTCATTCTTTAAAAGGATTACAAGTCGCTTGATAAAGGTGACTGAGTGGATGTAATAGACTTAGGGTTTCTAATACAGTTAGCTTAGTTTTGCATGTCATTCTGATGAAGAACGTAGTACCACACAATACCAGTAAGGCACATCTTAAATGGATTAAGAACTGCCTGAGTAACAGATCTCAGACAGGGCTGTCGGTGGGAAACCATCACTGAGCAGGGAGGAAGGGGGCAGTTCTGCCTGCCCCGGGACTGAGTCTGATGGCTGTCCACATTTTTATCAATGATCTGCAGGCAAATAGAAAAGGAACGGTATTAAAATTGGTGGGTGAGAGACTGTTGTCAAGCCTGAGCCCACTCGAAGTCAGTGTGTTTTAACAGAGTCAAAGGTAAAGACAAGCCGCTGAAGGCAAGGAGTGCTGGCCCTGCCTGCAGAAGGCTGAAACGTACCCCGGAGAGCAGCAAGCCTGAGGGTCGGAGCGGACCTGCCATTCATCAAGAGCTTCCACTGTCAAGACGTGCAAAAAGGTGCTAGTGAGATCTGTGGATATATTTAGAGGTGCAGGTAGAGAAGCGTAGGATGAAACGTGTGTATTACAGGCAAGAAGATYGTTCTAATACTGAATATAGTTGTGATTCGGCATTTTTAAGAGGTGAATGCAAAATGAAAGGACTTTAAATGCTTTTAAAATTAGGGGTAAWGTCTTGCAGTGAGAGATCTGAAGTGCTTAGGCTATTTAGTTTATCAAAAGAAGATTGAGAGTCAACTTGATTAATATATAAGCATCTCCAGGGGGAGAAAACACAGGATCCCGCTGGACTCTTTAATCAAGCAGAGAACTGCATAAGAAGAACTACCTTCTGGAAGCTGAACCCAGACAAACTCAAACTGGAAATAACACACACATTTTTAATAGGAAGAATGACTGATTGCTGGAACAATCTGTCATAGCATGTGATGGACCTTTTGTCTCTCAGGTGCTTCGTGCCGTAACTGGACACTATATGGAAAAAAAGCTCACACCAAATACAAATTATCAGCCTCAGCATCAGCGTAACTGGATGCATTTTAATGGCCTGCGAGGTCAAACTAGCAAATTTAATTAACCCCCCTCCTCTTAAACTCTGTGAGTCAAGAGCGATGGTACCTTACCTCCCTCCTGGGACACACCACTGACGTGGGGCATCCTGAAGCAGGAGCCCTGCCCACTGTGTAAGCACTTCCAAGGAGTGCTTGCAATAGATCACTTTGCAGATCTGATAGCACTTTACAATCACTTTGCAGAGATGGAAACGGCTCCCTAGATGGCAAAACAGACCACAAACAGGCTTGCCTCATTTGCCCTTTGACTGCAAGGCTTCAGGGTCACATTCTGCCTTTTAGTACAGCTGTGGCCCTCTCAGTGATTTCGGTGGACTCAATGTTAGTTGGCACATTTCTCTGATCCTAACAATCACACGTTGCTTAACTTTCTGATGCTGGGGGTCAGGACAGGCTTATCATGAACACAACTAGACTGACAGAGTAGATCCTCACATGTATATTACTACTCAACTACTTCTGGAGTTTGAAACATGCCTCTAGAGTGTTTTCTCAAGTCAAGTATCTCCCAGATACTGCCATGCTGTGAGAGGGATCAGAATATTTGTGATTTCACCAGAAGATTAATCAAAGCTGCCTCAATGCTCTGCATCCTCCAACACCAACCGATAATATATTCAGTTGCTTCCCTCCTTTATGCAGCCCTGGCCACTCAGTCTTACACCTTCCCTCAGCTAGCTTCCCATCTCACACCACTTGGAACCACTACTTCTACTTCTATCACTCTTCTCAGCAGACGTTTTTCTCCACACATTTCTTACTTATGATACCTAAAACTATTTCAGTTGTTCTGTTTATTCTGTTGCCACTGAGCATGTGCACATTCATGTGTATCCTTCTGTGTCCCCCTGGCTCTCAATACGTTACAATTTAAAAAAAGACACAGGACTGGATTTTGTTAGATTATAATAACATTAGAAGGGGGTAGCAATGGAGCAATTCTACCTAAACCAGTGAAAATACACGGGAAAAAATAATCATCTCAAACACTGGCTTTCCATCTCTTCCCCCTCCATTCCTATGTTGTTCATCCAAAGCCCCACTGCCTGGGATTCAGGTGAGATGCTGCCATGTCCTGCAGGCAGAGTCTGGACTGAGTTATCTCAGCCTCCTGTGAGCAGAGGTGAAAACTGTAGCTCAGAAAGGAAATATGAGGTTGGCAGCATCCCACAGTTGTCCCTCTGAACAGCTGCTGGGTTCAGCAGACACATGCCACAAACCTGGAGGGGAAGATGTGGCCAAGGACAAGTACATAGAGGCATCTGTTCAGTGATACCCTGGGACATCAGGGTCAACACAACATGGAACCAAAGACCAACCAAAATACCRGATGAGGTGAAAAAAAGAAACCCAAAGGACGAGAGGAAATCATTGCTTCATTATTAATGTTTCCTATAATCTCAGCCAGCTTCAGAATGTCTTCTGTGAATAATTTATATGAGGCTTCTCCAATAGACTGTGAATAATTGATGTTCGTTTTCTTCAGTCATTATATCCCAATGTGTTATCAGGAACCAGACTGAATCTTAATTTAAGAAAAAAGTCTGTCAAGGCTGTTTAGGCTTGAAATATGATCACACTGAAAGCTGATGTAACTTGGGAAAGAGTACCTCCTGTGGAGGAGACCCTTCCTTTTCTTAAGAGTAAATATTTTTTCCTTTTATCCAAGAAATTACAAAATAAACCAACACTTTTTCCAGTTCACCTCTTTGACAGGAATAGTACCATTTTTCCCAGCTGGTCTGGCACACAGGACAGTTTTATTATCCCTTTTATTTCATCATTTGGACACTGAAAGGTGTGGTTCTGGAATGGGAATACTCATTTATTAATTCATGAAAATGTGGCGTAGAGTGGAGGAAGGCAGTCATCACCAAGAGGTTAGCAAGCACATTTGCTGCCAGGGTTACAACAACCATCCTAATGGCTCAGCACTGGAGATGGCAGGAAACATACCTCGAGGTGAGTGAGTAGCTCTCCAGGCCCCACTGACTCCATCAGGCTTATTTCGATTGCTTACCAACCAAAGTGGTTGGTGCAAATGGCTTCTAGTGCCATCTGAGATGTCCTCTGCRTGCGCGCGCGCGCACACACACACTGTGCTTGCCTCTCATCCCTCTACCAAGCCATAGCAAATCTCAAGGTCTTGCCAGCTGCTTTCCTGTTGAAAGAGAAAGCAGTGACTCAGAGGAAGCTATGTTTAACTGATTTCATTACATCACGTACACAAATAGGGTGAAGAAATTATCAAAAGACACTAAGGCCAACCTTTCTCTTGGAAGTCTCAATACACCCATGAACATGCAGTTCCCGGTAACTATCTCCGGGAATTAAACTCTGTGGGTTCAGTGCAAACTCTTCTGCTTTTTTAACTATTTACCTAAAAGAATCTGTGCTTCAAAAAGCCAACAATGGGACTTTTTCTTCGAAGACAGTGTATTGCTCGTGCACAGAGGAAAAAATCTGGAAAAATTACTTGTAAAACTGGGGTATCTCTCAGAGTAACAATATGCATTAGAAAAACATCCAGATGGAAATGTCATGGCAAAATGTAGCCTCGAGCCTYAGTCCGGGTGAGAAACCTAATGCCATCAATAGGACCTACCTACCTGAGTTGAGTTAGGAACATGCATTAACAGGGATGCTCTAAGAGGAATAGGAATAAACCTCTGCTTGAGTGCTTTGCTAAATCACAGCCTTTTAGTAGTGACTCTCAAACTGTGCCATGCACACCACTGCTGGCTAAACACCTTTGCTGCATGACAGACTTGCATTAATTCCTCAGCTTCACAGTGTTCCTCAGAGCAGCCTCTGCTGTTGTGCGCTAGTTCCCTCCCCAGTGTGCTCTGGTGGGAAAGCCTTTCCTTTTCCTTTCAGAAAAGACATTAAAACTTTCCTAGAGATATAAAAGAGACTCAGGTAAAATTGAGTTGCCCAGTCCTGCAGGCCGTACACACAAAAGTGCCCCTATAAAGATCGTGACTTTGAAATCTACTTCTTGCACATCTTGCTGTTCACGTCAGAGACGGCTCCAGAGACAGAGTTATATTATGTTTTWCTCTGTCAGACATCCTTAATTGCTAGGTAATACATGATAGGCCAAGGGCAAAATCTATAGCATATCAAGAAATTCTCAGATTCCCTGGATGTCATGCCCACTAAGAATCCACTTTTTTGGTACTTAGGTTTGAGAGAGCAACCTTCCATATGTGACTCTTATATGTTGACAGGCAGCTTCATGGGAGCCATACGACTGTTCAAAAGAGAGGGGAGAAGGGAAGGTGTTAGTCAAAACGAGGGAGGAGATCAGCATATACCATTCGAGTGAGCAATCTCAAGGATGGACGAGTGAAAGGGGAGATCTTCTGAACACCTTTTTTGAACATTGTCTCAAAATAGCACTTTCCCACAGCTCAGGATACCCAACAGCATCTGTCACTATAGTTATGTAAATATATCTATGTGTATATGTCAGATCTAAATGATACGGTTAAACACCAGCAGTCGTTAATAGCTTGACCTCATTGTTTCTTCCAAGGTGAATACCCAAAGAAGCAATGTCTGAATGACATTGAAAATGAAAAAAATATTAGTACATCAAGGCTGATGAAGACAAGATCCAGTGCTTTCAAGCCATGAGAAAAAATGAGAATGGATACATGCCTAGTCCTCAGAGCTACGCTGATGTCACCGTATTTCCTCTCTTCAGTTGAAACAAAGAAATCCCAATCATTTCAAAGCCATAATCCTCAGTGAATGTCAAATAACAAAGGATGATCTCCGATGATTTGTCAGATCATCTCTGATGATTTGTTAGGATTCACGTGTTTGCTTCAAGAGGCCGTAACTCTGGACTTATTTAAGCCCTATGAAAAGTAGTTCTTACATGCATTCATATATGAAGACAATGACACTGTGGTGATAATAAATCTTTTTATTACATARCAAACTATTTTGAGATAACATAAATAAATGTGACTGTGTAATAAACAGCACCATTCTCATGGGAGTGTTWGTATGTACATTCACATCCACATGTGCAATAATGTAAACATTAAAGAAACTACTAAAACTTATTGCAATTTTCAAGCCTTCACCAGCCAAATTTCAAAATTCTAAGTAAAACTCCAAAAGAACCAATTCTTTAGCACAAAGACTACACAGAATTTGCCTGAATACATCTCTAGTTGACAATGAACAGATGTAAACTTTATGTCCGAAGGCTGTAACACAAGCACACAGGTTTTGCCAGATGTATAACGTTCATTTTATATTATCCATCTACACAGATAGGTATGTGCATACACAGTATGTTATAAAATTTGCAGATGCCCACTGACTTCAAGGGGACTTCAAGTGGGAGCAGACCCACTTCTTACCTGCTTGGATACCCAATCTTACCAGAGACTGAGAACATCAAACTAAAAACCTTCTATTTAAGTTTTCTGTTACAAAAGCAGAATGTTAAAACTCCTGCAGATCACTTAAATTGCCTTAAAGTGTTATAAAACCTACAAGCCTTAAAAAGGTCATTTGCCCTAATTGTGTCTAAAGTGCACTGCAATTAGCAGTCCATATCTCCTCCTGTGGTATCCTAGGAGTAGATTACACAAGTTAGAATAAGCTCAACAAACACAGATCAGCAGCAATAAATCAGGACAAATTTTGGTTTCAGGTCCCAGAAAAGTCCATTGTAATTAAGGACAGTCTATTTTCTGAAGTCAGGGGAGCTTTTCACGTGCTTATCTTTTGGCACACGCTCACACGCCTCGCCTCAAAACTGAAGCACATTTCTGATTTCAAAGAAGTTGCTCCCGCCTGAGTGGCACCAGGTGAAGGTGGAGTTTGCTAAGCAGAGCCATTAATAACTCCACGGCACTGTGCTTGATCAAGTTCTTCCATATTATCAATATTTTTTGTCTCCTTTCTCAAGAAATCTTGCTGATTATAATTATAACTGGCATTTGGATGCTGACTATAACAGTGACCCTACCAGCACTTTTTCACCTTGAACATGGAAAATTCAACTCCTTTTGAAGTTGCTCTATTMTTCTCACTACAGTTTCTTTATTATGTACATAGCGCCACTAATATTAACAGATATTTATGAGATAAGGTGCAGCCTATTCTCGTTTAGGATGGCAAAAAATAACTCATATTCTGTGGAACAGAGAGTTAATATTAAAAAAGAATCTGAGGTCAAAATRTGAATTCTTTAAGCCCTTTTTGGTCACAAACTGCTCAGAGGAGCATATCAGTGCACCTGGGCACAGTCAGGGCACACTCTGAACCAGATATTTGGGTTGTACTTGAGTGAAGGGAGACGAAGAAGAGAGGAAGGAAGGGGGACATGGAAGGAAGGCAGGCTCCAAATTCAGACTTTTAATTTGAGCATAAAACATGCAGCATATGGTCAGGCTGGCAGAAAAGCCTGACTCTGGACGCCGAAACAGGCTGCAGCGTAGTGTCAGCGCGATGCCAAGTCCTGCTCCCACTGCCAGGCCCTAGAAAGGTCCCCATTAGAGGCTGCATACAGCTCCCACGCTGAAGCAAAGGGTTTTCAGAGATACCAGCCATATGGGGGTGCAGGCAAGAGCTTAGCCCCAAAAGCAAACTGCTCCCATTGACTGCCATAAATATTTTCTGTTTAAAAAGCCAAGCACACTGCCCTGATGGCAGTGATCTTTATCAGCTAAATTCCCTTCCTGCTATCAGACTCATGAGGAGATCAGAGTGAGATCTGTGGTAATTAAAAATGAACGAGACCAAATTAGTTAAGCACATTCCTAACCATCAAGAAGTAATGGAGTGATTCAGAGAGTCCGGATTTCGCTGAGGGAGGCTCTCTGCCATCCACGCCCCCCAGCGCAACGCTCCCTGCCTCCATGTATGTACCCTACCTCCAAAACGGTACYGGGAAGATGCCTGGAGGGGACATCTTAAATGTGAAGCAGAGGAGAGCCACACGCAGAGTAGCTTTAGGTGTAATAAATATTGCCTTTTTCCTAGCCAAGATCCTTGCTGCACTTTTAATGTGTCTCTCTGCAGGRTCCCTTGCAACTGTGATGTGCCGGTGTCAAAAATATGTCTCATCTCTGACCAAATACAAGCATGAGAGAGGTGGCCGAGCTGTCTGGCATGGCCGTGTCACAGCCTGTCCAGAGGCAGCCCAAGCCCACAGGGTGAGCCTTGAGGTACCACACTGCGCTGAATGGCAAAACGCAGGCTGACACCCTGATGCGGGGTCTGAAAGTGGCGGTGGCCGCAGCCCCTCAGGGCAAGGAGATCAGGAAAAAAGAGGGGAGTGACATATAGAAAGGGGCAGGTTGTCCCAGTGCATTGCAAGCAAGCTACTGTGCTGCAGAGCTGCTCCTGCACCTTCCCTCCCACACCCAGGGTCACTGCATAGCAGGACCTCCTACAGCATCACAAACATCTGGCATATGAGGTTTCTTCCTACCTCCCACCTGGATGGTAAAGATGTTGTGGGGAGGGCGGCAGGAGGGGAAGGTGGTCTCATCACGCTGCTCTGTGCTCAGGGCAAAAAAAAAGTAAAAATAAAACCTTCATCTAATACCCAGATCATAGTGCAGTCAAAATATGACAGTCCTTTCTACACTGAACCCCATGACTAATTCTCAGAGGACCCTGTCTTCTCTGCAGGTAAACTTTGCCAATTAAGTTTTTGAAGACCCAGAAGGGATGAATCCTGACATGTTTCAGAGACTACAGCCATTTCAGGGAATGCTGGCAGTTACTCTCAGTGGGTCACAGGCAGCTGTGCTTTGCAGGTCGGCGTGCACTTCAAAATACAGCAAAGCACAGAGATACCCAACCTAATTTTAAATGGGTTCATTCGAATGAAAAGCAGTAAAACACAACATCCTGAAAATGAGCACATCTTGAGACACCGACTGAGCTCCAGTGCTACAGTTAGATTGCTCYAGATACGTGAAGCACCTGAGCTAATACATTTTTAGCAGTCTCAAGTGTCTTTCCACTCCACTGGAGACCACATTCTAGACGTATTTACAGAGATGATTGGAGACATTTAAGACATTGTTATACTGTCTTTCAAATTCCTAGTTCAGGGACAATTTAAAGAGAATAACTGCCGAGCATTTGGAAGTGGGAGAGGTTAGTGCAGTATTCTCAGGATCCAAAATTAATGACAGCCTGCAAGTCAATTCTGTTTTCAGGGAGCAGTAAAGATCAATAGCAGATATTCTGAAGCGGCAGGCATTTCTCAATAAATGAAAACAACTGCAAACACTACATCATGAAGTCAGCAGTGGTGGCAGATGTATTCCAAAAAAACCCACATTCTCACCCAGATTCCTCCATATCCAGTGTCCTAACTGCCACCAAGGACCACTGAGGGCTCTGCCAACCTCAAGGAGACAAAAAAAACCCTAAAAGCTCATGCTACTATACAACTGAAACCCTTTTTTAAGAGCAGAGACATAGCTGGCTCAGCCATATCTCAGGACTAGTAGATACCAACCAAAACTTCTGAAGATAACGTATCTCCAAAGCTGGAAATCRTCCTGCCTGTGATGATTGTACTGTGGTCCACAGCTCTGGAGCTTGAAGGACTGAAAGAGATACCTAAGGGAGTCCAGGACTCTACCAAATGTCAGGATGAGCCCCAGTGTCAGGATGCTCTGGTGTAGGGTAGGATCTACAAGATGTAGCAGAATCTGAGTAAGTTTGTAGAATGACCAGAAAGACTCATCTCAAAAGATATGTCGTACTTATAGTATTTCTTCACAGGCTTCAGGATAAAATAACCCTAGACCTATGAGAAAAGGAAAGCATCCCATGGAGTCGTTAATTACTTGATGAGATATGTATGCAACCCCTGGCCAAGTCTGTAGCACAAATCTCACTCTGTACATGATCCACTGAGAATGTGGGTTGTAGTAGCCCCAAATACAGAACCTTTCATTTTCCTGAGGCTATAGTAATTTGTGCTTTTAGTATAAGACAGCCTTGATCCAGATCCTGTGTTGTCAGATGAGACAGAAGCCACCAGCTCAGAGAATACAACAAGTCAGTGGGGAGGTATCTGTCAGCATTTTCAGTACAACTCATCATCAACAATAGACCCCCATGTGCAAACTCTGAAGAGCTGGAGGGCACATAATTTTCAAAAGCTGCCTCTCCCAGCATATCCCACCCATTGAAGAATGGACTGTCAGCCAAACTCTACGCTGGTTCAAATATTTTGCAGTAAAAACCACCACATTAGCCAAGCCGAATGGGAGGGGTGTTCCCTACACATTCCTGCAGTGATTGACTGCTGTTGACAGATTCATGTTTTCAGCCTGAAAGATTGGTTGTTCTTAAAGCAAAAGGTGCAAGACTACGAGATGAGAAACCTAAAATGACTTTTGCCATCAGAATATAGCCAGACATCTGCTGAAGCCAGATAATCTACTACACACACACAAAAAAAGACAGAACTACATTAACACCACTGCACTCCCAAGAGCCCGGAGAGATAAGATCTGAAGGGCTCAGTAAAAAAAGTCAAATATCCAGGGCTCAGTAAAAAAAGTCAAATATCCAATTGCTTCTCAAACCAGCTGAATTGCCATGGGACTTAACAGCAACACAACATGGAGGAGAGGCATCAACTGAGATGAGTTTTCCAGTGTATGTAACAGAATCCTGTACTTTGGCGTATAATATCACAGCCAATCTACTGGGCAAAGTTTTCCCCTTGTCTAGCAGGGGGGCAGATATGGAGAAGCCAGAGATTCATCTATTGTTATAAAACAGTTGAATTTTCATTGGAACTGATTTAAGACCAGAAAGACACACAAATAAGAGGAGATGAAGAGGGAAGCGCACCATTTGTYGAAATCTGTAGCAGAAAGTTGAGGACAGTGTAATGTTGCTGGACCTTAAACCATTTATCACAAGGTTTAAGAAGAAATAGTGCATATCAGAAAAAATGAGTTATACCTATGTACTCCAGAGTACACCAAAAGTGGTTGTGCAGCAGAAAAGATAACACTATCTGCTCCTTTATAGTGCAGACAGCAAAAAGTAACAGGCTTGAAGTACAACAAGGGAGATTCAACAGAAGAAAAAGCTGTAACAGGAGGGAAAATGAATAGAACAAAATAGATGAGCAAATATCTGGGGAGCTTGTGGGCTCTTCATCACCGGAGGTCCCTGAAAACAGCCCAGCCAAACATCAGCTGTGAATGACAAAGTCGTTGCTACTATAGCTATTTGGGCTGGGGGATGAATTATGGGATCACCTGAGGTGCTTCCCAGCTCTGTATTTCTGTAATTGAAAAACACATCCTAAGGATATACAGAGATTCCACATTTAAAACCTCRGAAACTAAACCCAAATACTAGGAATGACACAGGCAGCTTCTCAAATGATGCTTGCAAGCAGTCAGAAATCTTCCAGTGGTCAACACTGCTACAGAAAACATTTATGTGCTTTACGCTGGAACATATGCCGTAAAGAAATGAACAATAAACCTTTAGAGGAGAAGAGTCAGAAGTGAATAAAATCTCACCTCTCCTACACTAGAACTGAAAGGACATCGCCATTGTTCATCCTGCTTGTCAGATACAATAATTTATACCCCYTGGTACAAATTACTGAGAAAGTAAAGCACTGCTAGGATCTTTTGTGAAGAGAATTGCTAGAGCAAGGAAGTGTGATGGGAAAGAGCATTCAGCTTGGGAAGCTACAGAACAGTGAGGGAACARTTCAAATGTGTTTGCAGAGCAGCAGTTTGCTTATGTCCCCAGATGCAAAGGAGTGTTTTAACATTAAAAAAAACGCAGGACCAAGTGATATGAGAACAYTCCAAGTTGTTAAAAATAAATACATAAATAAATAAAATGCAAAAGCTTCATCATGAAAATAACTCAGGCAAATAAGACATTTACCATTACTTATGCATTCAGCTTATTAATTAGCTAAATAATGCAGGTAACGAGAATGTGGACACTATGCAAATATAATTTGGCCACTCCTGGTCACCATTTTGGCCAATACAGCTACAAATGAACTGGAGAGCTGCAGAACTTAAGAGTATGGCAACTCAAGACAAGCAACCACATCTCTTCAATGGGTGTTGTAATAGATGTGGCTTGTCTGTGAATAAGCACGCAAGGGTATCTGTAGCAGATATTGAGTTATACAACTACGCTGCAAAGACAATCCCTGCTCCACAGCTCCAAGAGACAAGAAGAAGGATTGGAGGGGAAGGACTAACTCAGGGACACTCAGGACATCAGTGACAGAGCTAACAAGCCCCACAAGGGTAAATAACACAAACAGCTAGTAACGGTCTGTAAAATGAAAAGTGCCGACATACTGCATTCCTTCCCTTTCACCGGGTCGGGTAGTCCAGAGCATTCCACCGACGGATTCGGGACAGCCACTCTCCATCTGGAGCCACTGCTGTCACATTCTGTGTACTCGAAGTGGTAATCTGTCTGCAAGCAATCACAAAGAGTTTCAGTTTCATCATAACATTTGCATATTAAGCTCATTAATCAAGACTGGGATTAGGAAACTCAGTTATAATTAAACCAGAAAGGAAGTAGCTGGTGTGGAACATACTGTGCAGCACTCTCACTGCTTTGATGATCACCGTGTATCATCACAGAGCAAGCACAAAGCACATCGGATGCTGTGCAGCACAAATGTTAAGGCAGAGGGTGGGATTTGCAAAAGCACTTGAGAGACAGGATACAGATTCTGCTAGAACTTTTTTCCCAGTCTCTCAGAGCAGGATTGATGCCAAACTTCTGGCCGTCAGGGTATCTGATCTACAGTAGCCAACCAGGCTTCCTCTTTGGTCAATGGAGCAAGCCATACCCAGGGCACAAGCCACCCCATGTTAGGTTGGATGTCTAAGATGGATGGGATGAATCACCTTCTGCAAGTGCCTTTCCCTCTTCATCGATTTCAGAGGAAGCCCAGGCAAACTAGGGGAGACAAACCCAGTATTGGGATACCTCTGAAAATGCCATCCAGGGTCAGCTCTGAGGAGTTCCTCAAGGCAGAATGATGATGTGAGGGAAGATCATCCCCATGGTCTCTGTGACTGAGATAAGCCTGAGTAGTCTAAATGAAAAGCAGTRAGAAACTTCCTAGCGTTAGCTAGGAAAGAATATTAGCTATTTATCTTATTAATAATATTGATTCAGATCGTAGATACAATCTAGACTCACATCTAGTTACATTTTTAGTTTCGTCTTTGTAGCTTTGTTTCCAAATTCATAGCCTAGAATTTTACTATTAAAATAAACCTCAGCAACATCTCATTCTTGAATTGTTTTGGTATCAAGAGAGAGGTTGGGTGAAGCTGGCAGAATTGGTGCATACCTTTCTTCAGAGAGAACAGACCTATATTAAAATGACACATACTGGCAAGCTCCATGAGATATCTCCACACGGGCAAGGCCACCTCCAGCTCCCTTTGCAGCCAATAGAGGGAAAGCATTGGCCACATGCCTATTTTAGACACCTGCTGCAAAGGGGACGAGGAGATAACACACGTCCTAGAAACACCTCTTTCTCTCCACTGGCTCCAGAGGGAGACCAGCCACTTGGTTTGGATGGAGATTTCTCCATTTCCTCAGGGTAACCCCACCTCTGACGCTGCACGGCCCTGCGTGGCCCATAAAGATAACACACAAAATCATGGGACTGAGGAAAACAGGATCAGAGCTTTAGCCATAGGCTCGAGGTTTACGCAGCTTTAGGGTAGACTGGTGTGGTGGATCCATAAAATTTGTTGGTTCCTTTCAATTTAGCTGGCTTCTGGCAGAACTGGCCATGAACCAAAGAGGGGGAAGGCAATGGTCATGTCTGCAGCCCAAGGCACAAGCTGAAGAGCTCCTTAGCTGGTGTAGCTCACTCTCACTACAGCAAAACCCTCCCATGAGGCAGCATAAAACTGCCTTCCTAAAGATCTGTGCCACCATGACTGCAGACATCAGTCCCTAAGCTACGCTACTCTAGGAGGAGGTACTCTGTGCACACAAGGATTATTTCGGGGACAGTCTTTTCCTGCTCCTTCTATGATCACTTGCAGTGCCGACATCCCACATGATGGAGCAGAACAGGGCGAATCAGGTGGATAAGGGTCGGTCCCTGCTGGCTCTTGTATAGATTAGTTAATCCCTGCAAATATTCAGCTGACTCACAAGGAGAAGACTTGAAATTCTCATTTACATATAGAAAAACAAATAATACTGAGTTTAATACTTTTCCTATGGTTACCATAGCTCTCCAGAGATATGCAGATGTTAATAAAGTTCTACCTAAACATCATTAAAGCCTTTGGTATTTTGCATCCAAGTGCAAATAATATTTTGATTTCTCTGGAATTAATATTTTCATGGTTCAATAAATGTCTTTGTGGCTCAGCCTATGGTTTAGAAACCTAACTAACAGCACAGTGGAAAGAAAAACTATTTGTCTCAAAAATAAATCAAAGCATAAGAAGATACTATCAAACCCAGAGCTACACATGAAATATGATATACCATACTCTCAACTCTACGAATATACTCAATTAAAATATGCATTTCCCCCCCTTCATCTCATTATACAATCTTCAAGAAACAGAAAAAAAACCAGTCCTTAATCATCTTGGTATGAAATCTGCCTATAAGGCAACCAGAATATATAAATAACATATCTGTAATAGAGCCATCTCATAGTTCATATCATGTAAGAAAAAATGATCTATTAAATTAAATATGCAAGACTGGAGTGAAGCAAAGAAAAGGATATTGAAACCCTCTCAGTCTGACTCATGTTCAGATCTCTTTTCTATTTCATATCAGGTCAAAAAAATTACAGAGAGGAGTTTGGTGTCAACAGTCCAGGTTGCTCTCATAGCCACCCTCTCAAAATACACTTCAGGGATGTCTAGCCAGCAATCCCTCTGCAGCCAAGAAGGAGCCAGAGGGGGTCTCAGAAGTGGTGCAGCTGGGAGGGAGACACCACGCAGTGCAGAAAYGTCCCCTCTAATGGTGTCTGACTGTCAGCTATCACCGGAGATTCAAAACTCAGGACAGTTACTAAAATTATAAAGAAAAAAGGGTTTCTGCTCTCCTTCCAAATTCAGGCAGAAGAGTCAGGTCTCCATCTCTCCTCTTCCATCCCTCCATGGAAATCTCTCCAGCTTTAACCAGCCAGATGAGGTTTCCAGGGGAGATAGATGGACCCAACAGATGTCCTTCCCTCTGACCACCCCATCCCTGTGGGCAGCTAGCTGTGTCCACTGGGGAGTCTCAAGACTCACTAGGAAGGTTGTACAGCAGAACTAAGTTCTTACGTGATCTCTTTCCATTACTTTTTCCTCTATGGTGATCAGTTCCCTTCTGGAAGAGGAGGATTTTTTTGTTTTGTTTTCTATCTGACTTTCAGCTCAACTTTATGTCTGAAAACCACTCCACGGACTTGGTTGTTCCTCTGGTAATTGACTGTAATGAAGACTCTGCAAATTAATTTCTGCCCTTGGTCACACACGCATAGCTCCAAAATCTCTTCCAGCTATCATCGCTACCACCTTCTCCCCTATACTATAGTTTTACCTAGAAACAACCACTGAGGGTCCAGTTGTATCACTCTTTTAAAACCAGAATTTATCTGTGCTGCATCACAGGCATGACAGCAGCTCACATCTTTGGCTGCACCACTGGCCAGCTTTAAATTAACCAGCTTGGCTACTTATAGCAGGTGAATATCACTGTATGGAGCTCTGGTTCTGCTAAATGATCCAGCATCTCAAGTTGATTTAGCAGCCATGGTGATGCTGTCCTCAGCACCCGGCGTAGCTCAGGTCCATCCCTACGAGCTGGAAGCACACCTTGACTGCAGCACCAACACCCTCAGAGCACACGTGATGTATGCAAGCACTGGAAATCGCCCATTAACGCTGGCTTACCAGGCTCAGCGCTTCTAATCTGCCTCAGCAATTTCAACTTCCAAATATAGAAGGCTGACAGAGGAGCCTCCTCAGCACCGTGGGATGCTTACAACACCTTTGCATCTCACTGAAAAATGCCGTTCCATTATACTGGGATTTCTTCTGTTCCCTGACAAAGAAGTTTCTTCACYCACCAGTTCTCTGAAATTAATTTCATGGCAAATCCATTGCCAGATGTTATCCATTCCCAGCTATTACTCTGTTTTTGCTTTCAATGTTTTTTCCCCACTATCATCCAGACATATAGTATCTTTAAATTTGGCCATGGGCCTGTTTTAATTTTAACTGTAAGTCTGACTCTGTTTTATTACTTTTCTGGGCTTGGCCTTAATGTTCTAAACATGTCCCTCCCCCAGTTCAGCTGTTGTTTCCTATAACA
Organism: Phoebastria nigripes; assembly: GCA_035582835.1. NCBI lineage: Eukaryota > Metazoa > Chordata > Aves > Procellariiformes > Diomedeidae > Phoebastria > Phoebastria nigripes. The sequence continues at coordinate 356,410 of JAYKAV010001223.1, forward strand.
TTTCCTACTTTATTGCTCATAATTCCTAGGCTTTGGCAAAACTGGTTTGAATTTCAGACCCAAAGAGTAGGTTTCCACAGGGAAGTGTCACTCAGAAAAAAAATGAACAACACCCCATATAGGGTTAAGCTAAAAAAAAAAGCAATTTTCTAAATGGAAAATTGATGCTGTTCCAGGAAGCTGCTCAGAATCAATGTGTAGTCCTCAGCATTAAATTTCAAATGAAAGGTTAATAGTAACCTGAAAAATGCTGCCAAAAATAGGCAAGTGTGTCTGTTTTACCCTGTGCTGAATTTTGCTTTATTGTTCTTGGAGAATTAGTAAAATCACATCTGTGCTACCACGCAAAGCTGTTGTAAGAAACTCTCTGACGTACGTACACTGTCTTTGTAGGACACCGTGTACAAAAAAGATGCCCTTGTGCATGCACATGACATCAAAGAGATGGTGCACAGGTCACAGCTCTGGCCAGGGGGAGAAAAAAATGACAGAATTTGTCCAGCATGCTATGTTCAAAAAGCATGGATACRGGATCGATGGTGTGGGCCCGCCACCCTCACATGTCCTGTGCAAAACTCCTGCAGACATCTCCTGGCTCTGTGGGGGCACCCGCACCTCCTGCTCTGCAGCCCTTCTCCAGCTCCCAGCCCACCGTGAGCTGGCTGAGTGACACTTCAGCGAAGCATGTCCTCCCCACGCGTCCTCCAACTCCACTGTCCCTCTTCTCACACAATCCTTGTCTTGACTTTAAGTGGCACTGAGCACTCCTCCTCGCCCAGGTCCCCAGACCCAGTGCATTTAGTGTTGGATGTCTCCAGTGCAGACTTCTACATCTGAACTAGTTATCTCACAGTCCTTTACAACTGTTGACAGACACAGGCATTTCCAGGGCACAGCTCCTCTCGTCTTAAAGTAAATGCCTATTTCAGGGCATTTCTGAATCTCGAGAAATATCGGTTTCTGCTCCATTGGCTTTCTCCCAGATGCCCCCCTGTAGAACTGAACTTTCTCCACGACAAAGAGCAACACCCACTTCAGTGCCTTTCCTGTTTTTCTCCACCAATCTTTTCATTCCCTCCTTCCACCTAGAGAGGTGATGCCCTGTAGCCCTTCCCACTAGAACTGAAAGGCAGAGAGGGCACAAGCCCTTACAACCAGTTCCCAATGCACTGAACACTTGATCTGGGCAGAAACAATGGATGAAGCCGGGGAGCAATATACATTTACCATATCTGTTATGAAATATAATAGCAAGAGTCTCTTGCAATTTAACAGCTTGCTCTGCTCATGTTGTTTTCCAACCACAGACATCACTGAGCCAAAAAAAAAAGAAAAAAAGCTTCTACCCTACCTGCCACAATATTACTAAACAACAACTCTCAAGAGGTCTGTCACTTATTCCTTCCCTGAACTTGCACTCCTTGTTCCACTGATACTTTTGCTTAACCCGATTAACTGCACACAATGCTATTAAAAGATATTGTTTGCCAAAAGGGGCATCCATAATCTTTACAGACGCATGTGCTATCTACATTTACATGTGCAACAGGGATTAGCTGTGTATTTATAAAAAAAAAAAAAAGACCACACACAAATAAAAGCCTCTTCAAGGAAAGAATGAATACAGGAGGAGATAAGAAGGGAGTCCAACCCCACTGAGCACTCTTGTGATCCCCCYAGACTAATCACACTGAAAAGGAGACAACGCTTTCACTTCCCCCRTACACCAAGACATGATATCCCAAAAGACGGCAGATGTAGAAACACGGCAGTCTCTCTGTGCGGCTGTGTTTCCCCATGTCTGGCCTCTGGAGCGTTAGCACACTCAGGGACTATGGTTTCAACACTTCGAGACTACTCCAGTGCTTTCAAGGGCTGCCTATCAGTCACTTCTAATTCAGGCTTTGAAAGAGGAGATGCAAGTTCCCATTTCTTATTAGTTTCGGGCTTCTAGCCCATCCTCCTCTTTTACTGCACTCATTATTTCTAATTATATCCTCTGGCATCAGTAAATATTCCTGCTTCCCCTCTATGCTCCTATCATCCCCAGCTCATGAGTGAGCAGCAGACCCATCCGTCAGCAGGGCTCTGTCACATCACTCATTGAGACCTAATGCCCAGTTCGGTGCTTCTCCTGAACGTGAACACGTTCCTCTTTAATCTCCTTTGAAATTACTTATATTAGTGCTTTTCAGCTGAAAATTTGACCCAGGCTTTCAATTATTTCCATCCTTATTCCTAAATCCCCAAATTCCTAAAGACATTTATGTGTATTCTGTCACATTTCTCTTTCCGGACTCCTAATTCATTTGCGGCTTTTTTGGCAGTGAGAAACCCAGCCCTAATTGCATTACTTAGAACCCCACAAGGCAGCTGCATATATTCAGACTTTCTGAAAATCAGGCTATTTGCATCTTGAGCCTAATTCAAGCACCAGGTTTCAACCACCAGAAGCTGAGGTTGAAACACTGCCAAAGCCATCTGCAAATTAAAGACGAACTGAAGAGGTTTACTGAATGTAAGCCAAAATTCAGCAAAAATATATCATCAATATTTGTGAGGAATCAGAATAAATTACATTTTAGGTAAGTTTTTACATAACTTGTTTAAACATAATTTCCAGGATTCTAACCCAAACGTATTAAAATAAATGTCTAGTCCTAGGCCAGTGAGTGGAGTGACCTGCAGTGGACAGATCTCTGCGGAATGATGGGGTAAGTTCACAGAGCCATGAGCAGCTCCGTCAGCAGGAGGAGGACAGAGACAACCCTTACTGATGTTTAGAAACAAACAGCTGATAGAAAAGTGTTTGGATGAATATTGTGTCCCAGTGGAAATGAGAAAGGTATTGAGCTCTCATACCAACCAGGTCGAAGAACTTCCTTTGCCCTTGGTCAGCATACTGCAGCATGGAATGATGGTCAGGAGAGTGAGGATTTGCTTCCAGCACATCTCAGATGTCCAGAGCAGGGCACGTGACTGTACTTGTTTCTCCCTCCAGAGCTGGAGGACCTAGCTAGCCTAGCTTGGACATACACATTTCTACACAAGCATCTGAGGTTAGGTGGGACAAGTCCTTCCCTGTGTACCTCTTCACCCAGCTGTGACATGCTGGGCTGCCATTGGAATTTTGAATGCATTGGTGCAGCCTCTGAACAGCTCCTAGTCCAAGAGGCACCCACCTCTTAACTGAGCCTCCCAGAGATGCTTGTCATAGAAATAACGTGTTATTACTATGGCAGAGTTTTAAAGTAAGAGATAGCAGAGCTAGAAGGGCACTTCAGAAGCCATTTAGTCTGTCKTCTTGTCCCCCATACCTAAACCATTCCTGAAAGAAGTTTGCCTAATCTCTTAGAAAATCCTGTGACGGATGTTACATAGATTCCCAGGGTAAAGCTCATAGTTATCGGCTAGATAAAATGATGCTAATGTGCACGGACCATTCATCAGGCAGCTAATGAAGCAGTTATCATCATCAAGGAAGCTGAGCACAAGAGCTAGGAGAAATACATGGGGATGAAGGGTTTATTTGTTGAAAAGTGCAGCCCATTTCAACACATAAACAGATTCAGAGAGCGGGCTGGCACCAAAGGCAGGTTGTGTCCTTCCAAGAAACTGCATTTACTATGCTATACAGGTACTATATGGTTTGTTAAGGACAGCGCATTCCCATGTAACACAACATCACCTGCATGAAACTTCAGGGCTGTGCTCTGAGCAGTGTCTTCTCTTGGCCTTCAGCCACCGTCACTCTGGCTGAAATCAGTGGAGATTTCACCAGCCTCATGGGCACCGGACGGGGTCAGACACAATCATCTTTCAGCAGAGACGGTGTGCTTTTTCACTCTGACATTTCTTCAGCCTTTGCCAAATCCCTTTCAGCAGCAGTCCAGTAATGACTAGGAGAATTTTTATTATCATTATCTTAATTATCCTTTCAGTGACCATTTTCAGTCTGAAGAGGTCAGGTCAGCCCACCCAGCAGCCCTTTGACTGTAAGAAATTTATTTTCCTTTTAAATAAAAGTTCACAGACAAGCTATGTGCAGCACTAGCCCAGCCATCTTTGAAAGTGTCTGGGATTATTTATTTTTGCAACCTAGAGACACAAGTAGTTCCTAGTAAAACAGTGGCTCTTTCATCCAGGGCCTCATCTGTTGCCCAGCTAAGTCAATAAAAGATATCCATTGACTTGAAAGGACAACAGGATGAGCCACAGTCAACCACCTCATTTACTTATCACCCTAAATATTAAATAACAGGCAATAGGCATTGCCATCCTTGCAAGTAAAACTCTAGAGAAAGTAAAGACCTTTCTACCTTTTAAGRTCATCCCATTGAATTTCATGGGTGGAGATACCAAATACAGAATTCTACAGGATGGTGCAAAATGGCCCTCAAAAAGATTATTTTCAGCCAGACAAACTGTATCTTTGGAGGCACCTCCAGTGATGGCTTAATAAGTTTATAAGGTGTAYAGGGCAGTTTGCCTGCCCTAACCCACGTTTTTCCTCTTCCCTTGTGTCAGCACTACAGCTTAGAAGAACGTGATCCATCATAAAGTCATTTTTTTTCACTAGTTTTCAGCCAGAACAGCTCCCTGATCCAGTTCATTGCACGCTGTGCGAGCACTGCTGTGGACACAGAGGAAAAAGGAGCAATGAGTGGCCGAGGTGGAAAGATGGAGAGCGGAAGAAGAGCAGGGAACGGGACTGACCTAATGGCCACGCAGACTTAGACTGGATTAAACTGATGGTGAAAGTGCACCTTGATCCTGATGTCTCCTCTCCCAGCTTTCACAGCTGTGTTATTCAAGGGTTTGGGTCTCTCTCAGGCACCACAGAGCAATTTAACGAATATGGAAATTAAAACAGTCTCTAGGGATACACATCTCCACAGCCACTCAACAGAATTTCCAAATGCATATTCTGGTTCATAGCAACAAAATCTTAAAAATCTTCATCAAAAAGAGATTTTTTAATGCTAATCAGGCCATAAAAATAGACAGTTAAAGAATAAACTTTGTGTTCTAACTGCATCTTTGGTGAAATGCTGACTCCTGTTTTAATACTTCCCCCTGCTTTACATAAAGCAACTTGCAGGAAAGGCATCAGCAAGAAATTCAGACATGATGACACATGCTTACATGGTATCTTAAGCCCTAAATACTTTTTTTCTAAAGGAGAAAGTAGGATTTAAACCCTCCCATCCCGCTCCATTGCCTCCCCATAGCTTGTCTTGGGTAGTTTGGAGATATGGGAGTGAGGGCTGTAGACACATCTCAGATAAAGTACGTGAGATGGAAGTAGTAAACGGCACCTTGTAAAAATGGCGGGAGATCTCAAATCCCTTAGCAAACAGGAGGATTAGGGCTCTTTTATAATGCATAGGCAGGTTAGTTTGGACCAGAGGCACAAGTCCCCCTCCTTGGTCAACTGCTGGCTTGCTGTGGAGTCTCAAAGAAGTCTTCACTCACCTGCCCTACAAGTATAATCTCATTTTGCACACCTGGAGATGATACACTTCTCTGCAGATTATTTTGGGAACCAGGCAATTTTTGAGTGTCTTACCTAAAGTCAAATTATGAGACAAGTCAGGAATGAAATCCAGAAGCTGAGTCCTTAAACAGATAATACTTCTTACTCTACAGGCAAAGGGCAAAACCACAAAACAGATCTAAATCAACTAATGTAATTCCACAGTATTTCACCCACTGTCTGCATAGCTTTAGAAGAATGAAAGGCTTGGAGCACTTATTTTCTTTACACTTAAGACTCTGTAATAGGCCAGTTATAGGAGCCTCAAATAGGATGCTTGTGTCAGGATAGAGCTTGTAAAAACAGCAGGTTAATAACCTGTTGCTGTGGCTCTGACAGGTCATTCCACGTATGAGAGCTGCCAAACACCCACCAGAAAGAGGGCATAAGCTGTCAAACAGTATAGCACAGAAAGCAGCAGAAGTTTCCCCCTGTTTCTCCACCGACACATCCCTGTCATCATCTGATACAAGAAGTCTCCTCTCTAACTGAAGGGATATTCCTGCAGTCATTCGCTTTTGGGCTCCRCTGCCCAGGACTATGAAAGACGGCGCTGGTTAATACCTTTGGAGTATGTTGGTTTTAGAATAGGATGCCAGTCAAATAAGAGTGGTTCAAGGATCAGGAAAAACATTTCAACACAGCTCTCAGGTGGGACCCGCTGACAGAGGACTAGATTGAGGAGTTCCACCTTCTCATCAGAAAACTTTTTATAATATCCATCCCTGTATCTCCTACAATGTCACCAAACTTTTTAGCTGAAAGTTAACTGTCTCAAGGGTGACACAACTTTCTCAGGTCACAAATAAATTTAAATGATGGTATGAAACTGTCTGGCGTGCTACCAACAGCAAGGATAGAAGAGAAATGAGAGAGACACATTCAATACCCAGAGCTTCCGCTGGGAGGAAAATCTGCTAGACGTGATCAATTAATTCATTGTAATAAAGAGCACTGTAACCTGTTATCGATCATTTTTGTCCTGTGCTTTGTATCAGATGGATTTCTAATATATGCACGTGTCAGGGGACTGAAAGGAATATTACTCAGCAAGTCTTTCAATTGGCTTTTTTAACTACAGATCATGTGATAATTTTGTTAACAAGTCAGGGACGTGTTAATGATCTGATGACAGTTCACTGATGACTGTTGTCTAGGTAGGGCCTCCCAAGTGCACTAAATACAAACAAATAAAAAAGCAGTCACCTTTAACTAGTGTATGGCCACGTATGCACGTGCAAGTGCATTTTCATACGCACACACACAAACTCACACAAGGATAATTCTGTCATCATTTAACCCACAGGCTCCATCTCTCCTCGGCTGATAAAATTTGGTAGAGCTCCACTGTCTCCAGCAGAGCTACACTGATTTACACCCATGGAGACTCAAGCTTCTTGTTTATCTTTTAACAGAAAGACAAAAAGTCATTAAAGGTAACACATAGGTCTCAGGTGAAATTTGCTGTATCTCACTGCTGTTCCATGAGACCCCCCTGATCGTGCAGCCAGAACTGCAACTTTTTGTCTCTGCTTTCAAACCCTTCCAGCAATGACAGCTAATGAGGTGCCGCAGAATTAACTTTCATCTTCCACCTGTGTGCAGATGGTGACTAATTGCATTCACAGAACAAGTCAGAAAGCAATTCCAAGCATGCCAGTAAATCCCACCATGGACCAGCGTGAGGAGACTCTATAAGGAGCCAGACAGGATGGGACTGACCTCGCCAGGACATGGACGGCAAGGATGACAGAGCAGGAGCTTGATGTCTTTCCCTATCTTGGAATTAAAAAAATGCTCTGAGAAAGTGCTCCTTTCATGATGCAACATCTCACTGGGCACAAACACTGGTCCCTTTTAGGGTCCCATCATGGCTCCTCAGGGTCTACGGCATGGGCGTGTCAAGGCAATGCCCACAGTGCTCCGAAGGAGGGTTGTAGCTAACTTCTGCCTTCTCTGCTTGCTCACACCCACTGAAACACCACGGCAAAGTCCATGGCTGGATTTCCTCCCGGGATCTGACAAACCCATTTCCCTTATCCTTATCCTGCTTGACCAACCTGATCTCCTTCTATGACCAGGTGACTCGCCTAGTGGATGAGGGAAAGGCTGTGGATGTGGTCTACCTGGACTTCAGTAAAGCCTTTGACACTGTCTSCCACAGCATTCTCCTAGAGAAGCTGGCGGCTCATGGCCTAGACAGGTGTACTCTGCGCTGGGTAAAAAACTGGCTGGGTTGAATTCACTGTGGTGAATGGAGCGAAGTCCACTTGGCGGCCGGTCACRAGCGGTGTCCCCCAGGGCTCAGTTTTGGGGCCGGTCTTGTTCAATATCTTTATCAACGATCTGGACGAGGGGATTGAGTGCTCCCTCAGTAAGTTTGCAGACGACACCAAGCTGGGCGGGAGTGTCGATCTGATCGAGGGTAGGAAGGCTCTGCAGAGGGACCTGGACAGGCTGGATCGATGGGCTGAGGCCAACTGYATGAGGTTCAACAAGGCCAAGTGCCGGGTCCTGCACTTTGGCCACAACAACCCCATGCAACGCTACAGGCTGGGGGAAGAGTGGCTGGAAAGCTGCCTGGCGGAAAAGGACCTGGGGGTGCTGGTTGACAGCCGGCTGAATATGAGCCGGCAGTGTGCCCAGGTGGCCAAGAAGGCCAACGGCACCCTGGCCTGTATCAGAAATAGTGTGGCCAGCAGGACTAGGGAGGTGATTGTGCCCCTGGTGAGGCCGCACCTCGAATACTGTGTTCCGTTTTGGGCCCCTCACTACAAGAAGGACATTGAGGTGCTGGACCGTGTCCAGAGGAGGGCAACGAAGCTGGTGAAGGGTCTGGAGAGCAAGTCTTATGAGGAGCGGCTGAGGGAACTGGGACTGTTTAGCCTGGAKAAGAGGAGGCTCAGGGGAGACCTTATCGCGCTCTACAACTACCTGAAAGGAGGTTGCAGCGAGGTGGGTGTTGGTCTCTTCTGCCAAGCAACTAGCGATAGGACGAGAGGAAATGGCCTCAAGTTGCGGCAGGGGAGGTTTAGATTGGACATTAGGAAAAATTTCTTTACTGAAAGAGTGGTTAAACATTGGAACAGGCTGCCCAGGGAAGTGGTGGAGTCACCATCCCTGGAAGTATTTAAAAGACGTGTAGATGAGGCRCTTAGGGACATGGTTTAGTGGGGCATGGTGGTGTTGGGTTGATGGTTGGACTTGATGATCTTAGAGGTCTTTTCCAACCTTAATGATTCTATGATTCTATGATATCACTGAAGTGGTGGTGCTCTGGAGGAATATTAATATTAAATATATATATAGGCAGTACAACCAAAGCCTCTGTTCCTTTCTGTCGATTAGAAATCTGTTCTCCTCACCCTGCGCTACTCCAGCCTTGTACTTTCTCCTGCAGCCTGCCTCTGTGGCACCCCAACAAATATGCACATACACAAATTTGACTCCAATTACCTCTACACAGGGATTCAGATCAGCCTGACAAGGGATTGCCAATAGCAAGGGAACAAGTATCTGAGATCCTAAGGTCTGTAGAGCTGGATAGAAAATATCCTGATGGACGTGGAGAGGGAAACACACCACGGGGGCAATGCAACTGCCCATTCATAGCACCCTGAGTGCTTCAGTGTGTGCTTCACCTCAGCTACATGGAGACGAATCTGTCTCYGGTAAGATAAAAATCACGCTTCAAGTGAAGCACATGCTGCTCTGAATTCAGGCGGTTGCCAGCTTACCACCTTAACCTGGCCTGAGACAAGTGCAGATCTTTGGAGAACTGAAAGGGATACAGGTGCCCCAGAAATACAGGAGGTCAAAAATATAACTCGGGATAAAGCAGAAAGGCATTCAGACCCGCATGGTAAACCAGGAGCAATCAAAGGCTCCTCCCTTTCCTTTAAGGACTGTGACCTAAAGCTCCAGCTAAAACAGCTGCAGTAATACTTCCCCACAAGCTCCACATAATCGCTTTTCCCCCTTTTATTATTTCTATTTCCTATTTCTATGTAAAACTCCCATGGGAAAAGGTCGCAAAAGATTTGGACAGAGATAGCCTTCAGCAAGCGGAGCAGAAAAAACAATTTACAACCCTTTTCCTGGGGCAGTGACAACCCTCTTCCCTCTCTCCTGACATTGGAGATGCCGATGAGAATTTTCCTAGCCTTGTGTCCTTGCCAAGCCAGACCAGCCTCATCCCTCCAGCAAAGAGCAGATGCCAGGGTCCCCATCTTGTCCCTGTCCCCTTGGCCACCCCTCAGGATTGCTGCTCACGCCTGTGTGGGACAGCCAAGCTGCTCGGACCTGCCCCGGGAAGTAACAATAGCTCAGGAAAGCTGTTTGCTCCCTCAGTTCCTCTTCAGGTAGCATGGAGAAATGCAGCCAAAACCCAGCAAACAAAAGTTCAATCAATCGAGGCTTGAAATAGAAACAGGACCGTGCTGACTGTCACAACAGAGCGCAGAAAGAGTTGCACGGGCTTGATTGCATGCAGAGCTAAAAGAGGCGTAATATTTGTTCCTGGGGCTGCAGAATTTGCATATGACTCCCTTTGAGTTTATCAGGCATTTTCCCTGTGTGAGGAAGTAAATAAGCATTATTAATTCTGAGCCAAAAGCAGAAGAAACTCCTTGTTTTACAGGAATTTATAGAACTGAAGGCCCAGGCTCTCTGTGCTGCTCCACGGTCACCAGCGACAGATGGCTCCATGTCTTTGCCACACAGCTGGGGAAGGAGTTGCAGCTAACACCCTAACACTAAAACATACAGGAATCAACTCAAAAAAGCACCAAAGGCAAAATTCAAAGCAAGTCTGAAATTACAAGAAAAGAGCAAACCTACTGCTCTCCCCACAACTGGAGCATCACCTGAGGCACGGGTACGAGGAAAGACCGCAGCACACGCTTAAGTCAATCTCCRTTAAGCAAAAGTTTTCTGAGCATGCTGGGAGTTCAGCATACGAGTTCTTGACCAGCTCATGACACACACATTGACATTCTCCTACCTTGCTGCAAATTCCTGTCCAAAGCAGGATCTGTCTACAKGGGTTCATGTTCCCACTCTAACTGGAAAATGTGAAATTCTGAGGTAGTGGTTGCACCATGCCCAAATATTTGAAATGGGTGAGAACAGCCCTGATGTCAATACGTGCTCTGTAYTGCTCTTCTCAGCTTCTAGATCTGAGAGTTGAAATGAGAGCTGATGAAAAATCTTATAATTCAATGTTTAGCTTACATCTGCTTCCTTACGACACAGAGTATCAAAGCACACCTTGGGCGATCTGGTGTCTTTATCCTCATAGCACCTTTCTATGGAAGAYGAGTGTTGCTATCCCCAATTTAGTTCTGCACAAGAGCTCAGACCCAGGGTATTTAGGCCCATATTTGCAAAAGGTACTTAAGAGCCTTGCTTCTATCCAGGCACCTATTACTACAGCAGCTGGGCTCTTGACTAGCTTAGAGTCACGCCCCAAGTGCTATGACAAGGTGGCACACAAGAAAATTGAATGCAGGTCTCCTGAGGGTCTAAAGACTGGATCAATCTCCTCCTTAAGAGCGTCCTAAATCTGTAGTGTCGATCCTGCCTGAGGGACTGGTGGAAGCGAGGTGCTTTCACCGCGGGAGGAAATCTCCTTGCAGCAGCCCCCACCATGGCAATCCCAACCAGCACCTCAGCAGAGCTCCAAAAAGCAGCAAAATAGGAWTATTTGGCCCCATTTTTGTCATTCTGCAAAGCTTTCCTGATAATCCATCTGTTTTCTTGCCAAGGAAAGCTCATCACATAAAATCAGGGGCATGGGCTTCTGCAGCCAATTAGGCAGATAGCGCTGCTAAACGTGCTTTTATTGAGCAAACAGGCTCCCCCCTTTGAAGGCAGCAGGTGCCATTCAAAGGCACTTGGCATGCGGGCTGTTATGCTACGCCACTGACGTCATCCATCTTGTCTCAGCCAGTGTGATAGAGCCAGCACAAGGTTAATGTAGTCTAGATGTAAAAAAAAAATAATAAAAATAATACACTGAAAGGCAACGTGCGTATAAAGCAGCTGATTTCCAAATACTGTTAACTCTGCATTTCTCAGGCTAACGTTGGCATGGGTTTCCACAGCATCTTCCCACCACTGACCACAGTGCACTTTGCAAGCATTGAAGTTTTAAGCAAGACTCAACATTTAAGGGGGGACAAGTGGAAATTAAGAGATGTGCATGACATGTTTGTACCTTGCAGTGGGCAACCGAATGCATTCTTAATTGGTTCTGAAAATCAGAATTAAGCACAAGCATAGCATGATTATGTTTTCATTCTCCACAAACTGTACCTATTTCAACAGTATCAAACCTGCCCTGAGTTGGGAGTCTGGAAGTTTGCTGTCCTCATTTGAAGGAGTCTAAGCGTCTCCCTTCACTGTCCAAGGAGAGAGGTAGGGCCTCCAGAGGATGGTACATGTCATCTCAGAGGAGTCTCTGCCACCTGAGGGTCTTTAAGATGAAATCACTCGGGATGTCAAAGTCATTCACTCTGAAGTCTGGAAGGAGGGAGGGGAGGAGGGAGGATTGTTTGAGTTGTGGGTTTTTCTCAGTTGAAAAGCAAAGGATATTTCATTCTGAAATACCAGTTCAACAGGAGATGGCTTCTTTCTAGCTAAAAGCACGCTTGTCAAAATGCATTAGAAAACATTCCTTTTAATGTGGAAGACTTCAAATCGCACCCACCAAAACATTTACTTCTAAGAAAAAAAAAAAAAAACACACAAAACCAACCCAGTGGACATTTTTCTCTCATTTCACTCATTTAAAATACTGCAGACTTAAAATTTTGTCAGGACTCAGAATATAACCACWGCTCAACCCGTATGGCAGTTCCACTTCCACACAAGCTGGCGGAGACCCCAGCCAAAGCTTTATTGTGTCAGATGGAGACACCATCAGTGCTAATTCGTTGTAACACCCAATACAGAGATAACCCCAATCAACATGATTTAAGGGTCTCCTGCAGCATTCAGGGAGACTCCAGGGATAGAGCAGCCCTGCCAAGTCAGCCAAAGCCACCCTATGCCTTTCCAACCCGCTACCTTCCACGTGCCTTTCTCTGTGCAATGTCCTATCCTATTTATTCACAATTTGTCACGCACCAAACAACTGTCTGCCTAATGTCATAATTCAGTGTTCGCAATGAATCGTTGTAATTAGTCTGCTCATCTTGACTACAGCAAATAAACATACAACTATGCACCGCTAGGCACAGAGATAGAGAAATAATTATGAATCCTCTGCCACTGGCTGAGTATTTCGCACACATACACGCAGGCACAGAACCAAATGCAGCAAATCTCAATTACAGCCTTTCTACCCGCCTGGCACCTCGGGCAGGATTGGAAAATCCAACACAAGAGATGACAAAGTCAGTGAAGCTCCTGGGGGTTTCCTGCAGAAAACACAGCTTTACATCCATGGGATTCACAAGGAGAAGGAATGAAGTACTAAATCAAATCCTCCCTCAGCAATCCTGGCTTCACCGCTTCCTAATTCACCATTGCCTCCACATTGGTCTCTTATGAAGATCTGTGACCATTTGAAGCTGTTTTGCTTTTGTAGGCTTTCACCTCCAGCCTCTATAGAAGTTTTCCAACACCACAATTTAAAGCCTGAGACATTTTTTTAAAAATACATAAGCACAGGGAGAGCAAAATTCACAGGCCAGCAAATTATCTTGATGGGAGTGAGGTTGCATCCCTTTCCAAAAGAGTAATTCCCTCTTCTGTGTTGTTCTTTCGTATGAGAGATGCTTGAGTGAAGCAAACTGCTACAGCCAAGTTTCATATCCCAGGAAAACTGTTGTCTCTGATGGAAAACCCTGAGTAGCAGAGAACCACAGCTGCTCTGTCAGGAGCCATTACGATGAAGGATTACCAGCACAGGCCATCTGCCCGAGCTTGGGGGTTTGCTTTGCTTTTTGGTTTTTTTTTTACTGTGTGATGCTGCAGTAAATCACGACAAAATTAAACCCAGGAGTGACCGATCCCTTTGGGGCTGAGCTGCCCCCGGAGCACCGCTATCCCCACCCCACCGCACAGGGAGGTTAACATAAAAAAACAACCCGACCTGGCAATTTATGAACGATGATTCAGCGCGATATGAACTGCGCAGCTAGCGTGTCCTCGTTAAAAAACATAAACAGTGTCAAACAGAAAGGAGGGCTAAATCAATAGCCATGATTTGGGCCACATTAATTCCAAATCCCTTTCGCTGTGCAAATACATTACAGTGATTCACGGAGACAGCCTCAAAGAAGTAAGTGCCTCTGCGTTATTACGCAGCAAAATGTTAGGTGCTCGGGAGTCATCCCGGGCAGACAGATGATGGCATAAGTGATTTAATTGACCTTTATAGATAAAAACGCATATGAGGAATGGCAGGGCCATTAGCAAGCAGCGGCGTGCACAGAAGTCAGGCCAGTGGAGCGTAGAGGAGGAGTTAAGAGGTTTTCCCCATGCTGGCAAACCAACACCTCTGTTTGCTTGGTGTGAAAGCCATGGCCAGGGAGTAGAGTCACTGAGGGATGCAGCTGGGTTTAGGCATGGAGAGGCATGAGCATCCCCTGGGGATGGCCTGGTCCTGCCCACATCAAGGGCCACCTCCTCCTCCTGGTGACCACAGGGCTGTGTGATAGCAATGGTGGGTGATGGATGCCCTGTAGAGTGGAGGGAGAGGGTGTAACCCCAGGATTATGTTTGGGTTTAAAGCAGGGAATTGCTTTGAAGAAGCTCTGGTGAAGAGCCACATACTGACAGCGCACATCATGGAGGCGCAACCAAAACCACCGCTCTCGTGGGTTTGGGAGGTGCCTCACCAAACCTTGTCATTGCAACCAAGCGGGAGATGCCCTTGTCCCGCTCACAGACAGGACACAGAAAACGTCCATCACCACCTGAGGGTGGAGACGAGGGCACGCTGGAGAGTAACGGTGCACACCCTGACCCCCCTCCTTCTCCCTCAGTCGTTGCGGCTGTGTAGCAAGACCCGTCATGCCGCGGACAGACAGTCAATTCCCATCCTCGTAATCCCCTGCCCAGAAGCAATTTATAAGTGCCAGTGGCTTGGTCCTGCCTGCGGACCCTCGGCTGCCAGGAGCCACACACCCGCACACCGGCTCCCACTGTAAGCGGTCCCAAACAGGGAAACACTCTGAAGAGCCAGGACCTAAATTTTGTAGACAGAGGTGGGTGTAAGAGGACCATTAAATGCCATTCCTGCATCCTGCACAGAGAACAAGCCTCTATATTTTGAAATAGTAATAATACAGCTGACTGTTTGTCAGCTGTTCGTACAGGGCCATTGCACTTACACACGCAGCATGGTTTTTAAGGAAGGAAAAATGGTGCAAATGATGCTACCAGGCGCATAATCGAGTTCTAACTACTTTTTTCTTCTCCAACCACATGCTACCCAAATCATAAGCTATATCATGTTAGATGATGTTAGACAGAAGCAGAAAGCAGCTTTTTGGTGTCTTTCCTTGCCCATGGGAAACTCATCGCCAAGCAAGGTCCCACCTTTGGGTTAGTGGTGAGAAACCCGCAGCCTGTGAGGCACAGCCAACCACCCGGCTGATTTAGGACATTTCCACTCACAGGTGCTTCACCCACCTGGGTCCTGGGCTGTGGCTGTAACAGGGCTCCCACAGGGGTAAACCATCCAAAGACACCCCGTGTAGTGCAGAATGTGAATTATCATAGAATCACAGAATCACAGAATCACAGAATCACAGAATGGTTTGGGTTGGAAGGGACCTTAAAGACCACATAGTTCCAACCCCCCTGCCATGGGCAAGGATACCTTCCACTAGATCAGGTTGCTCAAAGCCCCATCCAACCTGACCTTGAACACTTCACTTAGCAGTTGAACAC
Source organism: Phoebastria nigripes (assembly GCA_035582835.1). NCBI lineage: Eukaryota > Metazoa > Chordata > Aves > Procellariiformes > Diomedeidae > Phoebastria > Phoebastria nigripes. The sequence continues at coordinate 371,849 of JAYKAV010001223.1, forward strand.
CTAAACCTCTGCAACAAGCAGAGAGCAACACGCTTGGGAAAACCAGACAAAAATTACATTGTGGGTTGTGCCTCGGTGTAGGGGGTAGGATGGTTTGAGGGCTCGGAGGCAGACACACGTGGGGCTGGGGAAGGTGAACTGTGAGGCTGTATGCAGAGCTGAAGGGGAAGAAATTGCCCACAGAGCTGTATTTGGGGTAATGAAAAGGACTGCAGGGCTATACAGGCTCTCTAGGGGTAGGGTGCTCGCACATTTGTTCACACAATTGGGGTGTTTGCCACATAATTATTTGTGTCTGGAGCTCATGGATTTAATGCAACCCTAACTGGGTGGCTCAGAGAGGAAAAATTCTGATCTAATTGGGTAATCTTGAAAGTACAAAGGTTTTCTAGTACTTGCATGCAAGCAAAGTTTGTCCTTTTACCTAGAAGGATCTCACATATAATTCTTCCTGTTACAAATGGTCTCATTATCCAATATTGCAGTTCACATAACCATAATCCTTTCATCCCAAGGAAAAAAAGTGCTCTTTTATAAGCACGTTCAGTCACATTTAAACAGCCTCCCCCTGAAGTCCTGATGAACCAGGGTGAATTCATGGAAATGAATGTAAGCTTAAAAATTATTTTTCATGAGCAGAAATTTAGGCAGGCAGGAGAGAGAGAGGCACAGATTTATTGGCATATGAAACCCTACTAAAAGTCAGGGAATGAATAATAGTTCTTAACCACTGGAGCTCAGGTCAGGGGGTAGATGCAGGAAGATTAGGCAGGGGAGTCTGTGCTCCCTGTTTTAGAGAGAGAATCAAATTTCCAGCAATTAAACAATTTAATTTTCCAAAGCAAAGACAGAGACAAGTCTAAATTAAGGTTATGATATATGAGGAAAATGTTAAAGACGGCAGCTTTGGTGGTCTCTTCCTTAGGTGAATAATGTACTTTCCTTAGCAGAAGGCCATGAGTTTCTGAAGAAAACCCTCCTGGATTTAGACCATGCTTTCATGAATACCCATGCATGTGAGAGAGAAAAGACTTGCCTTAGAAAGGATTAACTCCTCAGGCCAAACAAGCTTTAACACATGACTAAGGATCCTCTGAAGATTTATGCAGCCAGGAAAGGAGAAATAAAAAAAAAACCAACTAGCTTTTGCAGGCCAATAGGCACCATGGCTGAATTAGGTCTGCCTAATGCTTGGTTAAGATCTGCAGCCTCAGGCAATCATTTTCTATTAAATAGATTATATTCAGCACAAACACAGCACATTTGTAAGCTTAATGCTAAGAGGCTACACATGAAAAGACAGAAAATAAATTGTTCTGGGAATAGGAACAGGAGGAGAACTACAGGAGAAAAAAAATGTTTTTAAACTCAGGAAAGGAGGTGCTTAGTATTTACCAGAGACAATGATCACCCCTCAAAGAACATCTTCTTACTCCATCAATACATCTAGGATAGATAAACCCTCTCCTGTCCTCCTACCAAAATGGGGAATACAGAGATGGCAGGGCTCAGGGAGATGCACCCCCCCCCGCCCCGGGCCCCTGCTGCTGCCGAGATGCTCCAGACCACAGCGGGGCAAGTTTCTTACCCAGGAGGACCTCATCTGGCCTTACACCACAGCAGAAGCTCTGGCTCGGAAAGGTCAGTGCGTATGGACAGGAACTGGCTGGGAGTTTCTGGATGAAAAATTGCTGTTTGGAAAAGCATCATTTCCCTGAGATATTTTGTGGGAAATGACCACATTTTGGTAAACGTCTCAAACTGAACCATTTCAGAAAATCTGTATTGTCCACATGTCCTCATTAGTCATTTTATATATAGAGTATCCACTTTTTCACTCAAATGGTACAGAACACTTTAACCTGCAAGTAGACAAACTCTTAACATCTTAAAGTCTTGCCTTTTTCAGATTTCTTTTTCACTTTTCAGTTAGAAAATGAAGCTCAACTTCCATAATGAACAGGAGCACGCTTCTTCTGACCTTCCAGTGCTTTTTTGAGCAGTGAAACAGCTGGCTCCAGAGAATTTCAGCTTTTAACTGACTCAGAAAAGGGCCACCATACAAATCCACTAAGTCAGTAATTATCTTTCAACCAATTTTAAGCAGGCCAACCGAAAAAAAAATCTCACTCAGGACCAAACCATACAATGCACCAAACTCCYTTCACTTCCACGGTGTAAGAAAGCTGCACCCTTTAAAGGATGAAGTTCTGAAAGGGTGCCAGGGATTTGATCCACAGGTCCTCCTGCCAGTGGGGATTTGGCACTCCCATCAATTAGTAAGAAAAAAATGTAATATGATCTCTCAACAGAAAAACAGTGTTTGGTAAAACCTGTGTTATCTGTTTCTCCAGTGGCTGGAAGAATCCTCTGCTTTACTGGAGAAGCAGCTCATGCTTTGCTATTTTCTGTCTGACTGCGTTTGCCACATTTCTGGAGTTGTAAGTAAGCCAAAGTGAGCAGAGCAAAGCTGACAGCAGTACTCCTGCTCTGTCAACCTATAAATCTAGCGTGGAGAAAAAAATTAAATGAGAGAAGGAAAAATCTCTTTTTAAAAGAAGGTTCTCCACACAGCACAAATATTTTAAAAGTAGATCTGAACAGGACAAACCACCCAGCCCAGATTTCAGCTGGGCTTTCAACAGAGCTGGAGCCACAAAGAAAAGTAGAGTGGATTGCACTGAAAATTGGCAGTCGTAGCCTCCTGATGGGGAAATCGGTAATTAATAGCTGCCTGTATCTGTCATTTTGGTGCTCTGTATCCCAGCAACCCGGAGCGGAGACGAAGGTTACAACATCACACCATCGGAGGGGCTTGTACCTACTGTGCCCACCCACACGCCGCGACGATGTCATTCCTTACGAGCCCCTCGGTCGGCATATACTGCTATTAATGTCAGCAGAAGTTTCTGTGAACATATGGGGACCAAGATGTAGCTGCAACTATCACCAGCTGTAAAGTGACAAGTATGGGGAAGGTTGTCCAAACATTTATAGCAACCCCCCAGCACTAGCATCCACAGGGAACCAGCTTCAGGTGCAAAAGGGAAAGGGACGTATCATCTGTAACTGTGCGATGCTAAGCGTGCCCAGCACCCACCAAGAAACCAGAAGTCCTGCCACGCCACAGCCTCCTTTCCTTCCCACTTCCTTCTACAGCAACGCCCTTCCCACTGAAACACGGAGCAAAGACTTTGTGTATGTGGCATTAGTAAGGGACAAGAGGAATATGACKCCCCAAGAGATCATTATTATGATGTCCACACCCCTGGAGGGTGAGAGAAAAGGGACCGGTGGGACCCATTTCTCCCCACCTCACCCCACTAAAAGAGATCCCTCTGGGGCAGGGACCAGCTCCAAGGGGAATCACACAACTGGGGCAAGAGGGGTGAAGAGGAGGAGAGAAAGCTCCATCCCCATTCACCATTCCTGAAATGCCCTGGTGAAAAGGTTTAATAGCAATATGATCTTTGATGATATCATGGTATTTTTATGCTATACAAATTACAAAAGTCTTCAGGTCTATCAGCCACCCTTACTCCTTTGTCTAGCTGGGAATACACAGCATGACTAGACATAAAAGGACAGACTGAAGACGAGGTTTATTATAGGCTGGAACGGTTCATACAGCCTCATAATTTTAATGTATTTTAGTCTTACAACCTCTTATGACGCTGTGGCAAAGCCAGCTATAAAAAGAACAGCTCTGTGTTTTCATCGTGAAGAAGCTACGACACAGCTACAGGAATGAGAGCACGGGCTGTAAGTGAGAGATGGAGGGAGAGGAGGACACGGAGCAGCCCCAGAAACCCCTGAATCCAAGTGGAAAGACTTCCCCTGTCTTCAGCACACTTTGAATCCATCCTCCTTCAGTATAAGTTGAGAACGATTTGCATTTCAGACCTTTTTTTAATAAAAACCTAAAAATATTTGCTTCAGAGCCCAAAACTGTCGTGGAGTTCAGCTGAGGAGAGAAGCTTTCTCATTTCCTATCGACTTCAAGAACAACTTCAATGCTTTTCAGGATCGCCACACTGCAATTTGCAAATATCTATGAATTTCCAGGCTCCTAGTCCAACTTGGCTTCACTTGCGGTTTCTTATCAGTTTCCTGTTAGTAGTAAGAGCTTCCTTCCTTGGATTTCCCTAATGTGATTTTTTTTTAAACTCCAAAGTATGATTCAATAAGCAAATGATAATTCTGTTCCTTTAGCATGACTTTAATAAAGTCTTCTAAAAGTTAGAGAGAGAGAAAATTATAAATTCAATACAATTCCCAACTTGTTGCATGTCAGATTTGAGATCTTATTTAAACTGGTGAAAGTGTTCTCTAAAACAAGAATCAATTGTTTACTGAAATCAAGGGTATCTATATATAGCACATTTGTACATTAAAAAAATGTAAATGCTCTGTAAATGTAATGCTCTAAGAAAGCAATGAGAGCTTCCAATGTATTTCACAGCTTGAGTATAAATGTAAAGGTTTCACCCCACATCTAGAAACCATTTTTCATCTAAATCTTCGGTATTATCACCAAGTTATCCTTCAAGAGAACAGAATCTGGTTGCCAATATTTGTCTTCCTCTATCTTTGTTGCCTGTGTTCTTGTTCTTTAAACAAATGACTTGCTCTATTTTGATAGCTCCTATCTACAGTAACGGTCTGTAAAATGACCCTTGGTGCATTTACATCTAACTTCACAAAACTAAATTTCTGCTCCAAAGAGCAAGCAGTGAAAAATGTTAAATCACAAAGATTTCTACAACTCTCTTGATTAAAAGAAATTTCTTTGGTCCAAAGTCACCCTGCTACATCTTTACTGAAGCTACAACTTGTCACAGTGCTTTTTTCCTAGAACATGCATTCTTCAAAGGAAACTACTGAGTCAAACTCAGTATCAAAATACAATTTCATTTGCAGAACTGAAGTCAATGGAGTTTCCTTACAGCTTGATCCAATGGCAAATTTCAAAGAAAAGAGGGGAAAAAAAAAAATAGGCTTATGAATAGCAGAAATCTTCTCCAGCTTCCTTCAGGATTGATTCTCAAGGTTAATTGGTCTTTTATGTACAGATGACTTGCAGGAGCTGGCTTTTTATCTCTGTAAAGTTCAGTTCATAAAATCATTTCTAAACTCGACTGTGCTATAGCAGGGGAGGAAGCACAAGGCTACTAGAAAAAGGAGATAAATGGAAGGATTATAAGAAGAAGGAAGAAATAAGAACTAAGATGGAGGCAGAAGGCAAGGTCATCGCTGCCAAAGAGGAGGTAGGGAGTTGTTTTAACTGTAAGGAATACATTAGAAAGAAATATATTAGCTATCACGTTATACATTCACAGAGTAAACTGGGCACAGGCAGGTAATATTGTAGCATGGTTATATGAAGTCAACAGAACAGACCACATTCATGGTTGGCCTCATCTTACAATGCTGAATTTTACATTGAGCTGTTTTTCCTCCAATGGGATTTTTTTCTTTTTTCAGCTTTTCTCGCTGTTTCTGGGCAGTGGACAAAGGCAGCAGATAGAACAGTCTTTTCGGCTGCAAAACACAACATCCTCACAGGAACGAGGATGCGTTTTCCTGATGAATTTAATGATCCTGAAACCTAAACACTGCCTATAATTGGCCCTTCATCTCCACTGTTGTGAGAGGCAGACTCATTAAAGTCTTTCTGGCTTCAGACACTGGCGGGAGCTGTATGTCAGGAGGGGACAAAGCTTTCAGACCTCAAGCAGCCTTAGCAACATGGGGTGCCATCAGAGCTGGAGCTAAATGGATGCACACTTCACACCAGCCATGACAGGCTGCCAGCTCCCTGGATCCACCGTGGCACATACAGGTGCTTTGATAAGGCAACGTGAAAAAGAGTTAAAAGCTATGTCAAGATTGTTTTGGTAATTGTCTTACCTGCATTTGCAAGGGTTTTTAAAAGACAGCAGTTCCATCAGCGTTCTCCCTCAGGACACTTGTATTTGATTCCAGCTTCCCAGGAAAATATTTTTATGCCACACCTTTGCTCCCCAGGGGAAAAGAAGAGCCTTGGAAAGCCTCCATCGTTGCCACCACAGGATACAGAGGTGGACCCAGGAGTCCAGGAACCAGTCCCGGTCACCCCGGTCATCTCAAATCAGTCACTCTGTTAAAAGTGAGATGTCCTCATCTCATGCTGCTGGTATTTCAGACAGTTCAGCTTCAACTCAGCGCTCGGGAGCCATAAACAGCAGAATAAAACTAATGTTGCATTTTCCTTCTCCATTACAACCACTTACATCTATTTGAATTTGAATTGAATTTTTGAGTTTAATTTGAATTGAGTTTGAATCAAATTTGAATTTAAATTGAATTTTTCCCTAAGCTATTTATTTACACCCTTCATCRCTGGTATCTTTTATTATTTCTTCAGGAAAAGCCACCAGGAGACAGACTGGCACTTTCTGTCACCAAACTGATCTTTTTTKCTATGCTACTTGACAAATTTAGTCTGTTATGTTGTCACCCTGGATCTCTTTACACATTCCTTATTTCCAGGTTTCTGCTTTCCAGTGAACATGTCTTTTAGATTATTTTTACTACAGATATTGAATTATTCACTGGAAGCCACTTTTTCTGGCTAACATAATCGTCCCTTCTCTAAGAAGTCATTAGAAAGCCATTTTTTTATTATTGGTAGATATTAGCTAGCATGCAGGAACCAAGTCATTTGGGAGAGCATTCTCACTTGCAGTTACATGGTAGAGCATTCCAGCATGTGTCAACATTTCCATACCCCCCATTTAAGCCTAAAATGTAGAGTATTCTTCTAGTATCCAGCCCAACCTCAGAACTAAGCATGTATCCATAGGGGGCTGATGGATCAGGGGCTAAGATCTGTATACTCTCTTACCAGTTGCATGCCCTGGTACGTGTTGTATCGGATCCTTTACAGGAGAGATGGAACTTTTAAAATTAAATTATCAAACATGCATGTGGACAAAAAGCTGTCTAAATGTCCAGGAACCGCCTTTGAAAGGGATGTAAGAAAGAATTGGATTTCCATTGCAAATCTGGCCAACATTGGCTCAGTCTCCTTCTGAGTAAAGCAATGCAWTTCTGCTGTTAAGGCACATCCAGTCGATTCACTGCCTACAGCCAACTCTTTCTCTTGCATAGAAACAAGGAAGAGTTTCATGTCATTTTTCTTTGTGGACCCCTAAAATCCTAAACAAAAAATAAAGCAAACACTGAGGATGTAAAAATAATGTATTGGACGATCTGTCACTAAGTTACACATTTAGCAATCAAATATCTCCACGTCATGAATTATTCCCTTTTCCTCAGTGTTTCCTATACCTACCAGTTTAGTACCATCTACACAGCTTCTGAGGGTAGTTGAAACTTAACCTTATCAAAGGAAATGTTAAATAGAAATGCTTTTTGCTCTGTGAACTAGTTACCCTGCTATGAATCTCTGTCTGGACGTGTCATTGCTTTGTTTATAGCTCCTCAGCCACTTATCAATCCATGCGATAGGATTCAAAGCACAAGGCTGAATTTGTTTTATGAGCGCAAGTGCTTTATCACAGGACAGACATAAATAACATGAGCTGTAGTCACCCTCATCTACTGATTTGTCTCTATCAGAAAAAGCAATGAAATTTGTCTGACATCATTTGTTCCAGTGAAATCCATGATTTTGCTATTTGCTAGATAATGATTTTCTCTCCTCCGTTATTTGTTACACTGTTTTAGTCAGGTTTATGGGCCAGTGATACCCAAGACTGCCTTTTTTTGAAAAACAGTACAGCATTATTTTTTTCCGTTTCTCAGAATTTTCCGTTACTCATTATCATACCAAACTCTTTATATACATGAATTGAATATTTGTTTTCTAGATTCAAATCATCCTTCCAATTATTGTACAAGCTCTTCGCCTCTTTCTAATTATTTTCCATAAAGGTATTTTACAGRTGAGTATCCCTTCATCATAAAATACTTAAGACATTATCAGTAATGGAGTTAGTGTAAAGTAAACATTATTCTCTCTTCTCTAGGAGTCTAAAAGCTCTCTCCATTTCCTTAATATATTTTGGCCAACATCACCAGCCAACATCACCTATTTTATATAATATATACAATTCCTCATTTTTGTTTGCTGTTTTTCCCATATTAGTCAGAGATGCCTCTCTACATCTTCATCTGCTTGTTTACCTTTCTCAGTGCAGATATTTTTAACCCCACTGTTTTGATAATACCATTGCTTTTATTTCTTTTTCTGAAGAGCTCTGGTTAGCTGGTCCATAATATGTTAAGAAAAACCTTATGTCCTTGGACAACTGGATTTTTTCAGCTACTCCCCAGTAGTCCCAGTCCCAATAAGAGCACAGGCGCACAGACATGCTGTAGAGAAATCCCTGATGCTCTGCCCTCAGCGCCGCTGCCCGCAGAGCACTGTTACCAGCCCAGCAGAGGACTCCGGCMGTGCTCAGGTACCACCAAAATGATGACCAGGATCATCAGTGGATCAGGTTCTGCAGTCCAGTTTTGCTCTGGTCACTCTTTTTTTTTTTTTTAAGAAGATTTTCCAAGTCTTGCTGCACACACAGCTTGTAGGAAAGCATCCTTTCGGTGCTATCAACYGCATGTTGCAACACCCCATATCAAAAAGTCCATTGAATTAGATCACCAGAGGAAAAAAACTAAATGATAAAAGCAGCACAACTCAGGTTGCAGACTCTTTTCCAGCCATTCCCACCCTATACCTCACCATGGAAAATGCATTGCAACTTGAAGAAAATTCAAGTGCAGCTGTCTAGGAAAATTTGGAAGCATTAATATTACTTGAACTGGGTGGCTTTCTTAGCCCTGGTTTTCCTTTCAGACACCTGTAGGTAACAGTTTCTCTATATCCCAGTCTGTCTGCATTATTTTAACCTGCCGAAGAAATTATGACTACTGAAATCAGTGGAGTTAGGCTATCAAATCCATCAAAGACCTAGTCACTGGCTTACAAATGAATACAGCAGAGATGTATTCATGGCAAGAACGTACATAGCTTCTAGGCTAATGGACACTCTCTTCCCACTGACCCAATAGCATCTAACCTAATCCAAATAAAAATATAATAGGAATTTTTGATGGAAACAATTTCTTGAGTCATGTTTCCTAAAATGATGAAACTACTGAGCTGCAATGATTGCCTACAACACCATCTACTCAGTAAGTCTGAATCTATGCCTTTCTATTAGAAGCAGCAACCTTCCTTTAGCGACATGCGCTTCATTAAGGACGTACAGAGCCAGACACAATGACTAATGGCCTCTACTCAAGCAAGTCATCCCACTGACTTCAGAGAAATTACCCATGTGAGCCAGAGTTGCTGAGAAACACCTTTTCTCATCAACTGATGCTTTCAAACATATTAATCTTACTACAGCTGCTCCTTTTTAAAAATTGTTAAAAGATTTACTTTTAACAGACGGTGAAACTGGGTTATCTAGCGAAGATTGACAACCTAAAGGCTGTGGACTCCGCTTTGGCCATGTAAAAGAATGGGAAGCCATGTGGTAAGGTCTGTCTATAGCACAGGTGRGTCTGAGCATCCCCAGGTTAATATGAATGGGCAGATCCTTCCTTAAGTCATATGGTCCCCAGATGACATTTAACACTAAAAATAGCATCCCTTTTGTTAGTGCCCTGCTCCAGTACTTCTGTCATGGAACTAAAGATTTGGCATCTGCAGCATCCACCCTCCCAGAGCCATGCTGCCTGGAGAAAGGGAATGGAGACCATATCCCAGAAAGACAGATGCCTTTTCCATGAATTCAGGAGTGTTTTTCTTAAGGTCTGTAGAACTGGCAGGACTAATCCTTACCCATTCTGTGCTGCCCTCCTCGACTCCTCCACTAGAGACACTTGACATTTTTTGCATGCTGCCTTGCTTTTCTCTGCAATACGATCCAAGAAGACGCAGAAGGAACGTGTTCAACCCCACACCCATTCAGAAATTGAATTTGCTGCTGACAATTTAATTATGGATAGCAATCAATGCAGCAAACTGAGAAGTGACCAAATGTGAAACGGGGGTAAGTGCAAAGCATAGGCACGATATCGCAGTGCATCTCTTCCTACACATTACACTTCATGTGCATCCACAATCAAAGAGCTTTATAATATACAGGGATGACATTATACCACATAAAAAGAATGTGCTTTAATTACCAATAAATGACCGCTTAGGTTGACCAAAAATAACAGGGTTTTTTATCAAATTTTATCGTCTCCTCCAAAACATTATTTCTACAAAGTTTGGTGCAGTGCACTAGTTTTAACATGATATTCACTAATTAAAATGTATTAACGTTTTCCAAGCACACATTACCCTTTACGTACAAGAGCCATTTCTATTCCCAGAAAAGATCATTTTACCTTGACATTTCTAATTAAATGAAAAACGTTGCTCATAGATAAATAATAAATGAGAGTGCAGATGCTCTTTTCTGCATGGCAGAAGGGAATAGGGAATGACTCATGAGTATGTATCCAAATGAAACTACTAGACCTGTCCACAACATGCACATCTGGGTACCATAACAACTAGAGAGTCACTGACTCATTTTCCACCCACTTTTCTCCAATATCCCATCTAATCAATTGTATGGTTTTCTTTTTCTTCCTGAGGAGTCCCATGACGAGTAAATACAATGAAAATGTACATCTAAGAATGAATGCTGTTGCTCTTTGGGCTCTAGGTAGTTTTGGTAGTCACCTTAAGTTGTACCTTAGTTGTATGTTTTTCCCTGAACACAAGAAGCTGCTGTAAGTAATCAGAGATATTTCCATCATTTCACCAGTTTGATTACTCATAATGGTATAGAAGAGTGAGTCAGGACTGTGACTCTGCAGTATATGTCTGGGAGGGTTGAAGATAACTGGCTTGTAAACATCCTGAGTTTCACTCTCTTGGATATTTCACAACACAGACTTTAGGCTTTGGCTTTGCATTAGGAAAAGGCATGTTCATTAGTGTTTAGAGCAAGCACTGGGAATAGGGCTTACAGCTCCTGATTCTCCTTCTGCCACCAGCTTGAGTTGTTGTGTGGCTTTCAGAGAACCACTGGACCTCCCACTTAAATCTCTGCTTCCCTAATACCTTAAAAGCATACTCTTTTAAAGCCCTTTTTCACAGGACACASGTATTACAAGATACAAGTATATGTGCACACACAGGTTTGTTAATGTCCTAATATGCCAATGGTTAAGGGCTGCAGCATATTGTGTTATGCCTCACTTGGAAACGTGGAAAACTCAGAAGCAAGGCACAACTATTTATAGGCTGCTTAACTTCCAGACAGTAATGCAGGTTTCATCCCCACCCGTTACCCTATATAGTCAGAGAAGACAAATAGCTGCAAAACCTAAACCATGCACCTATAATAAGAAAATTCAGATGCAGACCCCAATTCTCCCAATTGCATTGGGAGCTTGGGTTCCCCTGGACATTCGATGGACTGAAGYGACCCTGCTGCTCTTGAAATCACGACGGCAGCTCATGTGCCCACCGTGGCTGCAGCCGCCTGCCCACGGCACAGAGTCAGCTCCCGCTCCGGTGGGTGAGCACCTCCCCGACAGCATCAGAGGGAGTTGGAGCAAAGCGGAAAACAACATAGCATGCTTCTCGTGGAAAATTAACACAGAGTAGGCTTGCTCCTAAGAAATGTTAGTGATAAAACGCTAACATTATTTAACACCATTTCATCCAGCCTTACTGATTGGAAAGTTGTTAAGGCAGCAATTTAGGCTTAGTCACAAAAGGGCATAATTAAAATTTCATTATGGATTCACCTCAGTATCCAAAGCACTTCTTATCTGAATGTTCATTCTTGTTCGGATTATGGAGTCCAACACTCCTATCAGTAATTCCAGCTCCTTCTTAACTTACTCAGACAGGGTCAGCATTTATATCGGACTTTGTTTAAGTCCTTTCCCTCCTCATAGGCCATGCCAGCATGGGGGAAGGGAGGGAACACTTACACACCGTCATATCTCCTCAAAATAATTAGCTCAAAGACCTAGGGATTGATTCAAAAGGCAACATCCAGTAACAGAGAGAGAATGAGCCATCGTTAAGTCTCCAGTTTCAGTAGCACATCACTTAATCCTAAAGGCAAAATAACAACAAACGAGCAAACAATTTCCTCTATCGTTTTATTTTTATTACTTCTCCAGTAACAGAGAACAGGACCAGATTTTACCACTGCTAACTAACTCTGCTACTGGGAATAAAAGGCAAATACTGTGCTACCCTGCGTAGGAGGCTGAGAAACTGAGACGTCAATTTTCCTCTTTTGTAGAATTAGAGGAAGAAATTATATCAGGCCATAACGTTGAGTGAAAATAACAGCTTTGACGCTGAAATTGCCCGAAGGCGGGAAAATGCTGCCCAATTCTAGAGGTGAAACATTTGAGATAAAACAGTGAGGTCATAATAATTACAGACGAAGACCTCAAGACTGTCAACATATCTTTAAAAGCACGGCTAATTAATCCTCTAATGAGGAGGTGTGATGTACAAAGTTACTACCCCTCCCCTTAGCTGGAGGGCTCAGGGAACACTAGGATTATTTTACAGGAGATATTCCAAACATCTTTCCATCCAAGCGAGGTGCTTAGGTAACCCCCAAGCACACAAACCCTCATGTGGTTTGCTTAACCACTCCCATGCGGTGATGGGGCTGCCCAAACTTTGGGGACCAACGGGGACTGGCACAAAACTGCTCCTCCATGGCTCAGAGCTGCTGATGGTACCTGGAGCACAGCACATCTCCGGACAGGCAACAACCACGGCATGGCATCCACGATGGTGGGGAGGGCGGTGAGGAGACACCACCCATCAGGGCCCAGCACTGGGGTCAATGTTAGTTACGGGGACACTTGCATGGCTGAAGCTAAAAATCAGCCATGCAGGGAAATGCAACTAAAACCAAAGCTTTGAAGAAGCATCAGTCATTAAGGATTTTCCTAACAACTCCATTTGGGTTTATTTTCCTCACTTTGAAGGTGAAAATGAAAATATACTTGGATTGAAAATAGATAAACCCTGACAGAATTCAGAATTTGTCCTAAAAATGGACAGGATCATGACAGAAATAGTTCAGGGTTTTGTCCAAATGAAAAATAACATGGTAATATTTTAACAGGAGTAAAGTGTCTTGTGAAAATGCAAACTTGCCCTAAGATGCTTGGTTTAGACCTACAAGCCAAAAATTGACCATCTTTGCCTGTACCTCTTGGCTTATATCTGTCTGTTGACTGCAGGCAGCTCCAACAGACTGGGGAATGCAGTGCTCAGTCACATCGCCACCAGAGAACCCCACCTCTAAGGCCCGCTTCTATAGCTCCAACCCAGGCTCTCACCTGGGTGCAGACTTTCACACTACACTTTTGGAAACCTTAAGGACACACCATAATAACAGATGAAAAAACAAGGATAAGGCTTTCGGAGACCAGTAAGTCCACTCTTATTTCAATCAGTAGCAGAAATTCCACCCATTTCAACAGAAACTAAACCAGACCAACAGCAAATCCTTTGTAAAACCCTTTCCCCCCAGCTCCCCAGGACTCAAGACATCATTTTTTTCCACCATTAACAAATCCACCATAATCAAGCCAAATAAAAGGTCCTGAGGAAACTCCAAACCTTGTTCTGACAACGTGCCGAGAAGATGCAGCTTTGCAGGCTGGAGGAGGAGYGGGGCAGGGGCTGGTACCGCTCTCCATTGCATGGGCAGGGATCTCAGCTGTGAGCAGGAACCCTGTAGTACCACGTAGCACCAGCTCAGCCCAGGAGCATGGGAATATCATTATGCGGAGGGCTTGAATGGCCATTTTTCAGAACCAAATGGGAACAATCCTCTCTGAACTGCAACTGGATACACATAAACCAGTCACATCTGCCATATTTTTCATCTGTAAAACAAGGCTAGAAGATAATCAGCTCTGCTACAGAGCCACTGCAAGAGAATACGTATAGCTTACTGTGAGGCATTGGAGTATTGCAGCATGAGGTCCCCACGTATATACCACAGACAGTCAAGAACTGGTTTCCCACATAGTTTACAATCATTTAAGGTTCTTCTCTGATAGCACCAAATTCATTGATTTTTTTTTTTTTTTTAATGAATTTTGAATTCAACTCAATGAATATTGGTCAGCGGCAATAACATGGATCCTCCTTTTGCATAAATAACAAAGACTTTCTGCTCTTAAATATTCTGATCACACACTGTGTTTCGGATGCCACTGTGGTAAATGAACAGGGTTATACTCTCCTCACCTGCTACTCACCCCAGCTCATCCCCTTCCTCCCCTCTCCCACCCACAGGATGTAATCCCTCCCTCATCCGCATCACTGAAGATGAGCCAACACACCCCTCACACATTTTTAAACTCAGCCTGGAGAGGGGCTGGCAGAGAGATGGAGATGCCCTTTCCAGCCAGTACAGCTGCAGCCAGCAAGTCCTAAGCTTGTCACAACCCTTTCTACAATAACTAGTGCCTTGAATCCAGCAGCATTCGTTGGATTAATACAGAGAAACTTTACGAGCAGTAAAACATAAGGAGCTGCCTAGTTAGGGGAATATATAATCTTACACAATATAATTTCATTTGTAATATAAATTTATATAATTTTGGTGCAAAAAACAGCCCAGCCAACCTCCAGCCAGCCAGTCTCCAGGATGAGGGAGCAGTTCAAATGCTGCAATGGGCTGCATTACCCATCCCCACCTCCTCCTCCTCTACAGCCCCTGCTCCTGCCAGGACATGATGTACCCAGTTCTTACCTGTCAGTGTTTCCCCACACATTTAATTATTGTTCTTTCCAATCCCTGGAATACCTCTAATATTTTGCTAACCTGAGATGTGTCAATTTGCCTTTCAGGATTCCCAGCACCAAGCCTATGTACTTCTGATACACACTCATCCAGTTATAATGCTTAAACCACTCGGGGTCTTGCTCTTCCTGATCCAGGGGACCTTTCTCAAAGGGTTTTGCAGTCTAAATACCACATTGGATTTGATTGTAAGGCCAGATTTCTGGCCTTAAATAACAACTGCTTTGGAGGAGATCAGCTACTTTGACACTAGCATTGTCTTTGGTGCAGAGCAAAGAAATTGGTGCGATCATTTTGTCACAGTTCTCCCACAAAATTCTTTAAAACACTTTACCCTTTGTAAAAAGATGCTGAATGCAATAAGCCACAGCCAGACCTTACTCATAACAGACTTGTCAGCGGCACATTGGCTTACCGTAGGGTAGCAGCATGTCATCTGCTGTCTCTGTGAACCGTAACACCGAGCACTTACACAGYCTTTCATCCTCATAAAGCTCTACAGATATTAAAAGAACCCAAAGGAGAGTTCAGAGCCTTCCCTCCTGAAAATTAACCTCTATGAAAATGAATTCACTGTGGCTAAGTCCCTCTCACTTCTCCATTTTCTTCCCAGGAGTGTGTCAGTGAAAGTCCCTGGCACCAGGGCTCTTGGAAAGCAAATATTAAATCCTTCAACACAGGATGGCAACTCCACCACCCAGTGAGAGGACAGAGCCAGAGGGCAAGCCTCATGTCTATTCACACCACACCAAGTTTCAGTTTCGGCTCTCCAGGAGTCAAAGCATGCTCTTGAATGCATTCACACAGTCTCCACACATCACACGCTTTATACACCTCCAAGACACAACTTCCCCAGCTCTCCACCTCTGCCCCTGTCCACCATCGTTGCTGCATGAACACCAGCAGAAAAGGGATGGATCCACCTCATCCAATTTCAGCCATCTACATGGTGGGACTTCTTGTGTGGTCAACAAGCACATGTGGAGGGTGGACTTAGCATGGGATAGGGTGGGATGCAGGTTGGAGATGGCAGTGTTGCCCACTGGAGAAGCACCTCTCAGAGAGATGAATCCCACTCCATTTCACACACTGAAAGAAGCCCAACAACTCAGATTCTAAAAAAACATGCTGTTTGGACATGTTAATTCAGATTGGGGTTTTCTTTAACAAACCTGACCACTACATTCTGAACAGGCAGAAGTGGTTGACCCTTTCAAACACTGCTTCGAAAGCTTGCTTCACACCTTAATTACCCCGTAACATTGTGGTTTCACCTCAATTGACCAGCCTTTCTTCTCAGGGAGTTCTTCGGTGTCATTTATGGAGGTTGAAGTTAACTCCACAACCAAAGCAAAAATCCTAATGATTCCTGTTATCACATCACTCCCCTTTCTTCACCACAGCCATCATGTCCCTTTCTCACAAGAGCAGGAGGGATGCGAGACTGCTGAACGAGGTAATGAAACATAAGGCTGTCCTGAAGAGCCACTCTGTATAAAGCTTCACAGTTCCCACTACCAAGTTACAACAGAGCCCAGAAAGTGAGCAAGTCTGAACATGACATTACATCGGTGCTCACACCTGGGTCCAGACTACAGAAGAAAGGGCTGTGGTGAGGCACATCCACCCAGTTGGGCTCCACAGCTTGGAAGGAGGACTCGGGACTTCCCTGCTCCTCTGTGTTTCCCTCCTATGACACCCAAGTTTCCTACACAGCCTGTAGCAGAGACTTAAAGGTCTAATACAGAAATTAAGATTTAAATCAAGGCAAGTGTCAGCAGAAAGGTGGAGAACCCCCCGTTGACCCAGGTGTCCCTCCAGACTGCCAGGCTCTCACGGAGATCAGGAGGACACTTCTGATGAACTCAGAAATTCAGGGTTTGGGTTGTGGGGTTTTTAACCCTTCAGTCTCAAAACCTAACAAATTCACCTGCAAATCTCTACTGTTTCTCAAAAGGATTTCAGAAAAGGGTGATCAGGAAATCATATTTTTTTTCAGTGAGCTCCTAAATCTTCTGAAAAAAACAGTCAGATTAAAGAGAAAATGGAAGTGAAGAACACGGTAGTAAAGGTTGTTTATAAATATATTTATCTTCATTGTCCTAATGTTATTGAGTCATCCAGTCTTGTAGTCACCCAGCAGTAATATTTGGACAGGTTTCATCCAGTTCCATAAAGTGAATATTTTTCCATTAACTGCAATGAGCTTTCCATGAGTTTTAATAATTTTCCTCTTATATTTACAGCCAAATAAATATAGTTTGTCAAACTGAGAATGACTTTTATTACTACCAATCTATACATGACAACTGTTCTTTACTATCCATGACAAGAAAATCCTACAGTTTAAGGGTTATCCATGAAGGGTTGTTTTTTGTGGGTTTCATTTTTTTTTTTCTTTTTCTAAGAGTCTCACTCACTACAAGCATTTAAATGCACATGTAATAATATTTTAAGTTTAATAAACACACACACAACTTGCTACGTGGCTAAACTTCAGCGATACCTTCACTATCTGTGGCAGCACATCTGTGGTTATTTTACACTACCCTACAAATATTCACCCCGCTGCCTCGTATCACTTTGCTTCCGCGCAGCGAGAATCAGCTTTTCCAGGTGTTATGAGATCCCACTGTTTCTAGCCTTTTCAATGATAATGCCTTTTCCTGAGGTTCTCTCTTCCAAAGCAGGAAGCCCTATTTCAATACTCAATAAAAGTATTTAAAAATAACCTTTTTTTCACTTGTTCTTGTTTGTGACAAGAGGTTTTCAGGTCACTGCATGTGCAAGTTTGTGGTGGAGAACAGGGTCACAGTGGTACTGGGCACATCTTCACCTCGACCCAAAAAGACCAATCCCTTAAACACCTTGCTGAAGTAGGCTCTCAGGGCTTAAACCTGCAATATTGAAGCCAACTAGCTTGAAAGATCAAGCATTAACAGAGATGTTAGGCTTAAGGAAAAAATGTCAGGTTTAATGCCAATAATCACAATCCCATGCAGGCCCATCAAAACTAGAATTAATGGGCTACAGCTTTTTAACTATCAATATTTAAGCATCCTATCCATAGCTTAAGTACTTGCTTTGTTAACCACTGGGAATCTACCCCTTATCCACTCTTTTATATCAATAAAAAAAGGTAAAAAGAGGTATAGTGCCTCACACTTTTGATTTGATAGTATTTTCCCTCCCCCACTGTCATAAATTTCTACCTACGAAACTATAAAGGAGAAAACTCACTAAATCCTCATGTTTTGTTGTTTGGTATTCAACAGTCAGAGCACAAAGCAAATGAGCAGCCTTGCAGAGGGAACAATGACACATTGACTCCACATGCCACATTTGTGAGGAGTTTCCACATCCCGCTTTAGCCAAGAGCTGCAGGTGATGTCCATGCTGACTACTGAAGGCTCTTCCAAGACCAACCACGTGATGACACTCGTCTGTCTTCCCTACGGCAAGAAAAGCTTTGGGTAGCAGTGGAAGATGTTCCCCAAAGTGCTCCAAGACGCCAGGTGCTGAGGCACAGCCCGTGTGCCACGGCGCCGTCAGGATGGACGGTCCCCAGCTGGCCAGGTGCCCCTCGCCTACTCTCTACCACACTAACAGAGCAGCGTCCAGACACATCGGCAGAGAACTGTTTGCACAAGGTCACTTCCATACACACAAACCAGCTTTTGTTTTCTGGAAAGTAAATTTTAGTGCCTATTATTCACAAACATTAACTACATGGTACGTCTTATGCAAACATTGTGTGCATATGGGCACTAGATAAAGCCACCCACAGGATCTCAGTACAGCATACTCTAATTCACATACACTGGCACCGTGTAATAAGCCAAAACGTTCTCCAAGAAAAAGACTCATGTTTCACTGCAAATATGGTCAGGCTTTTTATTCAGAGCTACGCAGTTATTACAGTTGAGAAGGCCTGACAGTATCAAAGTTGATCACAGTTCTAATTATAACTTTTAATATGCTGGATTTTATTCATTCCTCCTCCTTTTCAAACTTGATGTTTTATTCCGAGCCATTCAAGGCTTAAGACTCATAAATGAAGAGGGAAGCTTCTATTTTTTTGAGTATAGATGTTGCTGACTGTTGCCTATTCAGAAGGCAATCTGCACAAAAAGAGTTCAGGGCATAACTATTTAATAGCCCAGAAGCAAATCCCAAGAAGGCAATTACCTAAGGTACCTGCAGCATCCCAACAGACRTATTAAAGCCACAGGGAAAATTACAGAGCTTTTGTTTGTGAAGGAGTCAAGGCCATCAGGAGGTTCCAGACCTGAGATGGACAGTAACCAGATGAGCTTCAAGGCAAGTGAGCAGATCTTGGCCCCAGGCAGCCTCCGCTCAACAAATGTACAAGCTTTCCCCYGGCTTCCCTTAGGCACTCAGCTTTCCACCCCCCAAGACAACTTTTTCCTTTTTATTTCTGCCCCTTGCCCTCCTTCTGAACCCCTACACCAAYGCTGTGCCCAATTTCAGCAGTTCCTTAAGCACCAGCCAAGTGAACGCACTTCTTGTCATGCCTTGTCACGTTCCTTCTTTATCAGATGCAAGACAAGATGATAAATTTGGGTCCTTTTTATATTCTCAAAATAAAGGACACAGTAAAAACCTCACTTTGGGTGCCCCTGAGACCCATAGAGTCAACAAACTAGAACGACATTAGACATAAAACAGCTGAGTAGGGTAAAATAATTTACCTCAGATGAGGACCTGAGCTGATAATTTCAGTGGGAAAAATATATCTATGTACTTGAGAAAAATGAGACAGATGGAGCAAATATTAAGGTAAATATTATAGCATATTTATCTACGAGGCTCCTCCAATCTGAGTGAACCATTTAGCGCAACATAAACATTTTTGGGCATGTGCAAGTGCATCCTAGAGCCTGTGCATCTCCTTCTGTATGGCCTCTACCTCACTGAGCCACCGCTCTGAACCAAGTTTAACTTCTGCAGTTACAGTATCCACGGGGAAAATACATCTTCAAGGATTCAGTTCACAGACTATGGCCAAACCGCCCGTCTCATCCTCGCAGGGCTCCCAGCAGGTTCATGTGGAGCAGTATAAAGGCAATACAATTTTACAAGTTGTCCACTTTAATCCAGTGAGGACCTGAACCATGGCCAGTTTTAATCATCTGAGGAATCAATCTGGCCCATTTCATTCCATTTCCTCTCCAGTAGCAGTCCCACAGCAGCATCCTGTCCAATCTGCTACACCAATTAAATTTTAAAAAGCATATAAAAGGACATCATCAGTTAGTCTTAAAAAGTCCGCTGTATACAGAACAAAAGAAGTATTTTTATGAAAACCCACAAAGGACAGCATGAAATGAGCACCAAACTGACTTAACATTTAAATATTTTTAAAGAACACCAGTCAATGCATTTTTTTCAGCGCTGCACCTAAAGGAAAATCTTCGGTTTACTGGAAGTAGAAGGTTTAAATTCAATAATATATCTCAGTTATGTCAGAGTATTGACTCTCTGCAATTCGCAGAATTCCCTGACCTTAATCCAGCACGGTATTTAAGCATGAACTTCATCTGAAATAAGGCATTGGTTTTCAAACTTCAGTGGAATTATTAATGATGTGCTTAAAAACAGGCACATGCACGAGCATTTTGCAAAGCTTCCGCTCCTGCCCCTCTGCTGTCGGTTATCAGTTTCCATTAGGTGTGTGAGTTTTTCATACGGCGCTAGGCAGCAGAAAAATATTAGAAAAGGAACAACGCTGTTATTAGAGGGAAGCCTGGGTGATGTTCGCTCATCTGATCTTGTATCATTTTTCTGCCCTGTCACCTCCTCTACAATTTCCTACCAAATGCATTTGCTCCACATTTCCTTTTCTCTCTTGAGAGATGTTACTATATGAAAAAATATCTGCTAGCTATTTGGTTTGCACAGGGCAGGAGCAGGATACAGCTGTGAAAAGCCCATCTCTCATTTCCTCGCCACTATTGACCCAGGTCTGTGTGCTCTTGGTGTGTTCCTCACTCAAGCCATGGGGATGGATGAGTCTGGCTCACTTCTGAGCTCAGCCTTTCCCTTTCAGACCTTGACTTCCTCGGAGGTTGAGTTTTAGGTACAGCCGGGGAGAGATACAGTGAAATAAACCTTCAATGTGGATGGGATTACCCCAATATTACCCCAATACAAAGGTTCCTCTACCAATATATATAGTCCCCAAAAGAAGAGAGACAAAAGCTACAGGTATTAGTCACTTCTGTGTCCATACAAATGATCTGCACTAGAACTTGAACTCGCGTAATTTCTTCAAAACAGGATTTTAACCAAAGTGGTCACATTGACAGAAAACATGTTTATAACCAGGACTTTAATTGTTACACTTACGTATAATATTGCAGAGAAAGGATTCTGATAATGAAGAAAAGGTGTGCCTCTTTCACTGAGCCTAATTAATCCTTGGGGGGAAGTAAAAATAGAAATACTTTTATTGACTTTAGGCTTTGCCAAAGCTGGATTTACTTATATGAAGATCACAACCAGATTCTGCTTTTTACAAATACAAATTTAACTCAGGAGCCTCCTGTGTGAGGAAAAAATTGCAAAACCAAACCCCACCACACTACAGAAAGACTGTGAACTGTTTCCTTCTCCCATTAGTTCTTTTTCAGTGTATGCTTTGCTGCCAATATCATGCAGCATTTTATTTGTTTGCTGACCAGATGGCTGAATATTTTCAAACATGGGAAAAAAAAAAAGCAACCCATAGCAAATAAGACATTTTTTACAATTTTTAGCTGAATCTTCATCGATACTCAACTTTGGGAATGCTGCATGCTTTTATGTATATTCCATTTTTKGGGGGAAAAAAAAAAAAGACAAAAAAGAGACTGATGACACCTGTAACATCAGGGGGAGGTCACGTTTGGGAGGTTTAGCTCAGGAACTTCTGCCTGACTTGCAACCACTTGTCTCAGGATAGGACCATGCCCTTTGTGAGTGCTTAACTGTATTATGTGTCTGAAATAACCCTGTTCATTGAATGAAGCAAGATCTTAAATCACAGCCTGACAAGAAAAATATGTAACCATATATTCTTATGAGGAAGCCTCATCTAATATTGCCCTCTTGGGTTGCCTCCAAGCCCACAGAGTCGGTTTCCACTGCAAGAATAACTAAGAAATAAAACCAAGGACAAGCTAGCAGCCCAAGGCAGCCTGAGCTAACCAAACAATGGAGAACATGCATCTTAGATTTAACTCGGCCATCAGCTGCATTCAGCTCCTACACTCTTCTCTGTAKGCACGCTGCTAACCCCAGTCAAAACAATCTCCAGTAGCAGGGTCTAGCCAAGCCCTGCTCAGTGCACACTTCTTCTGAAGTCCAGATTTACCCGTAGGGGTAAGGCAGCTTTTTAGGCAGCTACAAATCCAAATTTGTTAGCATTTCTAGCAGCCAGATGGTGCCTGGAGCTACAAGCTTCCCTCTCGCATAGGACCAAGGCTGGGCTGAGGTATGAGCTGGGGGGTGACAGCAGTAGGCAGAGCTTTGGCTGCAGCACCATTAATCCCTCTTCAAGGGGCAGGGTAATGTGTTATCGCAATGGCTGTATCAGTCAAATCAGTCAGCAGTGACTCATCAGCCCAYGGAGCAGGGGAAAGGCAGGACAAGGAAGAGATGAGAGTTTTGCTCAGGCACGGTTCCTGAGCTGTCCCTTGCTATTGATTGCGCCCGCAAGATATGATCCAGTCTACAACATGAAGAAAGAAATGCGTTCATAGCTGGTTTTCCTGCCCGGGTAATGCAGTCAGCCTGTAATCATGCACATTGTAAGCAATCATAAATTGACCACCTGCCTTTTTGCACTGGGAAATTAAATCCAAATACAAGGTCTAGCCCATTTGACAAACAGTTGCAATAAATTACAAGCTGATCATTACATGCAAGCTTACATGTTAGGTTTAATCCTGCATATATCATAGACAGAAATTTACACTGGCATGAGCTTGATGTTAATTATTCCCTGGATAGGAAGGGACTCTGCTGTGTGATAACGCGCCTTTGGTAGGAAGCTGCTACAAGGCAAAACAATAAAAATCCTTACTCACAAATAGCTCTCCAGAACTAAGGACCAAGGCTCTGCTCCTGCTGCGTTTCCATTTTAATTCAGCAGTCCAGAGGCAAAGATTTAGGTCCCTTCTCCAGTGTAATTAGGTCATTGCGGAGACCTAGCTCCACCACTGCGATGTCCCAGCCTTATCAAAACACCTTCACCCCTGCCACTTACCGAGCGCCACAAAGCAATCTTGTAGCTTGTGTAACAGCTAATGTAATTCAGTTACAGTAGAGATTAATTCCACTGATGGGTCCAGATTAATTTTATTTTACTTTAGATAACTAAAAGTTGAGCAGCTACCTGACGTAAGCCAGAGTCCCTCCGTAGTCAGTGGAAGAAGATGGGCACATTCAGCAGAAAAATCACACCACCCTTTCAGGATGGGAAAAATTAGTCTTGAAGGGTCATTGTCTCTGTCTTGACAACTAAACATTTAGGTCAGACTAGATGCCTAACTTGTACAGTTAAAAGCGAGATCAGTCCTTTTCATGGTATGAAATGCTGGTTCTTCCCAGTGCTGAGCTACTTTCACAACACCAGGAGCTCATGCTTGGACTATGCATGGATCACTGGAGCAAGTTTTCTGTTCACACTGCTGAAGAACTATGACAGTGCTACGTGTCCTCTTACATGGTAGGTATTCAAGTAACCGTACCCAGTTATAGTCATCCCATGACAAACCTGCCTCCACTCACCTTTATTGCCTAACTGGAGGACTACTGTGGGAGTTCATCCACAGCTTCTACTGCAATGTCCCATCCCGTGCTGGCTTTCATGGGCAAATCTATGCCAGGGAGCACACTAAAAAACCTTGGGGTGATCTGGACAGTTCGAGGACCAGAGCTCTTTGGGCCTGTCATGTTTAGCAGGCTAGAGAATGCCTATGAAAGCAGGATATCGCCCCAATAATTTACTTCTATTTCCAGCATGTGTGGTGCCCAATGAGGTGCCACTGGCTCTCCCCATCAGACTACCTATCTACAGTGTAAATGCTGAAGTTGAATAATGGCAAAGTTTGTTAATCAAATTGCACTTTCAGTAACAGTCACATAAAGCCTCACAAAACCTTGAGTCAACCATCGTTGCTTCCACCCCACCAAATTCCGTATGACTTATTTAAGTGCCACAGGACCTTAAAACACTATGCAACTTAGCTCCAGTTCATTTAACTTTCCAGACTTTCACTTTTCAAGGTTCACATTTTCCAACTCTTCTCTGMAATACTGAGGAGCTGACTTACCTTTTCTTTTCCCCCCTTTTTCAATGAAAGCTGTGATTCCTGCATAACCACATGATGAGGCTTTACGGAAATCTTTTCCCTTGTTTAGCAAATCAGTTCAAGAGATTAGCAGGTCAGTATCGCAACGGGCAATGCTGCAAACCAGCTTCTTTTTTTTCTAATTTAAAAGCTGGAACCAAAAAGTGATGACTCTTCAGAGAAGCCAGCAAACATTTAAGTAGGGTTGGCTTTAAGTGCAGTTAAAAATACTGCAAAAAAAAAAAGAAACGGGAATTGATTCTTTTTTACATTATGGCTCCTCTAGCTAGGGTGAATGGGAACCTGATCATCGATCACAGCTATTTCAGTAGCAGTGCAGGGCTCAGTGCTGAACTATTTGTGATACCTGGTCTGTGCATCCCTAAAAGGATGCCCTGACACTAACAGGACATGTTGCTTTGGTGCAGGATTGAGCAACGTCTCTGGATCCCCTGCCTCTCGCCGTGCAGAGGCTAACACAGAGCACAGTGGGCTTCCAGCCAAAAAAAGGAGAATTCAGAGTCCTGGTGAATCCTATATTCAGCATCAAAACCAGGCATTAATCAACAGAGTCACCCTGTCTGGTCTTCTGGAAGAGGAGACAGTTGGCCTGGGTTCAGCTGTTACTTGAGCAGCTCTAGGGGAGACAGCCATTACCTTAGTAATCAGGACACTTGACATTCATCACAAGGCAAGACAAGCTGCTCATCAGCAGGTCTGCAGGGCAGGTGCTTGCCAAGAAAGGTGCGGTGTGGAGAGCTGAATCGTTTCTCCACTCCAATTCTACTGAGCAGCCTCCCCCCAGCATCCCTGAGATGCACATCAACTCATATTCCCTCCATGCAAGCATAAATCCTGCTGTAAAGCAGTCTGGTTAGGGCCCCTGTTTCTTGCCTTTCAAGAGAAGTCTGATTTTTTAAAAAATTGAATGAAATAAGACCAAAGAAAAGAGAGAAGAAAAGAACTGTCTTGGGAARTCTTTCTTTTTCTTCATTTGCTTTAAGGAACCACAGAGCCGGAGATAAAAAGCAGCTAACCAGAAACAAGCAGCATTTGATCAGCACTGTTGACCTGCCAGCAGGAGGGAGCCACGGATATAAAAGCCTGGGAAAAATCACAAGGCATCCATTTCTGACGTACGTCTCTCAAAAGCCACGGCACCACCCCTACGTGTGTATAAAACACGGCCGGCCTGTGTGAGGATCTTCCTTTGAGAAACTCCAGAGTAAGTACAAAACCAGAAGAATTTCACACGCCACAAGAAACGCTATGGGAAATTAACACTTTAAGAGTCAACAGCTGAGTTCTAAATCACCTTTACCCTTGAGTTTGCTGCTAAAAGTCGCCACCTCAGTGCATTTTACTTTTCTGGGACAGTATGATCAATTTAGACACTGATGTCTCTACTATTAAATGTATACTGTACTTTATCAAGCCAGCAGCAATTACGTTAATGGCATCTTCAGGTTTTGCACTGCCCATAGCTTCTTACTCTAGCTTGGTTATCTGATGCATTTAAATTTTCTGACCGTATTCATTACATCAAAAATACCTCTAAGCATGTTCAGGTCAGTTCCAACCTCAGAGTGAAAGTTCACCCTTTCCCCGAAGCATGTTTTTTTCATCAAATTGGATTATAAGACCAGCATTAGTAACCCACATTGGTAATTATTATATAGAAAATAGGTTTTTTGGCTGTGTCTACCCTGGTAACTATAAGAGGGCCAGGGGTCTGTCCAGTTTCGTGGACCATCTCCCCCTGCTTACATGAATCTCTTCTCCTGATGCTCCTGTACTCGGCAGGGTGGGCATATCCTTTTAACCAATCCCAAACACCCTGAGCCACTTTCCTGTGGATTATCCCTGGAAAATATTTGTACCTCTAAGGTGAAACGAAACCTAAATGAAAATTGAGCTTCCCAGCATTTTCCCCACCAAATAATACAATTCCTATCATTTTTTGTAGGTACTTTCCAATAATCTTCAAGTATCACCATAAATCATCTCTGTTATATGTGTTGTATTTCTTGACCATAGAACACTAACAGATAAGAGAGGTTAATGCCATATCAGCAAGGGAAAATGGGATGACTGATTTGCCCTCTCTTTGTAGCAGTAAAAATTCTCTGTCAAAGAAATTTTCTAGTTGGGAATAGCCCACCACCTGAAATCTTTTTTTTTTTCCATTGAAAACATATCTTACAGCCAGCAAACACCCCTTTCCTTGCAGAGATGGCACTTGCATCTCTGAAGCCAGAGCACAGACCTCCACAATGGAGAGCAACAATCCAGTTCTTTCACACCTTAACACACACATCTCTCGTTTTCTTCTTCCTACAACAGGAAATACAATCCTCTTGCCATTATCTCAGTGTAAATCCAGGCTAGCTCTATCCGACCAAAATTTCTTGTTCTAGAACTAAAATAAGAGGGGACCAGCCTCATGCCTGGTGGGTCCCAAAGCCTCCTGCACTACTTCTAGCCCCCCCGAGACTAAACACTGAGTCATCTTTGYCATTCACCCAGCTAAACACTCACCCTTTTCCTTTTTTTTTTTCCTCTTTTTTTTTTTTTGGCAGGTTAGTTTTCAGCCGAATCAGCATTTGCTCTGACTCAGCACACAGTGACAGGATCACCAGCATCAATGCAGAAGAGCCGGCAGCTCGGCTGCACATGTCATCCTAGATCATCTTAAATCAGCTGTGAGCCCTTGTCCCAAGTGTACAGCGATTACTGTCTGGCACTATTTATAAAAGTGAGCATCACAATGCTTGTGAAACAAGGTCATTACTAGATTTGGCTACTGTTTTGTAATTCAAAGTTTTGTGGGGTTTTTTTAAAGGAGGTTGTCAAGAAAAGGGGTTTTAACTACTCCTCTTCTTCAAAAACAGAGAGTTTCTCTTTCAAAAGACTGAAAACCAAAATGTTTCTGCTACCAGCAACCAACAGATTCTCAGGTCCGGGATAACAGCTAAAATACTACCAAGGGGAAGAGGGAGGGACACTCTTTTCCAAGTAGGTGTACGACTTAGGAAAGACACAGCCATGCTGGATACAGCACAGGACCTTTGCAGTAGCAGCCCCTAGAAAAACCTTGGCAATGTCTGGAAGACGTATAGGATCTGTTCCCTGAGCTGTTCCCAAACACTGTTTCTTTCCTATCTCAAGCATGAGGGATTCAAAGCTGCCTTTCTTGTTACCAACCCTTATCTATTCTCCACTTTTTTTATTTTTTTTCTACTTAAGTGGCGCTTACCACTTTCTTCAGCAAGTGTCGATAGCAACTTACACATAGGACTTGGGGGATGCCTGCTCTGATGGCATCTCCCCGTTGCCCACAGAGTGAGCCCTGCAAGTCCTGATAACCCCTGGCTCTGCCCCGTGGTCGTTGCAGTCGGTGGGAGCCCTGCCAACGTCTTCGCTGAGCACAGGGCCAGACTTGCAGGAAAGGGTTTCCCTTCAAGCGTTTCCAGCATTTCTGACCCAGGTCATCAGCTGGCATAAAGCAATACACAGTACTGCTAAATCTTTCCCAACCATCACCAGGTGGAAAACGTGGCCCGGAGGAGGCAGCTGTGTACCCAAATCACTGCGTACACTCATCCCGGCACCCGGCTTGCTGATGGTCCCCGCCAGCACCATGCATGGATGTGTCAGGAATCCCAGCAGAGCCTCTGTCCTCACTCGCCCTCTCTAAATCTACACAAGCTATGAGGAATAAAGGCGGGGGGGAAGAAAAGAAAATCATGGGCTTTTTTATAGATGATAAATACTCATCCTGAATGATCAAGTGGAGTTGATTCATGGTGGAAGAAATGCAATCTTGTGTTGGTTTAATGTCTACTAGTCTTTGAGTTTATGGTCTGTTATAGTGGTTTCCACCGTGCCTAATTTTCTTATTCTTGAATCATTACGACCACGGCTCACTTTCCATTTTTTATACCAGCATCTGTCCTCCTCCTCAAGTTTCAAACTCTGACACCTCACCGGTTTCTCCTGTGCTTCCCCCCACCTCCCGCCTTGGTCTGCCTACGTGCTGCGGTGGCGATGCTTACTGCTGCGGTACCTGTGTCTCAGCACTCTGTCTTCTCACCTTTTGTGCACCTGTTTCCACTCCATCGACTTTATTGTCAGCAGTTTTATAGCACGAGTTTTGCTCTTCTTTCCTCATTTTTATGACTCTCCATCACCATGGCAAATGGAAGCTGTACATTTCTCTTTTCACCTCAAAGACACAAGTCTGCGTAGCAAGAGGTGATAAAAATAATATGATCTGTCTAGGAATCTTTCCACAGCCTCTTCTGCTGACTATGAATTGCTCATAAATTAAGAGTCTAAGATCCTTCAGGGTGTTTAGAAATCAAGGAGTACAACACTGGATCACCCCCGTAGCTGCTGTAGATAGCTCCTGCTTTGTTGCCAAAATAGTCAGTGCAGATGCTTCAAAGAGACAAGGGTACCAATAAGGGACAGCAAGGGAACCTACTTAGAAGGAGAGTTCCTTCCTAAATGTTTAGCACTGAGCTAATCCCTTCAGAGATTTTAAGGCCAACAGACACTAAATGAATCCCAGAGATCAAGAAGTCCCAGAGGTTGTTTACAGTTACATGAAAAGAAAAAAATATTACCTTTCAAGAGTAATAACATTTAGCCTTTCAAGTGCATAGAAAGCCTTTTGATTTCTACCTTGTCCTAAAGATTTGCATCTCATTAATTTTCTCTACCCCATGCATTAATGCATGTTCTTCTGTCTCCTCCTCCCTCAAGTTATTCCCTTCTTACTTAGAGAGCATCACCCTCTGCTGTGATCACTGTATGCTTATAAACCAGTTAAAGAACAAACACACCATTCATGGTTCCTGAGTACTAATGATGAGGCACRAAACCACTTACATGTTTTATTCTTTTTCTTTTATCATCCGTMCAACTTATTTCACCATGAGCACGTGGGCTGTCTCTACAGAGTCACCCACAATGACCCCAACCCTTTTCCCAAGCAGGTACAGTTCACTTACAACATAAGAGTGTATGAGATACTCAGATTCCTTCCGGCAGAATCCCCTGTTATTCCTGCCACGTATATTTGGTGACAAGCATGCTGACTTTTATCTGGCTTTGTTACATAATGTCCTTCCAAGACTGACACGTATCTCCTCTCCATCCTTTACATGGAAAGACAGAACTTCACCTTGCTTCCCAGGCTGCTTAGCTTAGTACCTAGYATCTTGATTGAATACACTAATATGATTAAAATGCTTCAGTTAACTTAGACACACTCCATTTTTTTAACCTTTTCTCATCATGAAAATTGACATTATTTCAACACACTTAATCCGCTGTACTTGACCCAGTTTCAAGTTCATGCTTCCCCTCCCTCCTTAAGACTTCCTTGGCTTTGTCTTGCAAGTGATTTTATAAAAGATTTTTTCATTGTCCAAGTAAATTTCTTCTATCATTTCTATCTTCTCCAGAAGTATTCCAGCAGACTAGTACAAAAATACTTTCCCTTATAGAAGGCATTTAGCATTACCCTCTCCATTCACTTAGTCACTTTATAATTCTATATTTGGTTTACCTGCCTACTGACACAGCAGGTAAACCATCCAATGTAGCAGAATCACATTTATTATCTGTATCAAAAACATATGTGTTTGCTCTCAATCTGCATAGTAACTGAGAGTCGAGCAGGATATATGAAAGAAAACATTTTTGCCAGCAGCTTGGATACTCCGTATCTCATTTTGCAAACAATTTGGCTGAATGGGAAGTAAGAGAAGAGTCACTCAGTGATTTTCTTATGGTTGCACAAACAGCAGAAGGAAAGAAATGATTAAATGAAGAAAAGATCCATTTAGGCTGAGTATCAGTTAAAATGTCCTAAAAGCAAAATCTGTTCAGATTTGGGCGAGTCTCTAAGGGGAAGCTGAAGAAGACTCATTCAGTTGAAAAGTTTAGAAAAAGCACCAAACACTGGAAAATAAGATGTAACAAAGATGCTCCCTGCAGTGGCAGGGGGATGGGCATGAATATCTCGTCATTTCCATCATAATAGCTGAATGTGCATTTAATACCAGTGAAAAACATGGGTGTCATCAACTCCACTCGAAGTCATAATTTATGCAACACATGAAACATTTGCATTAATATCCCATTCATCGTTGGCATAAGCAGAAAGAGTTCACCAAGYAGTTATTCTTCTACCACTGTCCTAATCCAAGTTACCAAGTCACCAGAAGCACAGGATACAGCAGTGGGTCTCCCCAACTTCTGCACCCCAGAGGTACCCCAGCCATCCAAGCCCAGAGCCTGCTTCCATCTCTTGAAGATGCACTTAACTCACCTTCAAACTAGCTGCCGGCATCGCAGAGCTCAGGGAAAGCTCAAGATGTGAATGGGCATCACAGCCTGGACCGAACGCTATTATGCCAGAAGCTTATGGCTATATCAATTTACTCCAAAAACCCATGGGAATACTCATCCGAGCTGCTCGTACATTTGGTTTGCAGCACAAACATACCTTTCCTCAAGTGCTGAACTACTACAGTCCCTGATGAAAGAAGCCAATGACAAAAAGGTTTCTGGAAAGTGACATTGCTCTACATTATTATTTTTACTATCTATGTTATCAGAGCACCACGGAGCCTCAGGCATAGCCAGAGATCCCACTGCTCCAAATGCTGTACCAGCACAGAAATCTCACAAACTGGCAGATATCCATATTTCTCATAACAGTGAGGAAACAGAAAAACAAGCTGTCAAGGAAGGAGGAAAAAAAAAAGTGCAGCTAAAGGAAAGATCCCCTATAGATTCAAAATGAACTACCTGCCTGTGCATTAAGCCTTGTGCTTCTCAAGCCTTTTGGGTATAAAACAATAAGACCTTTACCACGTCTTCAAAGGACTGCAATACCCTCTAACAGGCTGTGCTTTCTCATTGCGCGACTTCATCCCTGTCTGAGTCTGCCCAAACCARAGTCAATCACAATGGGAACTGTTGTGATTTTAATGGCAATACACACAAATCGCTCGAATTAGGCTGAACTAGGGCAAATGGCAAAGTTTTGAGACCGACACATAATAGCCAGGTATTAGCCACGTTTTACATGAACTATTAACTTTTGTTCTTCCCTTTTGTAAATCAGCTGATCTGCTACCCTGGTTCTTTGCAAGCTTTTTTTTTTTCCCCTCTCCATCCAGACATGTTTGTAATTATATTCCCTGGAACATACAGTTGCATGGCTGCACACACACACCAGCACAAGTAATGTACAGCTTTTTAACCATGTGAGTGAGGGATGTCTCTATCTCAAAGAGTATTCAAGTGAAACTAAAGTAAAACAACATTGTCGATCCTTCTGAAAAGAAAGCAAAAGCACTTGGGTCCAGATCCGAAAGGGCACAGAAGTGGGGCTCAGGAAAGAATTTACACACCTAAAGCCCGGTATGTAATGCTCAAAATACCAGCTCTGCATCTTTGGTACCTCTGCTGAGATTCAGCTGTCACCTTTAACCATCTGCAGAGGTTCATTTTTTTTAAGCAAAGACTTTAAGATAAGATCGGCTCTAGAAGGTCCTGTTTCCCTTCACTAGCTGAAAAGGGAGATAGGTAATTCAAAGCAGGTGGCTACATAAATCCCCCTCTCTGAGGATGACCAACATTTAGGAGAAACAGCCACCAATCTGGGTATCCCACATGTCCCCCTACTGCAAGATTTCCCACACTAGACTAACRCTGAGCTCTCCCACTGAGGCTCTGCTACTTGGAAGACAAATAGTAGATTCAACAGGCAAAGAGGGAATATTCCCCGGGTCAGGGTCTTTCACCACAGGGAGGAGACATGGGCTTCTGCACTGCCAGCTGAGGAGGTCCCACACTGCAATAGTACCCAAGCATGGATCAGGACCCTTCACCAGCCGAGTGCTCCGACCTGCAGTCACCCACCCCCAATCCAGTCTGAGGGTATACAAATTATTTCTTGCTAAACAGTGCAATTGCAGTAGGAGAGGTGGGGAGAAAGGGGACTGACCGCTGTCAACCCACTTGCAGGTTTCTGCTTGCTAGAGCAGTGTCCCGGCCACCGAGACCTGTTTGGGAAGGTGGTACCTAGCCTCCTCACCCCTACACCTACATTTAAAACWCAGGAAAGACCCAGTTGCTCTTGAAAAGTAGCAGAGAGGATCCACCTGCATGTAGGAGTGAGGATGGAAACCCTGGCGCAGAGGTTCAGCCTTGGTCCCCTCCATCGGGGCTCCTTCTGGGCCACCCAGAGCCGGCCCAGGGCTGGGCATCCCTGTCCGGCAGCCTCAGCTCCCACATCCTGCGCAGCCCTGCAGAGCGGTCCCTGCTCCGAAGACACCGAGTCCCTCCTGTTTCGGGTTTTTACAGTAGGAGAAAGGCAGAAAGTTTCTCTCCCCATGTCACACACTCGGCTCAGCCTAGGACACCCCAGGCTGACACAGGGGGGTCGGGACAGCTTCACTACCCCCCCTCCTTACTCTCCYCCTTTCGCACTGATTTAACACGGTATTTAGGAAAGCAGCGAGGCCAGCCGAGTCCCCCTCGTTTGGAGGGGGGCTCTACTATTTCCACGCACCGGAGGGAGCAGCGACAACCGCGGGGAGGCGGGGGGAGGGAGGGCGCTTGGCGACCGACGGCTAAGGGGGCCGCTCCACGCGTGATGCGGGGGGGTGCTTGGCCGCCCCGCAGAGCCCTCGGCAGTACCGCGGCGGACGGTCCTTCTCCGCGGGTCCGACCCCTCTATCGTCCCACGAACAGCCCTGGGGGAACAGCAACAACCAGTAATACCCCCCCCTGGGGTGCCACCCTCCATCCGAGCCGGTGCATCCGCCCCCCCCCCCCCGCCCCTATGGATGGGGAAAACACCAGAGGAGGAGAAAAATCTCACCTCTTCGCAGGGCGGCAGCTGCAGGGCGGCCGCCTGCCAGCCCAGCAGCCAGCAGCACAGCCAGGCGCTGCCCGGGTACCCCCGCTCCGCTCCGGCCCGCCGCATCCTCATCCTCATCCTCATCCTCATCCTCATCCTCCGCCCCCGCCGCGGAGCGCCCGCGCACCCCTTCCCCGGGGGGGGCGGGGATCACCGCCCCCTGCCCCTGCCGGAGACCCCCCTGCCCCGGCCGCGGACGGCGGGTCGGGCTGCCCCTGGCCCTGCGCCCCGCCTGCAGCCGGGCATAACCCCGCGGCTGGCACGGACGGCAGCGGCCCCGCCGGCCGCCCGCTCCCGGCAGCCGGCACCGCCAAAGCCGGGAGGAGGGACCGGGAGGGGGAGGAGGAGGAGGAGGAGGAGGAAGGCAGGCAGGCAGGCAGGCAGCGCAGGCGCATGCTGCCGAGGCTCGTCCAGCCCCGGCGTGGCAAGCGGGAGTGGGGCAGCACCCTCCCGGTTGCCTCTCCCCAGCCCCAAAGGCTCTGGGGTGGGAGCGGCACCGGGGGTGAAACCCCGCAGGCACCGCCCGGCAGCCCCGGCCCTGCTGGGGCAGCACGGCAGCATCCCCCGGTTGGACCACCCCCCTCCCCGGCCTCAGAAGGCTCTGGGGTGGGAGGGAGCGGCACTGGGGGGTGAAATCCGCCTGCCCTCCTGCGGGGTGCTGGCCTGCAGCCCCCGTCATCCCTCACTTGGCTGCTGGCACCTCCGCTCCCCATCCTTGTGCGTGGCAGCGCCAGGCGATGCAGGGTGCTTGGACCCATCTCCCTTCTCCTCCGGTGCTAAGGATGTCCGTGTCCCCCCTTAAGGTGGGACCCTGCCAGGTGGGATGTGCGGTGGACCGCTCGCCTCCCCGCCAGACCATGACAGCGACCCTCCTCCGTGGGATGGGAAAGCAGCTTATTTGTGGCCTGACCAGAATTACTATTATCCCCAGAATTGTGTGGACTTCTCCCTCAGTGGTTGTCTTTCAGTCTGGATTTTGTCTCCCCGTCCCCAGCAACGTCCTGCTACTCATTCCTAATGAAGTGTTTCACTGCCTCAGGCACTGACGGGCCTCTGCCGCCCTGGCGTCTCTGCCAAACCTGCTCACTTTCCTGCTCCCTCCTGTCTCTTCCCTCCTTTCTGCCTCCTCTTATCTAACCAGCAAAACCCAGCACAGACACAGCACTCCTCATTGCTGGCATATTATGTTCCTGTCCCTCTTGATCTACCTTTTCGAACTCCAATACATAGGCCTTTTTTTTTTTTTACTTCTAATTTGTTGAGTGAGGGGTTTTTTTGGCAATTTTACTGCAATTCCTGCTCACTGTGGTCCAGGTTTGACTCAGCCTTTATTCATCTCTTGAAAAGAGGTGAGGAGTATAAGGGTAGAGTCAGATCTTCGCCTGCGTTGTGTAACCCCTCTCACCATCCCTGGCTGGTGTCATCGCTGCGACTGTATGCTAACACAAAAACAGATTCATTTGCTCATTTTGTGTCATTTGAGGACCTTGCTGGAGCAGTCTGGAGGGAGCTCTGCAATGCTCTGCTAACGGAGACAAGTTTGAAATTTCCTTTTGTTCTCATACCGAGCCTTGCTCTGCTTTTAGCTCTAGCTGGAGGAAGGAAAATGGGTTATCGGTTCTTCCACCGATGGTCCCCATCCCTCACCGGGCTGCCAAATGAAGCAGCTTGTGTAAACTGTTACATGAAAAAGTCAAATTATCTTTCAGGAAAAAATGGAGAACAGGAYAGAAACTGTGATGCTGCTTTATGTTTTGTGCTCCTGGACCAAGTAGATCACAMAGTCGGTCCCAAGGATTCATTGCTCACTGTGGGGTAAAATCCAATGTTTGAGGAACAGTGATTTCAGCTGGAGCAGCAATTCTCTTTACATTTGCTAAAATAAAACACAAAAAGCTGCAGGCGCTCCTAGACATACAGCAAGGGAGTCACCCTGAAAACACAGAGAAGAAAACTATATTGGTTGGATTCAGCATGTCTTTTGTACAAGGAAAATGGATATAAGGTCAATTTCCAGAAAAGTTCGCTTCTTGCTGCAGTTGTTGGCCTTGAATAAAATTCAGGGTGGGAAGCAGACCTGGCAGGGGCTGCTTGCAGAATTGCTTTCTGCAGCGTGAGGGTTACTGCCCCCAAAGTACTACTGATGCCCAGGGACCCTCAAGACGGCAACGGGGCCACTAATACAGCAACGGCAGGAATTAGTTCAAGTGAGCAGACCTCCCGTATGGCATAGGGATGGGTGAGGAAAGCGAGTACCAGTGTGTGCTTTGTCAGCTGCTCTGTCACCCTTTTGTTTCACTAAATTATTTAATTTTAAAACTCAGAATGGGAAGAACTCAATTTACAAATAAAAAGCTAGGTACTCATCTTCAGTGCTCGCTGTATGTGGCCAAAAATTATTTACTGTCCTCTGTGGGACTTGCTGTCTTCCTAGCAAGAAAAATCACTAAGATCTGAGATTTTTTTTGTCTTGCTTTATGTTTCCAAATGACAGAAAGTCCAGAAATTTCTGGAGCTTTAAAAGCAATGTTGTCACTTTGGTTGCTGTGCTATTTGAACAGGATCTGAAATGCCTATGATATCAAATCCTGCAAATCTTACCTGAAGGCAGCATGGCAAAAATTCTGCAGTGCATAGTAAGCATGAGGCCAGAAAAAAAGTGTACTGTTTAAAAAATTAATCAGCTTAGACATGAACAAATGGGGTAGAGGAAAGCAGTGCTGGATTTGAGAAGCATCATGTAACTGTAACACACAAAAAAAATAAAACCTATATATAAGGYAGCAGAGTTAAAGGATTTTTAAATCTAGTAAAAGCAGATAGCAGTCAGTGAACCTGAGGGGTTTGAGACTTGTATCTGAAATCTTGACCTAATATTTTGATTCAAGTGAGAGGATACAAAAATAATTCAGAAGAGTCATGCAATCTGAGTTAAAAACAATTGCCCTGCTCTACTATGTTAAAGTACAAAAGAAAAGGAAAGGAAGAAAGCTAAGTAGTAAGTAATAATTTATACTGCAACAACTGAGAGATGTGTTTCAAGCTACATCTCCAGAATTTCCTGTGTTTTATTGTGCCTCTCCATTAGTCTGGTGTAAGTTCAAGATGCTCTTAAAAGTGTACCTTTGTACTGCTGTTGTATGCTCTGCCCAGAAAAACCCAACAGCTTTCAAGCATTTAGGATCCAGGTCTGTAAACGGTTCTTCCTGACATCAGTGAGATGCTTAAAGTTAATCATGGACTTCCATGTTTGCAGAGCTCAAGGCATAGGTTTCTCCAGTAGCCATTTAGCTGTGGCAGGGAAGCAGCCATATGTCCCTAATGTTAATGACACCAAGTGAAAGGGAAAATTAAATGGCTGCCAGCTACTGTTTGGATGACAGCAATTAGTAACTACCCTCGGGATTAGTCAGGCCTGTAGGCTGACATTGGCTTTTGTGGGAATACATCATAGGGTAAATGAAACTATTAACCCTTTTTCGCTCTGCCTGCTTCTGATGAAAACTCTTTACTTGCCTGCACTCGCATTTCACTGCGGCTTTTGGAAAAGTCAGTCGGTATGAAGCATGTGAATGGAGTTTCTTTGGTGGGACCCATTTCCAACAGTGGAGACTCTCCACATGGTTAAATGACATGATCCCCCTACAAGGGTAACTGGTTTTCCCATAGAAGGTAACATGTTCTTTTAATTTGCTAACACATCTACCTGTGGGCTCTACCACAGTGTGTTTTGCTCGGACATCTCCTTTTTCTTACGGACCATATATTTTCCTATATAACCTGGTCATCTGTGCACTCTCCATGAGGGTATACTTTATCTGAGGTAAAAATTAACATTCTTTCAAGATGTCGTGTCATCCTGGTGCTTTGCTAAGTGCGGTTCAAGATAGCCTTAATACGCTCTTGCTCATGTACACGTTCTTACTTTTAGATTCCCAAACCCTTCAAGCTCTTTGGAAATTCAAGATACATAGCAATAGTAAATGAATGTTTTATACCTGCACCTCTTGTTCCGCTCTGACCTACTTAGACATCACTTTTACTTTGAAGTCATTCAAGGACCATCGTGAGTCTGTCCTAGGATAGTCTGGAGAACCATGCTGAGAAAGCTGACGTGTCAGGACAGAGGCCAAGCAGTCACAGTCACTATAAAATGGGTAACATTTGCAGTGGGCTCTCTCTCTACGGTTCTCCTGCAGCCCATGGAAGAGCCCGATGCTGGGATTTGTCTCACTTAACTTTGCCACCCACAGCTTGGGGTGCTTTGGGATTACTATTCACCCTCTCCTAAAAAAGAAGTTATAAACACGTCAGATACATGTTTTAAAGGGTACCCAAAAGTGTCCAGAGCTGAAAGTGATGGTAGCACTCATCAGACATGTTTTAATCACCTGTTTTAGGAGGAGATGAATGTCTTTTCTCTACATTAACTGCATAGCTAGCTCAGATATGGACACCTACACATGGTCAAATGAAGCCCACCCTAGATAATTTTCTGCTGCCTAGCATCCTTTTTGGATGAGGTTCATGTCCTCCAGCTTTAGGTGTGTATTAAGTGGTACATGTCTGACTATACATTACACTCTACAGCCCCATTTGCATCCAAACCGGAGTACAGCACAGTGAAATGGACCTAGGACAGTGGTTGCTGGGCTACCTGATCTGGGTCATGCAGGCTTCATCATGTGAGTTATGTAAACTCACACTTGCAAAAACCTTGGAAAAAGGCTTTCTGGCTAGAGAAAAGTCAGGATCAGCTTCTACTGCCTTTTCATAATTCTCACTCCTATATGTAACACTCAGCATTTATCCCTTTCCCTCCTTTCTTAATACCCTTGTTTCTGAATGCTGTACTGTCGCCTCTTCTCCCTAGAGATGTTTAGAGTGCCTATACTTTGCTTTTCTAGCAAACTTCATCTTTTGGATCCCATTTAAGCCTCTGGGAGCCTTCCAGTTGTGATCTCTTTGTTCATCCTTTCTCTCATTGTGACTTTAGTCGAATTTTCCTGTAAATCTTGCTCATGGCTCGGCACTAGAAGAGCTCCTTGAATACATACAATTTAATATTGGCTGTGCAAAGGTTAGACATAAAAGACCCAAAGCACTCCTGCACCCTTTTAATCTACAGACCTGGAGAAGAGAGGTTACAGAGCTAAGCTGCCTTGCTTGAATCTGAATCACAAGACATTCAGCCGTAACAGAAGGATTTCTCTGCTTTTGAGACATGGTTTGACAGCTCCTTCTTTGCTTTCCAGACTAAGGGGGAAATATTCATTTTCAGTTTTAAAATGTATAGGCCAGCTGATTTTTTTTCCCCAGTGCATATAGAATAAAAAGCAGCAATCACTGCATTAAAATCAGCATGTTTGTTTTGAGTAAGGAGGAAGAGCAGTGGTAAATATTTCCAAGATAACTGAYGATAGACAGCAGGATCAGCATCCAAAGCCTTTTACTGTTGCTATTAGAGTTTCTTAGCCATTCATCCACAGACGCCTTTTCCCAGCAGACCTATTTATCTGCTATCAGGTAGCAGGAGTGTGTTGAGTAATGATGATTCTCTTGACTCTGCGTGCAAAACCCAGCCTCGTTAGCTGACTCTCAGGGACCCATCGTGACATGGTTATGTCCAAAGAGGACACACCRTCGGCGGGGGTTGGGTGAGCAATCCGAAAAGTAACGTAGCTCTATTTATAGAGCACTAAGCACAAACTACTAGAAAGCTAAAATCTATACGCTCTGGCTGTGTTGATTTCGTGTGTGAACTAAGTTAGGATGAATGACACTGAATAAATAGCTTTCTGCAGTAAAGAAAGGTTATTTGGGCTAATCCTGTATTCATTTCTATAGTGGTGCTGGGCATATTGAGGCTGATCATCATCACTGTAGGTTAGCAAGGGCTCTGCAGATGCACATCCTTGGCTTTGGGAAAGAGCAGAAGGCAGAGCGGCCTCCACGCAGTGCTGTATCCCTGCCCAAAGAGTCCCTACATTACCCAACTTCTCCAGCCACCATTTGTCCCTCGCACCATCACCAAAAGTGTCAGGGGCCACTATCCCACAGTGTGGTGGAGAGAACTCCCTCTCCCATCCACCCCACCAGAAGCATCTTGCTTCTTCAGAAAAATAAAAATCAAAATGTCACAAGGCTTTCACATAGTGGGACTAGATGACCTTTAAAGGTCCCTTCCAACCCAAACCATTCTATGATAGTGTCCACTGGAAGGAAAGGGGCTCATATTTTCTATTGACCAGCTTGATCTTGATGAAGGCTTTTGTGATTAAAAGGCTGCATTTTCAAGGGTCTTCTCAAAGGTCTTTCTGCTTCCCCTGAATCAATGACAATCTCCTCACTCTTCAAAAACTTCAAAGAAAGCAATGCCAGGCTCTCCCTGGGAAATCGGTGGGAGCCATATTGAGCCAACATTAAAATGCTTTGGAAGTCCCACCTGTTTGATAAACAGGAACTTTTGTAGATATGACATCTTTTATTACCATATTGTTGCTATGGTTGGCAGCAAAATTAATTGAGCTGACACTGCCAATAGTGTTGACACACGCAATGGCAGCAAACAACTGAAACTCAGTATTAACAACAGTATTGATTTTCTGCTCCCAGGAGAGCCTTTGTAAACTTTCAAAACCCAGTTTTTCCAAATAAAAAGCACCCAACTAAATGTCAGAGATGGTAACAAAGTCATTTTAGTAGAAGGCAGAGATGTAATTTATCATGTGAGAAGACTGACTCTGATCACGTGGTGTGAAATTGCGCTGACCCTACGCGAGCACGTGGCTGAAATAGGTCTTTTCAAGGTGACTCCAAGGTGATGCTGTGACCAAGCAGCCTGATCCACCCTGACAGGCTGACCTACAAGTCAATATAAAGTCCCATCTATATTTGTGGGGCTTCAGCTGTAAGGAAGCTATAGCCGTGCACGTTGCACCTGACTCCTAATGCTGAGAAAGTGTGCTCCTGTGGGTAAGGATCTATGTAAGTTAAAGCAAAGCATGTGGCGTTAGGTGGTTTTGCAGCTATGACAGGGAAAGCTTAAATGCACAGTGCTGTTAGCAGCTCTCTCAGCATCTGGGAGGCTTTCACTTCCATCATCACCAGGCCCGGAAGCAATAAATACCATCAAACGTGTGCGCTAATGCAAAACCTTCATAACGACTTCTTTTTCTCTCTGTCGGTTATTGCAATTAGATGAGCACATCTAACTGTCACATGCATCATGTATTTGAGAAGTTATTTTGTCCTAACACTGCGACAATCGCCATTTGGGTTTTCTGTAGTTCAGCTCTGTATG
The DNA here is from genome assembly GCA_035582835.1 of Phoebastria nigripes. NCBI lineage: Eukaryota > Metazoa > Chordata > Aves > Procellariiformes > Diomedeidae > Phoebastria > Phoebastria nigripes. The sequence goes on from JAYKAV010001223.1 coordinate 412,325, forward strand.
AGTCACAGAGTATTTACCCAGCGCGTTGGGCTCGGTTATGTTTAATTTCTGAAAACAATCTCTGCAGCCGTTCAGGTGCTGCAGGCAGATGCATGCCTCCTCAAAAATAAAGATTGCATAAACTCTTTGCCTGTCTTGCTGAGTTTCCAGCCTTCCTCTCCTGAAACTCCCACGCTTTTTCATTCATTAAACACAGCTCGCTCTATTGATCTTCAGGGAAAGAGGGAGGTTCGGGGCCAGACCCAGCAGAGGAGCAACCCCCAGCTTGGGGGCTTTCACCCCTTTCCAAGAGGGAGGACCACTCGCCTGGGGGAAAGGATGCACAGGTCCAGAGGATGGCTGAGCTTTGCGTGGTTTTCTGCTGGAGGAGGGAGCAGACGTGTATGTACCACGGCAGCCCTGTCCCTACCTTCAGGAGATGCCTCAGACTCAGCCTTGGTTGCTCCACACGTGGTTTCGGGGTGAATTGTCTTTTAAGCAGATGCTCTGAGTCCTATAGATTAAAGAGTATTACAGCATCTTTAGGAGTATAAGCTGTTTCACTCACAGAGAATATGGCAGTACTTGAACAGGGAATATACCTTTGGCTGCACATGTTTACTTCTTCAGCTCCCTTAGGATGATGTTGTTTTGACACAAAGTCTCAGTTTGATTTGCTCCACAAAATACCAATTGCTCTGTCAGCACCTTTAAATTTGATAACACACCACAGCCTTCAAAATACACAAATGTAAATTTGCAATTTAAGGGGTGAAGTGATTTATTGCACTATAAATAGCTTACCACATTAACATACTAGTGCTCAAGTGGCATAAGCTAAGTAGATTACTTGTAAATGTAATTTTGATGCTTTATTAATTGTTCCCTCACGGAGTTGCTTTCCTCTTTACCACTTTTCTTGGTGCCTGATTTTTCCCCCTCTTTAAACTGCTGCTTAACTTATTACCTTACCCAAACATGCATTTTCCCCAACGTCTTTCCCAATGCCCCCTTTCCCTACAAGCTCACTTGAAAGAAAATATTTTGAATTAAAAGTCTGGGGGCACTTCGGTTCATTTTAAACCTCGCTTTCTGAATAGAGATTCAGCTCATGTGCCAGCCCCACTGGTTATGAAGATGTAGAGCGGCGCAGCAAAGACAAGTCCTTGCAAGAGAGCTGTGTCTGGTGGGTAAAACAAGCACTCCAGGGACGTGTTTTCCACTCGCATCACTGCCACTGACTCATTTCGGGTAAAATTTATTCTTTTGCAGAACATCAACCCAAAACTTACACCTTATTTAGGCTCTAGTTAAAGTCTCGAGGGGGGATATCAATAGACTCGAGACATGAATGATGCTTTTAAGGGTCTTCCTTGAGTCACCATCCCTGGAGGTTGAGTCACCATCCCTGGAGGTATTTAAAAGACGTGTAGATGAGGCGCTTAGGGACATGGTTTAGTGGGCATGGTGGTGTTGGGTTGACGGTTGGACTCGATGATCTTAGAGGTCTTTTCCAACCTTAATGATTCTATGATTCTATGATTCCTCCCCAGACTGAACTGTTGCTTCTGCTCTCTCAGGAAAGCCACTTCATATTTCTTTATTTCAATTTATTTCTCTGTAAATTAGTATTTACTCAGCCTTTGAGATGCCTGGATGGGAAGGACTTAGGGCAGGACAGGAGGGGTTTATCTGCCAGCTGATTATGGCCAAAAAAGTGCAGTATCTAGCAAGTGAAGTTGGAGTGCAAGTCTCCTTGATCCAAGCCTCTGTAGGACCACAGATGCTCATGCTGGAGCACTTGCCTGCTTGTCCTTGGTACATGGATGCTCATTCCAGCCTAGACCTGCCCAAGGAGAGATACAGGACGACCCACGGGGAGCCTGGTCCTGGCATAAGCTCCACAGGGCTCCAGAGGAGGACCAGGCATCTCAGGATGGGACCAAAACAGCCATCACATGCCATCCCAGACCGAAAAGATGGCAGAGCTGTGCCTCTCTTTTACCTGCATTCCACTACCCGCTGAGGGCTGGAAATATTTTTTTAAACCCCTTGTGAGGCTATGTATTAATTCATCCCTAGATATTACTGAGAAGCAGTGAAGGTGAGGGCAAGGTGAATCTTTAGTACCTCTGGCTTTAAAAAATACAAACATTAACATCATTAGAAACCCACAGACCTGCAAGAGATCAGACCAAGTGAATTTGAAATCAACCTTGCAAAGTGAATAGTGTGTTTGAATTAATCTCTCAAAACGTGCTTTACCGTGGAGGTAAGGTAAAATGTCAGCCTGAAGTTAAAAGCTTCGTCGAAGCAATCTCTGTTTTAAGACTCAAAGTGACCCTTGATATTTATCAAGGTAATGAAAATACTACAGGCCTTTTCAAAAACTGATGAGAGGTTGTACTCAGCTCACCCATCGTAATAACTAGGTGTTTTTGCCGTAGCTGGACAACTCGCTTCTCTATCACTTTCCCCCATGCAGAGACAAACCCTGCAGATTGATTATTATTATTTCCCAGCATATTTCTGCTAAACTTCAGTGTTAATTAAATATACATATATTTATTTTCTATTTATATTTAATTAACGTATGTATATGTAATATACAACATACACCTATATATATTTCTGGAGACTGAAGTGGCCAAACAGAGGTAACGCAGCTGACCCCCAAATGCTCCAGACAACCCGGCAGGCAAAGATGCTTTAAGCACCAGGGATAACAGAGGTGACTCAGCCCTCTTCCCGCTGTGTCACAAGCAGCTGAACAGAAACAGACGTCACCCCCGTACGCATGGGCACAGGCAGTGWGCTGGCCGGCTGAATGTGCAGGCTGCTGTTGTATAGGTAATCCATCAACGCCTGAGGCCGATGGCAATAGGTCTTTAAATTGCTGAGCACAATACAAACACAGAAGACACAAACTCGTGAAGCCAAACCGCAAGGAAGTCCTATGTCAAAAATACCAAATGAGTAAACTATAATTTCTTTCCAAACACAACACTTCCCTGCCTAGTCAATGCAGCTGGCTTATGCTGCCAAGTACTTTCCTTTTCCTCTCCCCAGGAAATCACAGGAAAACATTCAACCTCCATTTGGAAGAAAACAAGGAGAACCAACCACATGCTTGTGTCCCTGATGACAGTGAGGCAAAATATAGACATTTTGTTGGCACTTGTGTAAGAGGAATTGGGTGCTTCATCCTGCTCCAGCAGCAGTTTTCGTCTCTACATGGGCACCTACACGAAGATCCAGCTTCCCAAAAGGCGACTCTCTGTGGGCACCCCTTTGCGTGTCTCCAGCAAACACAGGTGAATGGGATTTCATGAATAAAGTATCAACCAAAAGCCAGTCATCTGGAGGCAGTGGAAATACAACAAGGTCAAAAATCCCCCAAATCCTGAAGGTTTAAAAGTAGCACAGCCACTGTGAAGTCTGATTCCACTTTTTGCCACCCAACACACTTGGGATTTTGTGCTAATGGACTGTAAGCCTGGATCAGGACAGCTGACCAGGACCTTCTCCGTCTGTAATACATTCACCACCTAATTTTCAGACATCCTGTTGCCAGTGCAGAGGTAAGTATAAGGTATGTTATTGTTTATCTTTTGATAAACACTCTAAATCTAATAACTGAGCTCTTATTTTGCATTTTAGTAAGTGATGCTTATTTTACTCTTACCTTAATTGTTTCAGAGATTTGTAAAATTCTTGGCAGAGTGTCACCCAGGGAAGAGCAATATTAAAACAAAGCCAGCTTGCAGTGCCGAACATCCCGAAGCGGTGTCAGGAGTCTCCAAAGCTGGCAACTGCGGAGCTGCTGCGAAGCTGGCAACTGAGTTTATGGAGAAGGGACTCTCACCAGCAAGTGTTAACCAAAGCTGCTGTAATATTCAACAAGGCTGTGATGGGAAAGATCGTGGGGTCTCCATGCAATTGTAGCATTGAGTTTATAACACATATTTAGTAAGTGAGCTAAGAATATGAATGTTTTGTACCAACYGCAGTTTTGATTGAAAAAGATTGTGGGATGATTGTTACGCATTGAGTTATCGAAGGATTTTATTCCCGTTACACTGATTTGCTAAAAATAGACTAAAGCTCTCTCTGATTTTTAAGGTGGAGCAGCCAGAATATCAAACATTTCAGAGCCATCTGCTGCACATTTGGATTCAYGTGGCTTATTTCAGACATCCGCACTAAAATAGGATGAATGACATCCAATAGATACCTATTTCTCTCCACTGGCTATAATGGTCTAGGCAGCTTGTTGAAATGCAGGTGTCTGTGCCATAGATATACCCTTGCTCAGGGGCATCCCAAACCACTGCTAGTTTCAGAAGATAATTAAAAATCACCGACATTGCTAAGACTGTTGTTTTCACCAAGATCGTGTCCAAAGACGAGGTTATTTCTCCAAGCCAGGGTCCACAAGTCACAGCAGGGTAATGTTGGAGAAGCTGAACTGCCCCGGGTCCAGCTCTGGGTGGAATTCCTCACTCTCCAAAACTGTAAAAACCTGCAGCTTTCCCCACAATAAAACTGAATTTTAAATGCTTTACAAGTTTTAACAGTGCTTTGATTTTTGGCCAGGAAAAAGGGTCCAGTTTTTTGAGCAGAAATACAAAGCTATCATGTACAATTTATATTAAACTAACATGCCCCATTGACGTGATACCATTATGCAGGATAACTGAAAGCAGAGCCCTTGCTAATCTTAGAAACGCAGGTCTGGAAGCAATCTCCAGGGCAGTGGATACCTCATCCACATTCCAGGCACTGAAACTCCCGGCCTCGTGCAGTGGTTCTGGGAGCTGCTTTTATGAAGATCATTATCTTAACCTCTATGCAAAATTCATAGAAATGGAGAGTGCTGAGAGCCAGGATTCACTTTACATCAGTCATGGTAACAGTCTGACATTCCTGAAGTCCTTATTATTCCATACAGCAAAGAAAAAAATATATATTCAGTTTTCATTTTGATTTAGACCAGGCAGGACAAATCCTGCCTTACAGAACCAGTCCTGCTTGCTTAATTCATAAAATCGTGCCCTGAAAATCCACTTTTGTCACCCAAAGAAGTTCTGCCTTTAATCACGTCATTAGGAGAATCACCTCTCAAATCTGCTGTAATGCAGAACTGCCCTGGATTGCCTGAGAGAGCAGCTTTGGATGGAAAATAGCATAAACTGCTCTCTTAGTCTTCATTGTAACCCTGGAGCATAGTAACAACATTTCTTCATAAAAGAAAGTAGAGGCAAACCCGCAGACTTACAAAGTTACGGAGTTGTAATTCTGGGCCAAAGAATAAATAAAGCAGAAGCAAAGCTGATGGGGAGGCAGCAATGTTCCTCCTGTGTTTGTTTGATAAAATAGAGTGTTTTTCAGGAGAAAAATACAGAAACATTGATCTTAAGCCCCTTCACAACCAACTGATTACAGGGGCAGAGCTTTAATTTTGGGTGGAGCCCCACCATCATTTTAATGGGAGAATTCAGCTTATAAATAATTTCAGGTTATTATTAAAATTATAAGAGAAAGGACTTCAGCGTGACCCTGCTAACTGGGATTTGCTTCCTAGCTAAGCCTATAGTGATGCTTAAGGACAGTCATAATTTCCTGCTCAAATTTTATTGTAAGGGGAATATTGATGAACCAAAAGATATAAATCACACGAAACCTGTTTACGTGCTAGTGTTTTAATCACGGTGAATCAGGGGCTTCCAAGTTCTGTTTTGGAAGGTGCAATAAAGAGTGGTACAGAGGTGGACAAGTTACCTCATTCGGAGGAGTTCTGTGAATCAAGCTAGTTTTTTATTTCTTTTTGGTTTTTTTTTTTTAGGAATTACATAAGAATTCATATGAATAGTATTCCCCCTAGATAAAACTGAAAGGAAAAAAATCTCAATGCTTTCACACAGTAAAATGCCATCTGCTTCTATTTAAGAAATCCACGATAATGGAACCCAAAACACTTTGATCAGACGTTTAATGTGACTTTAAGAGTTTTGAATTAGTATTCCAGATCAGCCTCGCAAAAAGTTGTCAGCTCCAAAATTGCTTCTCAGCTCCTTCCCATGGCGATGGAGAAAGAAAAAACAATATTTCATTCTCTGAGAACAACAAAAAAAGACTTCACCAAAATTTGATGAGTTTGTTATAAGCACAGAAGAAAACCCTGACATGTACTCAGAGTGTACGCAGTTATAACACCAGATTTGGGTCAGACCAAATGAAATGACTCTTGCTCTGAATCATCCACTTAAGGAACATTTAAGAGTCTCTTCCTATAGACTGTAAATGCGAATTTAATATCCCAACATAGTAAGACTGAAAAATGAATACCCCACAAAATGAAGATTGAGTAGAAAGTTAAAATGGCAGAAAGATGCCTCTCTAACCCCAAAAAAAAGATTAGGAACCTCAGATACAATTTCATGCATTTCAAAATAAATGGCTATGCCTGACTGCAGAGGCACCGCTGTGACCTTGCAGGGATTTCTTCAACCATGGTAGGACGTGGCCAGGGGAATGGAGAACAAAATCTGGTATTGCTTTAGGCTGGGTCAGGACACTAGACACGCTCCAGATTAACTCAGAAAGCTGAAACAGGACTTGATAAGAGGTAGGAAGGTGAGGCAGGCCACCATGAAGGAGCTGAATTAGGAGTGAAGCCGCTTCAGAGACCAACAGGCTGAGAGAAGCTGCAAGAAGGGGCCAAGGCAAGGTCACGCTGACAGGGCTGACACTGGTTTGTGGCAAAGGCAGGGAAGAGGAACCACCTTAAGAAGACATTGTCCTAGGCAAGGACTCAGCAGGACCTTGTTCTGGGTGAAGCCCTGCTTCTCAAGCATCACCAGCACATGCTGTTGCCCTTGGGCTGGTGTTGTGCCCCAATCTTGCCCTTCTGTAAAGGGATTGTGCTCTTATTGGAGGTGTCCAAGCTTCTACAGATCTTCAAGATGGGAAGACTCTATACAGTGTGGGCAGGCATATAGAATCATAGAATCATAGAATGGTTTGGGTTGGAAGGGACATTAAAGATCATCTAGTTCCAACCCCCCTGCCATGGACAGGGACACCTTCCACTAGACCAGATTGCTCAAAACCTCATCCAACCTGGCCTTGAACACTTCCAAGGAGGGGGCATCCACAACTTCTCTGGGCAACCTGTCCCAGTGTCTCACCACCCTCTCAGTAAAGAATTTCTTCTTAATATCTAATCTAAATCTACCCACTTTCAGTTTAAAACCATTACCCCTTGTCCTATCACTACACTCCCTGATAAAGGGTCTTTCCCCATCTTTCCTGTAGGCCCCCTTTAAGTACTGGAAGGCTGCTATAAGGTCTCCCCGGAGCCTTCTCTTCTCTAGGCTAACAACCCCAACTCTCTCAGCCTGTCCTCATACAGGACCAGCCCCCTGATCATGGCCCTCCTCTGGACCCCCTCGAGCAGGTCTGTGTCTTTCTTATGCCGGGGGTTCCAGAGCTGAACGCAGTACACCAGGTGGGGTCTCACGAGAGCGGAGTAGAGGGTGGGTTTTGAAACAAGCAGTTTTCCTTGACCTCTTTGGTGGGGAGGAATAGCCCTTTCACAGGAAAAACACAGATTTTCTTGTATTTAAATATTCCACAGTCAGTTCTTCATGGTCATCTCTGGTGGTCACAGAGGTCCCAGCAAGCTTTCCAAAGCTTGTGAAACATAGGCTGGGTTGGGTAGATGAGAGTGCAATGGCTGTTCTTACCCAGGCAGGGATGGTGAGGGATCCAGGAGAGAGCATCAGAAACTCGAAGAGCATGGGAGATCCTGGAGGAGCCACTGCATTTGGGACTGTTGGTTTCTCTAGCTTTTTCCTGATAGTATAGATGGATTTGACTTAGGGTCTGCATTATGACAGAAATGTTTGCTGTTCCCTAGGATTTATAAGGAAATGAGAGATAGAACAGTGACAAAATCCATTACTTCTACCCCAAAAAGAAGAGAGCAGCGGACCAAAAAGCTAACAAAATTGCAAAATACCAAAAAGTATTCCAGAGCAAGTCATGGCACACATTCCTTGTAACCTTGCTTATCTCAAATCTACTGGCAAGATACATATGTGCCCTTAAAAATACCCACTAAAAAATGCAAGATTTGTATGTGTTCATGTGTTTCCCTGTATACATAAAAACATATCCAAAACTGTAGTGTAACGTAGAAGCTGGCAACGTCCCTGTCCCTTTCAGTAAAAACAATTAATTCCTCTCTATTATTGTTGAAAACAGTTTTTTTCTTCAGTAAACTATGTAAATTCTGGCTATATCAGTCTTTATTATCTGAAATTCAAAAAGACTTCAGAAAACATATTTTAAATTACTAAAATCCCAGGTTCCCAAAATGTTAATATTCAGATTTCATATATTTTTCTGTAGTTGTCTGGAAAATAAGGGGTTAAAATCAAACATTTGTGCCCTACCCAACTCTGGGACAAATAAACCTTTTAAAGGAAAAGAGCAGTTAATACAATTTATTCCCTCTACCCGGTTAAGGAAAAGCTAAATTAAATTCATTTTCTAGATGAGTTACAGTGAAAAACAAATCCCATATGGTTTTCACTAGGATTTGTTAACCTATATTAAGTGACAATTGAAATCAGATGACTTTTAGATTATTCAGGCTATGTTATTTTAAAAACATGTGGATACGAGTACATTTTAAATCTTGGAAGATATTAGCAATCCTGCCCTTTCACCTATGCATGATGTGCATGATGAGGAAGAAATGGCCACTTCTTTAGATTGCAATGGAAATGAGATGTCCAGCTCCTACCTTCAAATCTCAACTCCAGTACCATTTCCACCCCAAACACAGACATTTTCAGTCATAGTCGTTAATGTGATACTCATAAGCTAGCAAAAGCTCAAAAAAACCCAGTCTCTGAACCATCCAGCTGCTACAGCATTTAATACTCAGATATCAAAATATCACAGATCAGACCAGACTAGGTTTATTCCAATTCTTTCTGTCTTCCCCATTGTTGTGGTTTAACCCCAGCCAGCAACTCAGACCCACCCAGCCGCTCGCTCACTCCCCCATGGTGGGATGGGGGAGAGAATCGGAAGAGTAAAAGTGAGAAAACTCRTGGGTTGAGATAAAGACAGTTTAATAGGGAAAGCAAAAGCCGTGCATGCAAGCAAAGCAAAACAAGGAATTCATTCACTGCTTCCCATCGGCAGGCAGGTGTTCCATCACGCCTAACGGTTACTTGGGAAGACAAATGCCATCACACCGAACGTCCCCCCCTTCCTCTTTCTTCCCCCAGCTTTATATGCTGAGCATGACGTCGTATGGTATGGAACATCCCTTTGGTCAGTTGGGGTCAGCTGTCCCRGCTGTGTCCCCTCCCAGCTTCTTGTGCACCCCCAGCCTCCTCGCTGGTGGGGTGGGGTGAGAAGCAGAAAAGGCCTTGACTCTGTGTAAGCACTGCTCAGCAGTGATGAAAACATCCCTGTGTTATCAACACTGTTTCCAGCACAAATACAAAACACAGCCCCATACTAGCTACTATGAAGAAAATTAACTCTATCCCAGCCAAAACCAGCACACTCATTTAATTTATACACTTGGCACTCTCTCAGTATTGCCCACTTTGCAGCTAGTTTGTACACGAGGTGTGCATATCAGTGAACCCAGGTGCCTGGATTGAAAAAGACTGTACCCTTGCCAAGACAAATAAGCTGATCAGATGTAATCATGAGGAAATTTTTAAGAATGTCATCTTTAATTCCTGTGAAACATACCTTTGGGTTTCCCGATACACTGAATGCCTTCCTATAAAAGCCTCAGGGAACAAACAGAAAATGCTGAGGTTATTTCAGTCTGTAAATGACTGTAGCCACATGAAGACAAACTCACTCTTTTCATTTGCGCTGGCTGCAGAATTGCTTCCAAATCCACCTAGAATCTAATAAATCATTCACATCACCTTTTTTTTTAACAGATGAATATTCAAGGTGATGGTTTGCAATTATAATTTGTAGGATGCTAAATTTCTGGCAAAGTTTGCACAGAAATAACCAGTTCCTTTTTAATTTTAATTATCACACATCTTTAAGACACTTGTTGAAACTGCCTATAGGAATTCAGAAGAGTACCGTCAAGTAGTGAAACTCAAAGTATGCAGAGCGTGTTGCTAAGAAAGACACAGATGAAAGCTTTGATAGGAGAGAGAGAAAAGGCTAGAGGGGAACTCCCTCTTCAGTTCCGCATTTCTTTTTATCTTTCCTTTTGGATGTCCACAAAAATCCATGCAAGTGAAGTTTGGGAGCAGGCAGGGCTGGATTGTCATCTCTGGCCTTTTCGTGTGTCATTCTGGCACTCCCAGCTGTGCAAGCTTTCCCCGATTTGGCAAAATAAAGCCTGAGTTGTTTTCTCCTCTGGGAATAAAGCACAAAGCTGAACACCAGGCTTGAAATAGCTGCACACCAGGCATGAAATTTCTTTTTGGTATGAAAGCTAATTTGTGTAGAGGGAGCATCTGTTCAAAAAGCGATTCTGCCCATCTCTACTCATTGGAGTATTGACGATGTGAGTTGGGTGATTCAGTCCTTTGCAGATGAGGCCTCCAGTGGGGTGCTGGCTCTATAGATAACCTACAGCTTCCTCGAGGCCAGCTCTGCTGCAATCCTGTTGAAGTTAGTGGAGATGTGCAACACTGAAAATGACCCTCTGGTGCTACCGTCCTGAAGAACCTCACCTGTTCCCATCTTGTTCTTATGTAGTCTTATTTAAGTGCAATTACATTTATTATATTGGAAAATTCCTCATTAAAAATTAAAATAATGCAATGGTAAAACAAGCACATGTGCTTTTATTCGGGGCTGATTTTTAAACCTCAGATCTCCTTTTACAAAGCTGAAGGATCACAGGGCTTTTCATGTCAGCTCAGGTTCTCCATGATTTTCTGAAGGCTAGATACTGAGATTTTATTAATATTTTGACCCTGTAAAACATCCCAATGGCATTAAAACACCCATGAAACTTAAACACAAGTAGTGAGTGAGTTTTCTTTCATTTATCCAGTATYGTCCCTTTGGGTATGTCAGGGCTCTTGCAGGATCCAGATGGCTCCTACTCAAAGGTCAGGTTCAAACACAAACCTGCCTTTTTCTTTCCCCTTCTTTCCCTTCCCCTCCTTCCTCCCTTTATTTCCTTCTAAATCACTAATACTCTAAATAGGATATAAATGCCTGGACTATAAGTGAGTGTTCACTCCAGGGTTTGCCAGAGAATTAAGCTATTTTGTCTCCTAGCAATAGAGTGACAATCCAGCCATTTTTGCAAAAATTTGTACTGCTGCTGTGGACTGACCCCATCTCCCCCTCTCTGAACCAAGCACTGCTGCTCTCGCAGCCCTGCCCGACCCAGCCTGCAGCCACAGCGTGGCTCAGCCAAATTAAGCCCAAGCCACATCGCATTGATTCAGCAAGTATCGATGAGAAAGGAGAGGAGAGGAGAGGAGGGGAGGGGAGGGGAGGGGAGAGGAGAGGAGAG
>JAYKAV010001223.1:423911-482681 GCA_035582835.1 Phoebastria nigripes
AGAGAAGAGAAGAGAAGAGAAGAGAAGAGAAGAGAAGAGAAGAGAAGAGAAGAGAAGGCAAGGCATCATGTCATTAACTCCCATCAGCATGCAGAGGTATTGCTGGCTAGGAAAGCATTTTTTAATGCCTAGAAGTTTGAAAGTTGAAGGAAGATGATGCATTTCCACAAAGGCGGCTTGCAGGAGCTCATGACCATCTTTGCTCCAGATTCACGAGAAAAGACTTAGTATTTTCGATAGAAATCCCTTGCTGGATATGTGCCCTGGAAATGGAAACCAAATCACTGTCCTTCGGCCAGCAGGTAGGACTGGGTCAGGTCAGGATTGCCTGTGACTGCTAAAGGAAACACAGGCAACTGTGCATGAAAGATTGTCAGGGCAGAAATTAGCAGAGTATAGACAAAGCACTAAAGAGGCTTTGTGATTGCTTGTTTCCCATTTCTTTTTCTTGACTACTTAATACTTTTCTGAAAGCCTACATTGACAGCACATTGAACTATTTAGCTATTAACTGTTTGTTCACTTGACAAATGTATTGACTTAACATCTCCTAAGTCAAACCATGGGCTGCTTGGAGCAAAAAGAGATCCTGCAAGTCTCTTTAGATCTGTCAAAGAAAATGGAAATGTGCAATTACATTCTAGCAACGATATTCCTGATGAGACTGATTTCTCCATATACAATTAACAGAACTCTAATAAAAAAGGTGTGGCTTTCTGCAGCTCCTGAAATCACAGGTCTTCAAGTTAATTCTGATTCAGCATGGAGATTACTTCCTTAATCAAGATGATAACCATTTCGTTCAACGCATGGGAGCTGCAGTGCTGGGCGTCCCTGATTCTTCATGGCTGTAAAAGATGTATGTGTCATAGTTTGTACCTTTCCACAGAATATTTGTAGGGTGAGACTGTCAGCTCAGCCATAGACAGATATTTTCTGAGGTTGTGAAAGACCCCAGTCCTATCTGCAACTGAAAAAAATTAGACACGTAATTAATCTAAATAAGTCTGGAAAGCATGGCTCGCAGCAAGAGGGAAAAGATACCCCTTCTCCTCCATTTATTCAAAGAAGGTTAAAAGGTGCTTTGTTCACAGGTGCCTTGTTCACAGCCTGTATGAGAAACATATTTTGGATTCTAGGTGGTTCCTTTCCCCAAAAAAAGACATAATGAGAATCAGCTCCAGCTGGAAGCTGATGCTAAATAATTTCACATTAAAAATAAGATAAGGCATAGAAAGGTGACAGGAAAGGTGAGTCACGGAACAACATGTGTAGGGTTGTGTGGGTTGTATATTACCAGAAATCTTTAAATCATGGCCAGATATTATTCTGAAAGGTCTGCTACAGCTGAAACAGAATTTCCCACTCCATGCAGAAATTACTAAGTGGGATTCGGAGGTTTGTGCTATGCAAGAGATGAGTGAGTTAGAGGCAACAACAGACCCTTGTAGCTAAAACCTGATTTTGTGACACTGCTGAAAGTAGGTGCGAATGCAAAATGATACTGCTAACAACAGGCACATGAGGCCTCAAAATCTAATTATAAACTCTCACTGAGCAGAAGATGATACTCAGCACAGCATTCACCCCTCCAGGAGCAAAAGGCTTGACGGGGAGAACAAGAAACCTGCCAGCAAAGGTTGTTTTCAGCACACTGGATACTGTATGTTATGATGACTGTTTGTGTACATCCACTTTATAAGTCGAGAAATTCTTTCTCTCTGCCCCTCTCTCTGAGCACTGTGGAAAGGGGAAGTCAATAAAACCTCCATTGCAACTATAACAGAAAAAGATCAAACAAGAGCCAAAGCAAACAGCAGCTGGCTCAACAAATATGAATTTCAGGTAATGGTCATAAACAACAGGCCGGAACTGTGGATGCTAATAAAGTGAGAGCAAAGGTCAAATCTTGCTTTTTAACAACATGGTTTGGTTCAAAACGACAAATAAAACAAAAGCTTGGTCCACATAAAAAAACATTTGATTCTGTGAGTAATGCAGACAACTCTTCCCTGCCCCAGCAGTCCCTCAGTTCCTAGCACGTACCGGAGTAGTGGCTCCAAACAAACCAGCAATGAAAAGGCACCTGGGAGACTGAAATTGCTGCCGATCCTGCTGACCAAACTCCATTTTGTAGCATTCCTCAATCTATTGATTCGCATCTGCCTGCCATCTCTTCTCTGAAAAACAGATTGTAAACTGTTTGGAGCAAAAMCATCTGTTTATTCTTTTTTTGTGTGGTGGGTCACACAAGGGGATTCTGGTCTTAGCTTTGACACTTTGGATCTATGGAGGCAGTTGTAACAGTAATAGATAATACTTTGTCCTTAATCACTAACGTGTGCAGAGCCCCTGGAAATAAACAGAACTCACACTGGTATCCAAGCATTGATGTTTAGGGAAGAAATTCAGCAGTTACACAGATACCGAGGATATTGATTCATAGCAGGTCAAAACCCAGGGAAGGTCGGTCTTGGTGAGGTCATTGCTGGAGCTGGTTTCTTCCCCATCTGCTTGTGTGAGATTTCGGATGCAGCTGTGCAGACATGCGGGGGGCAGGATGCTGAGCCACACAGATGTCGATACTGATCCAGACTCTCAGCTCCTATGAGAAGCATTAGCCCTCTGATCAGTAAGTAATAATAATCAGACTCCATGCTTACCACAAGAAAAAAATCCCATAATTGTCCTAATAGCTCTATAAACAATTTATCCCATTATTTATTTCTTTGTTCACCAGTGCAGTAACCTGAACACAGATGGCCAGGAAATATTTTTTCCATCATGTGACATTTGGGGTCTATTGTCAGCTTGCTTTCTGCACCGYAGAGTGAGCTTATTTGTGAAAAGGTAGAGGAAAAAGAACATCAGAATAGCCAAGAACTTTGTATTAAATGTATTCACTGGGGCTGGGGGAACATACCTCTGCGTCCAAACCATCTTGAAACCGGCTACTTCCAAGGCAGAGAAATCTCTGACTGACCCAAGGATTATTTAACTGATTAGGCGAAGTGTAAAAGATCTCACAGGAGAAACTAAGAATCATGCCAGGGAGCCAACAGCCGTGGTGCCTGGGGTATTCAGGAGGGAGGTTCAGGTCCGGGTCACCGCCCTGGGTCACAATTTGAGCCTGGTACAGTCGCACACCTACTCCTCCATCTATCGTTTTTGTCCTGTCTCTGCCACAGGGAAATTTTACTTTTGAAACTCGGAGGCAAAGACAGCCGGAGGTAAAGAAGCTCTTCTCCAGCTTCCCGTGCTCTAATGAGGATTGCAGTTCCCAAATTGTGATGTGTTGAACAGCCATACAACCTCCGCACAGTAACCCACGTGTCATTCAGCCCTGAAAATGATCTCAAACTGGCAATGGCTATCTAAGTGGCCATGTTAGAAGGCAAAATTAAAGAGGCAATCTCAAATTCAAGAAAGAAATTAATACAAATGTTTGCTAACTATGTAGTTTGGGGATATTGCATCAATTGAACTTCATGGCGTTTTGAGACAGTAAATAATGTTCTCCTTATCTCAAAAATGGAAAACCTGCCAGGCTCACAATGATGAGAGGGAAAGAGGTGCTAAAACACACTAGAATATGACAGTGCTTGGACTGGCATTTAAAATTGGTCTTGCACCTTTGAGTGGAACTAAACTCTACTGTAACCATGTTATGAAACTGTGAAAACCTGTATAGGAGTCCAAACTGGGATATGTCACACCATGAGAGCAGCTGTGTTACAGACGATGCCCCAGAGGTTAATGTATTTTAAAAGGGCAGCTCAAACCTCTCAGACTCCTTCTCAGAGAAAGGAAAATAATATTTTTTTAAATGGCTACTTTTGTTTAGGGTTCTCTTAATGAAAATAAAGCTTAAAACTTTTTTTTTTGGGTGATCAAATCCAAATATTGTCACCAATAATGGTTTTATCCAGAACTTTTTTTGAGAAAAGCCTCATTTTTTGAAAAAAGGGTGAATTGAAAATTGAGTAGTACTAGTTTTCAACCAGGACAAGGCATAAGTACTTCATGCAAGGTTAAGCAGCAACGCAGAAGCAAAGTGAGGAGATGAACTCCTGGCTCCGTGCTCTGTGTGTGACCCTACCACTATACCACACTTCTTTCCATATATTTCCATATTTCCATATATTTACAGTAGTCAGGGATTCCGTATATACAGATGCAGGATGAAATTTGCACAGAGCTGTTCAAATCAAAAGGTAATGATTACCTGCAATGAGCAAATAGGAAACAGAGAAGAAATTTTTTTTTCTAAAGAAATCTGTCTGTCTCTCATATATGCTGCTGGGCTGTTGGTGAAATGTTTTTTCAGGGTTTTTTTCTCCTTGTGATAAACATGCTAGATCTTGACTCACCTTTTTCCTATTGCCAAAGCACAAAATAGATATTTTTGTTAATGTACCAAGAAGTTAATCCTCTCTGCAATTTTTTGACACTAACCAATTTAATGAAGTTGCATAGAAATAATTTCTGGGAAAACACATCATGCCTTTGTCACTTCTTCAGTGCTATATTCACATCTCTCTCAGCTCTTTGTGCACATAATGGAGCTATTACACACTGCGAGGTTAAGAAATAGCTGCATAGAAAAAAACTGAACTTGACTGGCAGACTCCATGAAGGTTACAGAGCGAGAAGGACTTCACAAAATTTCACACTGCACTCAGGGAAGGTATCTTCTACTACTAAATTTAGACAGGGGTCCACATCCAAACCCCTTGATCTGGATGCTSCCAAATCTGGGAGAAGGCTGGATGTAGATATAATCTCTACAAGTAGTCTTTGCTGCCTCTCAGCCTTGACTTCAGATGTGTGCAGCTTCAAATTTAGGAAATATTCAGAGCCGAGTTTGGAGCACATTGGAAATCTGCACCTGAAACCTACTTTTTAATGCTGGAGTCTCTGACTTTCTCGCTACCAGTGAACAGTGTCTTAGAGCTAAGGCAATTCCATCAGCCTGAAAGAGCAGGATATAAAAGGCTAGATCCTCTCTAATGTCAATTAGAARGGCTTCTATGGTCAAATCATCATTAGAAAGGGAAAGACAGAGGAAAAAGCCAGGACTCRGTGTGCAGCATCCTGCATCAGACCTGAAAGACTAACTGGCCTGACAGAGCTGCTGCCGCAGCAGGCAGCAAACACCTCTGAGATTAAAGGCACAGTACAGAAAACCAAAAAAGCAAACAAGCAAAAWAACCTAAAAAAACCCAAAAAAACAACAGCAATTAAATCACTGATTTCAGCCACATCACTGCATATATATCAGCAGTATTTATTTGTTCTTTTATTGAATGAAAAACTTCAGTATTTACTGTCAATTGAAATGTACTTCTCTTGGCTTTGTTTCCATATTTTCCCATTTACTCTTCACAACTGTGTGTGACGTCTAATACACACTACAGGGATACATGAATTATTAAAAGCTATCTTTTCAAGAGGGCTGACGTGCTATGAAATACCTGAAAGGGCTGATGTTAACAGTTGACATTTTTTCAACCATGCATTCGGTTTGGGTATTTATCGAGATTTTTTTCGTATATGTAACCAGAACTGAATTTTTTTTCAAAAGAATTAGGAGTTGCTAGGCTTTCTAATTATAAGGCTGTTTGCCAGAGCTGTCAATATTTCTGATATTATATTGGCAAATATTTCTATTTGCCATAGCTGACTATTTCTCAGCAGGGGATTTGCAAAGAAAAGTCTAAAAGGGATTTGCAATACTTGTGCAAGGACCTCAAATTCAGCGTCTTTAAATTCTGTGACTCCCTGGATTTCAGCCATTCTGAAAAAGGCCCTAAATACCCAAATATCAATTAAAAAAATTGTATAGCATTGGCTCCCAACATCTAAGTTCCTGATGTAAATTCATAGAACCAGTCATGATTGAAGTTAAGAATACACTTAAGTATTTACACGCTGGGAATCCTGAGGGCTGGTATTTTTAATTTCTCAGCAGGACTGTGCTGAAAAAGGTGAAGATCCTGCAGATGTTGAATGCACGTTTCCTCCTGCTCATATGGAAGCTCACGTTGTCTTAAAGGGAAGAACATGCAAGAAGTGGATCTCAAGACTACAATCTTAACTTCGATGACTTTAGACTTTCTTTCCAAACTAGTTGATTGATGACAGAATATTTTAATTGGCATATTGTTCATTTGAGGGGGAAAAAAAAAAGATTTTGTAATTCCTTTTTCTTCTTGTCAGTCCTGTAAGCAGAGATGCCTTTTTCCCCTGAACATAGATTTTTCTGATCACCAGTGGCATGCCTCATCAGCTGCAGAGATAAAAAAGAATTTCCTGCACAGATAACTCAGAATCGCCTGTTAGAGGCAGGCCAGGTGTCCTTTCACTGTTCGTTAGATTGATGGCTAAAACTGTTTTTTTAATGCCTCATTTTCTGCCGGTAGCTTTGCCTTGTTATCAATGTTCGAAAAGGCTGTGTTTCTGAGTTTCAGAAACATTTTGGATTTAGTGAGAGAAGGAGATGGAAATACAGATTCTGCTTCTAGCTGAAATGTCCTTTCCAAATTTCTTGTTGTCACCGAGTGACCTCTACCATCACCAGCACCTCCTTCTCCTGTGTCCTACTCCTTCTACATGACGAGTTGCACCGAAAGGTGCCCTGCCAGCAACCACACAACACAGTCAAAGCTTTGTGCTGATTTAATTTGAGAACAAATGCATCTCAAAAACAAGTGAGCAGATGAAAAGAGCAATTATAATGGGAACCAGGATGCAGGTTGCAGTATAGCAGTCACTGCTACAATACAGGAAAGCAGCCATATGTTCGCAAGTGTAATATTTTGTGCTTTATTTTAATTGTTTGGCTCAAGATGGTTAGAAAGCTTTTACAAATGAGCTGAAGGAATGAGTCTGATATCTGAAACGTAAATCCCGCTCGCTTCACTAGCCTACTGGCTAACTCCATCATACATAACATCCATAAACTGAAAATCTGTTAAAAAGCACTGTACTGATTCTGACAAGAGTCAGCCAGGTGGGATAAATCCAGGTTTACAGCAGTATAAATCAGAAGGGTATGACCCACCTGGCATGGATAAAAAAAAGCACATAACTAAAAGATCTTCCAGATGCATTCAAATCCCTAAGAGGATCACTCCTTTCCGCTCATAAAAGTGAGAGAATAATGTGTTTCAGTCCTATAGAGAGAAACTGCCACTATCAAAATTATTGTAATGAAGAAACTCATAATAACACAAATCATTTTCATACTTGAAGCAAAGTTTTCTGCTTGGATGTGATTCTATTTCCACTGCAGACAACATGCTGACATTTACTAACGGATTAGCACATCATTCTGCATCACATCAAATATACCGCAGCAGTATAACCTCTGGCCCCGCACATATGGTTGCTATTTGACACCAATGTGGCTTGCATGAACGCTGCAGCTGTGTCAGCCCTAGGTGAGCTGACATGTTTGTTAATGCCTACCAGAGGAGAAAGCTGCCCTGTAACTCAGACTTGGGGGGGGGGGGGAAGGGAATCTCAGCTGATGGAAAAATCCTGATTAAAAAATCTAGGATTTATTAGTTCGACCCCTTTTTGAGCTGGTTGTGAGCTGAGTCCAGCAGCTCTCAGCTGGGGATCTCTTTGCCATGCTCCCCTGTACCCGAGACTCTGGGAAGGCATTTTAGCTTCTGCCCAGCACTTACTCCTGAGCTGGTCCCACTGAGAGGTGGGTGGTGACTGCACACTTTTCACCGTAACCATATGAGTTCCCAAATTGCTAAAAACATACATCACTGAGCTTAAAAAACAACAAACCAAACCCTATGGGGTCAGCGTGCTCCACAGGGAAGCACAGCTATGTACCAGTCTACAGGTACAGACTGGGCTGGGAACTAGAGGCTAACCCGTGATTAGGACAGTCCTCGGGCAGTATGTCACCTAGCTGATCAAGATAGTAGGAGGGAGTGAGGTTGGAGTATCCAGCATCCCTTTGGTGAACAGATCCCTAAAGTTGTTTTCATCTCACAGGGCTAAAGTAGCCCAGAGGTTGCTATCAGCAACCAAGCTGGATAAATCAGCGCCACGGGAATGAGGAATTTCTCTTGCAGCCTGAAGTCATTTGCACAACCCTTTACCTGAGCTGGGGGATCATTGCTGGAGCACAACCAAAGGGCAGGACCGAGATGTATTAAAAATCTGAAAGGCTTTTTATTGCTGAAAGTTGAATTCACGGTCCAGTTTCTCATTTGATAAATCCATAGCTGTCAGCTACAGACAATTCAGAGCAGGTTCGTTGCATAAGTGCACAACGTGCCGTACCCCCAACTCTGATCTTGGCAGATATAAATGTGAAGAATCAGCTTCTCACACCTTTGTTTGAAATGTGGCTGTCTGTAAACGCTGACTGTAAACTCATTTTCTGTGAGACACATGTCCTCATCCTTTCCCTCCACTATGCAGAAGAAAAGTATCCAAAATGCAACAGAGAGGAAAACTGGTTATATGGTAAAGGTAGGATGTACAACGCATGGTGATGGTATATGGGCAGTTCCTGCTCCATCGGAGCACAATCCAAGCAACTCGGAACTGAGGTTTGCATTAAACCAGAAAAGACAGACAGACAGATAGCCTGCATCTGGACAGGACAATCTTCCTACTCATTCACTCTCTACAGAGTCTCATCCTTAGTTGGTCTAAATCTGCACTGCTCGGCTGACTCCACTGCAGTGGAGTGGGTTTACAGCAGGTAATTATTCATCCCTAGAAAGGTAAGGGTTGTTGGGATGATGGAGGAGCAAGTCCATCTGTAGCCTGAAGAACTGGATTTATCCTTCTGACTTCTGCAGAAACTGCTAAAGCAAAGGGCTTAATGAAGAAAGGGAAAATTTAGGCACAAAGCATTGAATTAAGTGTGGGGAAAAGACCTGTTGCATCATGTAGTCCTCCCACCAAGGCAGCAATAGGTACCAAAAGCAATTATTTTTCCAAAAAATTCATTTCACCTTTAATTCAGAGGCAGAGAGCAGACAGYGGAGTGCAGACTAAGGGGCTGAACAGTTCACAACCACCAGCGAAGGATTTACATCTGGTGGGTCTTGAACAATCCTTTAAATGCCCTGGAACACATATTTTCAGCTGTGGGATTCTGGAGACTGTGCTACAGGCAGAAGAGAGGGGCTCCTGAAAATGCAGATGTGGAAGCCCAGTCTGCATTTTCATGTTGGGCTCAGGGCTCCCACTGGTGACTGAAGCTACTGATGGCAGTTTCACTGGTGGAACAAATTCAGGAATCGTGCCCCCAGCGAGCAGCTTTAAATTAACCTTATTATTTCATCCCAGCTCTTTGACAAATGAGTCTGATTTATTTAGCTCATTTGAAACAAGTTCATTTTAATGAAGTTATTTATATAGCTCCTTGATGCCATTAGCTAGATTACATGCTGTCCAAAGGGCATAATGCATGATCTCATTTCCAACTTAAACCCCGTCTATTTCTTTCATTCTCAAACTTAAGTAGCAGGAGTTCAGAACATATGTTCTTCCATTTTCTCTCTAGATGGCAAAAGTCGTTTGACAGCTGCCAGGTAGTATTATCAGCTCATTTAGTCACTTTTTCTCTAGCCTAGGAAATCAGATTAGAATGTGAAATATATTTCTGTTAAATTGCATGGAAATACAGGCCTGTTTAAGGTCCAGAAACATATCACTCTGTCACTTTTGGAAATGGATAGTGTTATCCTGGCCACTGTCCCATAAATTGCCAAATTTGGTTTACTGCTTTGATTGCTTCTGAAGATTATTCTCACCAGTTTTTGCACATCTCTGATAGGAAAAAATAGATCAGTTGTGGCTCRGGTTTCAAGCCCTACCCTGCAATGAATTTTCCAAGAGACGAACTTCTTACACTCGTACTCAACCTCCCTGACATCAGTGCATCAGCATACAGGCACAGAAGTCCACTCTATAGAGCACTTGGCATGTCTGAGCCTTGCTTTGAACATATGAGAGAACCCAAGACGAGGGGACATGGGCACTTCAAATCACCACTGAAACTGGGTAATGGCACTGCGTACAATCTCGCACTCAGAATCCTCCATTCTTTGTGACTTCAGGTGGAATTGCAATCAGTAAGATAAATGCATCTGAAGAACTTGGTCATTCCGGATTGGACTGATGTTATTGATGTTATTTATGAATTGTTGACTTTGAAAACTACTCTAGCTGAGGCCCAGATATGCTTATATTTCAGAGGCCTCTCCTTGGTCCTTCTGATGTAAATGCAGACATTTCTTGAGATGTCAGAGGAGAGAGAATAGTGCCTCTGGACATTTCTGGAGGATGATCTTGTCTGCTTGAATTAGCCTCTGTCTCTTCTTCTTGAGTGTGAGGCATCCACAGGAAGTGTTAGGCACCTACATCCTAAGAGGACCCGTCCACCCGGCCATCACCTCAGAACAGGTCTCTAATGGACCGGTTTCTCACTAAAATGGAAGAACAAGAGAGAAGCACTGGTGCTCACTTCTTTTTGCATGAGAGCTGCTGGTACAAYCCCTGTCCTGAGACTTGGCAAGCTTGTGTCCAGGCTCCTCGTCAACGTGGGGCATGCATCCATGGGCAAGTTCTCCTCAACAGTGAAGCCATCTAAAGAGGTTTCTGTGGCACTCCTCCTGCAACCACTTCTGCTCACATGTCCTGCAGCCCTCTCCTGTGGCTTTGTAACAGCTTTGTGGGTTTGTGCTGAAAACTGGGTCACTGAAAAGATGCAGGGCAAAGCAGAAAAACAACAAAAAATATCTATTTTGGACATTTTTCTTAACCCAGATCATTTCAGTCCTGTTGCATTCTGGCAGGGATGGTGAAGATCGCGGCAGGGGGCGGGGGTGCTGCTCCCTCTTTTCTTACACAGAGCCTGACGATGAGCCCAGGGTAAGAAGCCCGACGCTCAGCTGGGCAGGACAAAACAGGGGTCTCACACCCAGCTCCCTGGAGTGTGTAGGACTTTTACATTACACCCTCACTGGAGAAATCTGTGGCTAGTGACAGAAATCCTTATTTGGCTCCAAGTGTGCTGGCTGGCGGAATAGGGTCTTTCTTTTTCTTGGTTCTTCTGGTCTTCAGCTCTAGCATTTTCAGCCGCTCTCCAAGAATATGGGTGCAGGGCTCCAGGGACCTCTCAAGCAAAGCAAGGAGACGTGAAGAGTTTAAGCACCTCTTGGACAGCAGTTCTAGAAAGCAGATGAGGTCTATCACTGATTTTTTGGCAGCTTTTTAGACCTTTAAATTTAGAGATTAAATAGGCTGATCCCACCCTTCACTAATTCCCTCCAAATATTCCTTTTTTTCAATAGAAAAGAGTTTGGGGTTGTTTTTTATCATTTCCCAGAAAGAAACCACTGAGAGAAACCTTTAATCACACTGTACGTTGCAAGAAAAACAATCAGCAATAGGCCACAGTATCAAGCAAGCGAGATAAAAAGAAACATTAAAAACTGGGGCAGAAGTGACCCTGAAAGGTTGTTTAGGTTGTGCCTCTGGTGTATCTACTGACAGAAGCTCCAGACTACTGTTAAAAGGAGGCTGCAAGACCCGCATGGGCCCAAAAGGCAGGTTTTGTAAACACAAGAAAAWCCTACATTGAGGGGAATAATGCCATGAATAGCTTTTCTTCCAATGGAAAGATTTGGGTTTGGAGTTGAGTTCTGCCTGCCAGCTCTGTGCTAATCCAAAGAGACAAAAATAAAACTGGKCGACCTGCTTAGATAGTCGAAGTTGGAAACAGAACAACAAAGAGGAGAAGAATTTCATCTCTTAGTAAAACAAATTTAGGAACAAACCAGAATGAAAATACAAAGTAGATGCTGCTCGCTGAYATCCCCTCTGAGTCGAAGCAGCTAGTTCCCAGTTCCTGGACACATCGCACCGCCATCTGCCAGCAGAGAGTAGAATTACACGATAAATAGCACATTTTGCCTGAAGAAAACACTTTGTCTCCCTTCAAATGCACGGGAGCTTTGTCATTGCTTTCACGGTAACCAGCATTTGGCAAACACTGACAAAAACCTGAACCTACATGAAAGCTAAATCAACCTGCAGCTCCAAAACAGGACGCGTTTTTCCAGTGTGGAATACATCACTCTCCTCCCACAGCTCCTTGGAGAGTTCAAGACCATGACCATACAGCTCCAATTACTGGAATTTCATGGGTGACATAGGCCAAGGAACCAGCTCTTGTCTCTCATGTTGTGCCTCCCTCCCCTACACAGCTGCCACTCCCCTGCCCACCCATAGCCCCTGCACACAATCTGTGTACGATGCCATGCAGAAAGCACCTGTCCACTTTTGTCTGTTCCTCCTACAGCAAGAACTCAATTTTGCCACCCTCTGCTCATGCCTCCCCCTGCCATCAGCGCCTTTGATTTCGGTGGCACACAGTAAGTCACTTCCCAGCTGGGATCCATCTGCTCCTCCCATCTGCTCTGTCCTTTTCTCTCCCTTCTCTTCTGCCAGTGATTCTGTGAAGCCTTGTTCCTTCTCCTCTTCTACTGTCCATACACCCATCCTACAGAAACCGGTTCCTCCTTCCTGGCTTCCTGGATATCCCCTCCAGCCACCAAATCCTTTATGGATACTGTGAATTACACAGCTCCCTTCCTGCTATACTCAATAGTAGGAAGAATGCATCATCCCAATGCCACTGGCAGCTCAGATCCATGTAGACCTTGATGGCAGCTTGCCCTCTTCTCACTGTCTCTGGGACTCTGTTCGTTTTTCTTCTTCATATTTAGCTATATCAACACAAACATTGCTAGTCTTGGGTTAGGTTCAGTGGGATCACTACTGCTATGGCCCCAGTCTGTAGGGAGAGCTGGGCACCTCTAGATGGCAACCCAGGTGGTAAGTGTGCTTGCCCGTGCAGCCTAGGCTGACTGTGATCATAATTTAAGTGTCTCAGTAGAGGTTTCAGGGAAAAAAGAAAGGAAAATGCCCTCCTTCCCAGCTCCACAGACTGTGTATCGAGGCTCCTGAATACACTGACATTCTCTATTATTTTCCAGGACTCTGACAGAGGGTAAGAGACACAGCAGGCATTCAAAACGTATCAGCAGAGGCTTTCAAGGTGGGTCAGTCCATTACAGCCTCACTCAGGTGCAAGTGAGGAAATACATGAGATGATTGTCACCAAAGACAAGGTCTCAAAATGAGTGACCGCTCTCTATAGGATTCTTCCTAGGCCAGGCCCCAAGGTGCTAATTTTTCTTACAGGAGATTCACTCTGCAGTGGAGAAGGCACACAAGCTCACACCATGCTCTGTGACTCTTTCTCTGGCATCTCTCTCTTTCATGGCAGCTCTTCAGAGCCTGAGCAATCCTCCATAGCCAGCACCTACCAAACTGTGATCATATAAATGAACAAGTGTTATATAAATACTAGATTGTTTATATATAAGAATATATTTTTTTCTATAAATAAGTAATGACTATATTCGCTATACCCGTATGTAATTAGATACATATCTATACAGATAGAAATCTATGTAAATATGAATAATCTCACAAACAAACAGGAATCAGACTGTTTGCAGGATAGTGCAGTGAGGAGAGGTGTCTTTCCCTCTGGGTTTGTTCCCTCCAGCTTGTGCCAACTACTACCTACACTCAGAAATTCCCTGCCCTAGAGAGTAGTATCTCCATGTCTGCGACAGCAAGATACAGTTCCTCGGGAAAGGATGGAAAAACCCATGTACAAAGGCTTAGTCAGGGGATAATCTGCAAGAGAGAGTCCAGCTCTTCTCTGTGGACTTGTCTTTTGCTTGGAACAAAATTTTTATGATTGACATGAAGATGCATTTCTGGAATGTGAATCCCGAAGTGCTGTTCAGCACCCCACCGCCTGTCAGTGTGACTAGGAATGGATGGAGTTACAGCAGTGGACATTTGGTGGGTCAAATCAGTGGTTCAGCTCTACCAGCCCAAAGCAACAAAGGGAGCGTCTCAAGCTAAGTGGGCACAACAGATAAATACGTGCAGCCAAATGAGGAGAACCTCCAGAGCTGTGGACTGCAATGAACTGGGGAAAAAGGCACAATTTGTGACAGCATCTTTCCATGAAACTGCAGACAAGAATAGTAAACCAGTCCAGGGTCTGAATCGGGACCAGTGCACCAGACTGCATTAAGCAAGGCACATCTTACATACCAAGGCAGAGCAGAAGGACCGTTCCCCTGTGAGCACCAAAGCTCCTTCTGCTGCCAGTGCAGAGACATACAACCGAAGACCTCCCTGGTGAGATCCAGTCCACTGAAATTAGTAGTTCCTTCTGCATGTCATCATTTCATGTATAACATGAACCTCCAGGAGTCAAAACCCTTGAGATCCCCATCCTTTCTGCAGTATAGGGAGTGGAAAGCCATCTTGCCTCAGAAGCAGGAGGCACAATGGGGCAGGGTTTGAGCAGCCAAGGTCTGCAGGTGCCCTGCATGGGAGGAGGCTATGGCCTGCACTGGGCCACTCGCAGGTGCTCCGGCCACCTCTGAAACCGCTGTAAATGAGCCATTGTGTGCCAAGACACCAGCCGGTCAGGGGAGCGTGTGGAGCCCCTGCTCAGGCAGATTTAAGGCAGAGAGGCAGCCGCAAAAGGAGGAGATACATGTAAAAAGACGAGCAAAGGGAGACAGCTGAGGAGACGTGTGGCTGGAGATGTGCTCTTGGAAGGAGATGCTCCATGCCAAAGGGGTGCACTCCCAAGGGACTACGGTCATGGGCAACCCACACTGGGACAGGGATACCCCTGAGGGACTGCAGCCCATCAGTGACCCAGGCTAGAGCAGAGGAAAATCATTAAGAAGCAAAAAGCAGCAGAAAGAAACTGTTACACACCGGTAAGAGCCTGCTGCATTGTCGCCTTACCAAATGCACTGGGATGGCCGAAGCGGGCCAACCCACTGGGCACCTAAGGGAAGTTGAGCCTGCAGAAGGGGGAGAAAATGTTTTTACTTAAGTGTTTGATTGTTTATGTTCTTTTTTGATACCCGAATCAGTGATCAGAAGTTGGTGCTAACTGGTAATAAATTAAATAAAGTAAAAACTCTTCCAAATTCAACTCTTTTTCCCACAACAGCTAGGTCCTCTGAAGCTCCAGGGAATGGTCATGTACCTGTCTACTGCAGGAGAGGGCTTACCTATTGGGATGTTGGTGCTCTCTACACCAAAGGAAAGGAGCAGCTTTGCCCCAAATGTTTGTCTGAAAGTGCATCTCAGTGGAGCTGAGGATGAGAGGTGGCTGTTAATCTCAGAACAAAAATATTTCACATATCCCTGGCAAACTAAAGTCGGGAGCCTAAAGGACTTCCCAGACAGGGGTGCCCTAAGTGGTTAGGTTGATCTGAAGCATTAGCAGTTTGGACTGCCTGCTGGGATCTGCAGGACTTCAATGTTTAAAGCAATTTACGTAGATTTTAGGCACGCTGATCCCAGCCAGTTAACATGAGAGAGAAAGAGAGAAATAAAGAGTTGTACAAAATACCTCCTGCACCTCTGCTAATTGCTTTGACTTGACATCAGGGAGGTCCCTGTGTCAGTTCATCCGTGCTATCCACCCATCCCTGCAACTGCTCCACCAGCCTTTCCTACCCCCTGGCACTTAGCTGCACATCACCTGGCATGCCAAGTCTCCCTAACCGGAGAGGCAGAAGGCAGTAAGCGATATATTCATACCCCAGCCCATGGATTTGAAAATATAGCCAAGATCTATGATTTTCTCTTACAGCTACATCAAAATCTGCCTCAGGGCTTCCAATATTGATTACAACTCCTCTCTGTCACCTACTTCATATTTACACCATACACACTCTTAGGGGTCAGTTCAAAAGCAAGCTACTAAGGCCAGCCACACTCCTTGTCATCTTGTACACCATCCACCCTGCCCACCTCCCAGCATTTAATACACATAATTCAAGGCCTTCTCTAACTTCTAATTTTTGCTTTTCTTCTCTTGAATCTTGCAGATTAAAACTTTTTTTTTTTCTATTAAAAAAAGGATCTACACCAAGCTTTCAGTCTTCTATACTTCCTGTCACCGTCCATGTACTCAGATTTAGGATTATTAAGAGTTTATGCTTTGCCTTCAGGATTTACTGAGTGCCATGGTGAGTCATCAGCATGTTGATGATCCTCCATCTCACATCTTCTTCTTATCAAGCAGTGCCACAGTCTCACTTTTCCCCTAATGCCTGATGAGAAGTGAGCGTACTGTACCTATAGAGCAATGCTAATTTAGCTTTAACTTCATCGCAGCAAAGGGAGAGAAGTTCCATCTCTGGGATGCAGCTGGTGGGTCCCGAGCGCGTTGCAGCAGAGACACCTGGTGGCTACCAGGAACATAGGTCCTCTAGAAGAAAACTGTATGGATGGATAAAAAACTAACTGCTACTTTAAAAAAGGGATTGTTAGGTCCATAGCAAACTCTGTGGTTGATTCTTTCACCAACATAAGTAGGTATATATGCATGTAATTGTTCCCTTAACACAAGACAACTCAGCATGCATGAATCTCATTTGCTCCACAGAACAAGAGTCTGTTACAGAGTAAGATTTTATCCTGTTCATGAAACACCGGAGAACACCAGTCATTGCTTTTTCTACATATACCTTGAACTTGATATAAAGGAAATGTTCCCGAGTGTGGTAGTATCATGTATCTGCAAGGAAAGTGATATTCTTTCCATTGCACAAACAGGGAATGGGGCACATACGGGAGTCATAATCCCAAAACTATGCATAAAGTCTTGCAGATCTGTGACTAAGACACAGGACAGTGGCATACAGTTCCCGGCACCCCAGTCCACAAAGTGCTGTCGCATGATCTGGCAGCAGTGGTTTATCATCATCATATCTCACTACAACACATCCTAGAACAACAACACTATGTAAAAGGAGGTACAGATTTTGCAGTTAAAATACTGTTTTCTACAAGGTACAGCCAGATAAATAAGCCAAAAACAGAATAAGGAGAAAGACTTTATACCCAGCACAAAAAATGCTCATAACTGAGGGGATAACATATGGAGAAAATAAGCATGGTATGGAAGGAGTCCTCTTCGTGTTTGCTGCTTTCTACATAAGGTCTTTCTAGAAATTTCCACATGGTGAAGACATACATGAAATGTCAAAATTATTGCTTCCTGCACAGTCTGAACTCAGCCTCCTGATTATGCATTTTGGTACAGCTCAACTAAATGATATCCTGTTATTTTTAAAGCAAGACCACAGCCGCCTTGAAAAAAAAAGCAAAACAGAGATGTACTTCAAAAAAAACAAATGTAGGGTCCCTGCTTCATTTGCTGAAAAAAATGGGGAAAAAAAATCAGGGAGCTGCAAGAGATCATGAGCTAGTGAATCCAACAGCTGTATGCAACCCTAGAAAAGCAAATTGTACCTCTACTTTGGCCAAGGAGTGCAAGGGCACTGGGCACTTAAACCAAACTTTTCCCTGGAAGTCAACTACTGGAATCTGAGAACCCTGTGGTTTGGTGTCCAGAAAGACCAAATACACAGACACCAGAGTTTATTTAAGTGTGCTTCGAGTAAAATGGATTGTATAAATTGTGCTTTCAGCTCTTATCCCAGCTACCTTCTCCTTGTCCCAGCCACGCATTTCACCTCCATTCTTTCACCACCATAATTTTTTGTGCAATGTCTCCTCCCTACCCTGCCTTGTCTCCCCACCCATTACAATTCTGAGTCTTAGCCCCTCTGTTTCCATGTCCCAGCTACAAGCCTTTGTTTCACAGGTGCAAATCCCCACCCTTTCTTCATGACTATGTTTTAATCTAGAATAAGAGACAGCGAAACTGAGCTTCGCTACACTCCCTTCCACAGAATCTCCCTGGGAAGAGCCATGCAGGGAGGACCCTGTTCACCCCAGCGTCCCTAAGCTGTAGCACGCTCAGGGCAAACAGAGCAACCCGAAACCTTATGGACAAGGTACAGTTGCCTAGCCATAGTCATCTAGCCCCATCTGAGATATCCTAAGCTAGATGGGGCATCTGTCCTGCCTTGCCTCCCTCCAGTTGCTGCTTCAGAAGCACACAGGGCTCCCCTGGTCATGCTGACCAGTCCCCTGCAGGCATCTTTGATGCTTTTGGGGTTTTAAGGTATTAAAAGGCACCAGATGTTTAGGACAACTGAATCCTGGCTGGCAAACAGATTCTGCAAGCCTCTCCCGAGGCTTTGGGATGCCTACAGCCTGTGAGGAAGGTTTGCAGAAAAGCTGTTTACAGGGGACAAGAGCATATTTTAAAGGTCCCAAGGTTTGGGGGCGGACGCAGCTGGAGGTCTACCACAGAAGGGAAGTAGCCAAAAAGGGGCTTTGTGGTAGAAGAGTAATGAGGTTTGTACACACAAAATTGCAGGCAGGGGATCCTGCTCACCCTCTTGCCTTGCTCTACCCAGTTTGTCTGTGAGGAGCCTCAGCAGGTGACTTTTTTGTCAAAGGTCAGGGCACCTGCACACACCCGCTCCGTGAGGCGGCAAGCACCACAATCTGCACACTGCTAGACACTTGCGTATTCTCGTTTTTAAGGCTCATTATTTGATAATACGACATTTTTTTCAGGTCGTTAGGCAGGTGGGAAATGAAGAGCGAGCCATGAAGGAAACGTGAATGGAAAGAGGGACTTTTCCTCAGAGTGGGGCACGGGGGGGGCCCTTCCCGCCTCCCCAGCAGCGAGGAGGGGAAAGGCGCCGTGCGCTTTGTGGCACCACCGCCGCGGCGGTCCCCGCGCCGTGCGCTTTGTGGCGCCGCGGCAAGGCGGAAGCGACGGGCGGGCGGGCGGCGGGCCCTTCCGGCGGGCTCGCGGGCTGCCTGCGCCTTGCCCCGCCGCTGCCTCCGCCTCCCCCACTCGCCGCTCGCTGCCGCTCGGCGCCTCCATCCTGGTACTTGGGAGTCTCCATCCTGGTTTCTCAAGTGCCCGGACCCAAAACAGGAAGTAAGTGCGCGGGGGCCTGCGGGCTGACAGGGCCGGGAGCGGCCGGGCAGCGGCGGCGACGGAGCGGGGCAGTCTGAGGGGATCGGGAGGAGGAGGAGGAGGCGGAGGCGGCCATGTCCGGCCCCACGCCTCAGCCGCGGCCGGACTGGGCTGGGCCGGGCCGGGTTGGGCTGGCAGCGGAGCTGGCAGCGGTCTCGGCCAGCGCCGCCGCCCGCCGAGAGGACGGGAAAATGGCGGCGGCGGCGGCCCGGGACCAAATGGCGGCGCTGGCGGCCGGGGGGCAGCGGGGGGCTGAGGCGGGCCCTGAGGCGCGGAGCCGCCGCCTGCGGGGCGCTGCCCCCGCCCCGGAGGCAGTGCCAGGGGCTGGGGCAGGGCTGGCAGGGCAGGGCCGCTGCCTCCCGCCGGCTTTCTGCCCCGGGCCGTGGTCCGTTGTTCCCCGCCTTCCTGGGGTGCTGCCGGGCGTCGGGAGCGCTGCGCAGAAAGAAATCTGGAAGGGGGGGGAAGGCGTGACAAAATAGGGGAAAACTTGGAAATTGCCAAACCTCGGCTCCCTTGGAAGGGGAGGGCGCCGTGCCGGTTTTGGGTTTGTGTTGTTGGTTTTGGTTTTTTGTTTTTTTTTGTTTTTTGTTTTGTTTTGGGGTTTTTGGGTTTGTGTTTTTTTTTTTTTTTTTTTTTTTTTTTTTTTTTTTTTTTTTTTTTTTTTTAAACTCTCTTCTCCTTACCTTGATCTCTGTAATAAAAGGCCAGCTGCACGAACACGTTCAGATCTCCCGATTTCCCCTCGCTGGGTCTGCGGTTGGGGTATCCTAAGCTTGTGGCTTTTATCTGTTCTGTTTCATAATCTTTTTTTCCAGCGAGAGTTCTGATTTGAGGTTGCTTGGGGCTTTATTTTTAATTAGAGTCTGTAATGCATAACTCTGACAAGATCAGGGGTTTAATCTAAAAGAGGTACCAGGCTTTTCTGCACTAGAGTTACGCTCTCTGTTTTGCCAAAATAAAGGATTCCGGTCGGACAAGCCTTTTTTTCCTTCCCCCCACCTTTTTTTTTTCTTTTTGAGGTCTGTTGTTGGTTGTGCACTTGGGCACAGTGAAGCGTATTACACTTCTACTAGCTACCTCTTTAGCTGACAGATTGTATTTGTATGTGTTTATTCACAAAGAGTTACCATTGTTCAGCCCCACCTGGCCATTGTAAGTTAGATGTTGAAGTAATCTAGAAAATGCTTTTTGTTTGCCAGCACTGCTCTGGCCATAGATGTAAGTTGGCTTCTTGACAGCATAGTTAAAATCCCTTTGCAAAACCAGGAGATGTAGGCTTTGCAATGAGGTGGACACATCTCATTCAAATTCTTATTTTCATCAATCCACGTGAATATAATAATGGCAACAACCTCGTGCTTGTTTTCCGGACATTTACTGAAACTTTCTAGATTATGTTTTATGACTTACCAAAAAGATTGAACATTAATTAAAACTCCTTAAATGGAATGCCTAAAAATACTGATTTTTGTCTTAACCACTTAAAATTATAAAAGGTGGGTATATGAGACCTGTGTCCATGCTGTATTTTACATATTCTAATAGTCGCTTATTATTAGTGTTAATTCTGTGCTTGTCTGTCCCTCAGAAAGCAACAGAGCTGTGGCTTTGCTTATCTTACACCTTGTACAGTTAGGATAACAATCAGCTCATATTCTGTTGCATGTTAAATTTCTGCCTGTTTGTAAAGGTGAAGAAGTTACTGGAATGCTTAGAATGAAACTGGATTTACATGAAGGAAAAAGAGTATTTATTTTAGTACATATCATACTTACCAAGATTTTTATCCATAGTCATAACCTTGTGCCTGAGAGCCATTTTCTATTACTGAAAAAGAATACTTACAACTTTCTGTGTTTTTTCTTTTGAAAGAGCTAGGACTAGCTACNCCCCCCCCCCCCCCCCCCCCCGTGACATTTAAAGCATGCTCAGTGCTTTTTATTAAAGTATCAATGGATAGGCTAGAACTCATGGAGTTCTGCCAAATTTGGATCGATGCAAATGAGAACAGTTTGTCCCATTGTGTCTCCCATATATTCCGTTTCTGTGATGGCCCACTTCTCTAAATACCACTGATGAGTAGAATGTAACTGTTCCTAAAGGACTGTAATCTCGTGCCGATACAGTTTAATAAATCTTTGTGTGTCTCAAACTCAGGTCTTTGGGTCTTCTGTTTGATATGTCTCTGGTTTGGTCCCCTCTTAACGTCCATTGTTGCAGCTGTTAAAGACAATTTCTGTGTGGTGGGTTTTTAGATTTGGGTGGAACCCATTTGGTGTGGAGAAAAGGTTTTTTTGTTGAATAATAGCATAAGAGAATTGGCACTAGTTGAATAGTAAAAACTCCTGATTATATATTGTAAGTATTGACTATGTAAGAGCCATGGTATGGAATATGCTAAACGTTCGGGCTTCCTTAAATATGAGGCATATGGGGTCCTGTAATGACTTTGATTCCTTTGTGTTACTCTTGAATAAATGCATTGAAATCCCAGTGCATCCTATGTGATTGTTCCAGTTAAATGCCTCAATAGCCAGAAGCCTCCCTTAATAAACATCAACTTTTGCTTCTTACATGATTTAGTGAAATATACTTTCACTTTTTGCCCAATGCAGAGAACACAGCCTTTAATACAATTCAATGTAGAAATTTTAAAAGATTTACAACAGTCCACAGAAGACTAGACATAACATTCAGTTAATAACTAGGCGTAATGACAGAATTCTGTCTGCAAGGGTAAAAATACTATTTCTTAGAAGTGCTTAATTTTTACAGCCCATAGAATAATTGAGCCCATGTGCCTGATGAAGATGATTTAGAATTACGGGAATTTTGTATAAAAATGGTTCAATTTTTTTGTAACTTGGTATGAAATCAGCTTTGTGGGTTTTTTCCTGCCTAAATCTGCTGCATGTTTCCCAAATAAATAAGAACTGCTCTATTATGTGGCTTTAGTGGAAAATTTATATTGGAATTCTATATTAAATGATTCTTGTAGGCAAAGTATTTTCGTATCTGTTTGGTTGCATGTTGAAACCTGTTTAAAATTGTAATGCAACTCTGAAAGATGTTGGGTTTGGTAAATACATCCAAAAATCTAACAAGGCAAAAAATGCTTATTAAATTTACACTGTTTTCTAAGGTGCTATCTTAGAAATTTAAGATTATGCTATCTTCACTGCATTTCGTAATAGGCATCCACACTGTTAGTGTATGTGCATTCAACAGTGTTCCCTTCCCCCACAGGATAACACCCTCCTTCAGAACATAAAATATTAGTGGTAGATTGGTATCTCTATAAAAAGTGTGTTTGAATGAAGGATTAAAGAAAAGTCTTGGGTCATGCATTTAAAATTAAAGCAAGCTTTTTGTTTTAAATAGAAAGGAATGCATTTTCAAAAGCATACTTGAAGTTATGAAAAGGTGATATTTTGGGAGGTGACAAGACTACTCATGTCGTAATTCTCACTGATTAAGAAACATTGGCTGTCATTGACTTTGTATGTAACTTTCTCAAGAGTGGATGTGTAGTGAGTTTGCAGGTGTCTGTATTAAACAGAGTTTGCATGGCACATCCTAAAAGACCTCTGCGGTGGTATGGCATTGTTTAGCATGGCTTCGGCTGTCATCCCGTGATAAATCAAGGACATCGGGCGAGTACAGTGTCCCTGCAGCCAGTATCAAAGAAGCCTGCATCAGAGGGCGTTGTCTCCTGCAGCAGCACTGTGCTTTCTCCACTGAGCTCACCGTAAACTCCAAATGGTCCCGTCATATGTCATATTTGATGTATCTTCAGCATACCTGGTAGTTCCGTCATTACTTAAGTGTAAAGCAGTGATTTTTATAAGATGTGGAGATTGTTTCTATTCACACAGAAGAACCACCGCAGTTAATCAAGATTTTTTTTCTCAACTTTCCATCACTAATTCATGTCTTTATGGGTTAGTGCTCCTGTCCTGGTATCTCGAAAGAACAAGTTTGTTTGTTTCCTTCAGTTTTCTTGTATTTGTGTAGTCTAATGAATAAAAAACAATGTCAAAAATTCGCATTTGACTTTGGCTTGACTCCTCACATTCTTTGCAGTTAGTTTTCAGTTGAGGTCCACGGCCATATCCATTAAAGTTGATGGGAATTTTTCCAGTCAAATCAAGGATTTGGCTCTTCCTAAATTTTTATCAAAGCTTGGTTATGATTAGTACCTTTACTCAGAAAACTTGAGATCTGCTAAATCTCAAGTACCTGACACAGAACACTATTGTTTTTTTCTGGAAAGCCTGCACTTACAGTTGGGATAAACCATTCTTGGGAGATTGGCAAAAAGTTATAAAACCCTGCTCAGTCCAGGAATGACATTGAGGAGTRCTTCTTAGGAAATCACAGTTCCTTGAACAATGTGCTGTGCAGAGTTTTTGGTGCTTCGTAAGGAGTACCTGGGAGCTCAAGCGGACAAGTGTAGACATCTAACTTGATCAGAAGAATCAGTGCTGCTGTTAGGTGTGGTGCCTCAGTTATTGTCAATTTAGTCCTGTTACAGCTCTTTGTATGGAAGTGTTAGGGTAGCAGCTATTGATTGTGGTGTATCTTCATCCCCACCTTTGATGGAAATGCCAGGTTTGGATGTATGGACCCCTTCCATGCTGTATCCTTTTCTCTTCTTAAATGGCAAACCAGCGAGGGAGAGAATGCAGATGGACAACCCTAATTACTCTGTGTTTTTGACTTGGGAGCCTAATCCTATAAACATATTCTTTGATTCCTAGCAAATCCTGAGTAACTGATGAAAGAATGGCCCAGCTTTGCTCTCTCTGTATTCCCTTTTCAGTATTCTTTCAATAAAAAGAAGGAATGGCTTTCTGCTGTGGATGGTGCTATAGTTTCCACTGCTTCTAGATCAGCTATAGGTGAAGTACATGATGAACATAATGTGTTTTATAAAAATAAATCTGTCTTTCAAGCCTTTATAGTGGTGAGAATTAAAATAGGTGCTTTCAGCTGATTGTAGAAAAATAAATGTTTTCACTATCTGTTCACATATAATTAATGAAGAATCCTCCATGGCATTTCAGGTAACTTTGGGAATTTTTCCTACAGCATTCCCTGTGGGAAAAGTTATTCAGAAAGTGCATATGAACATGAAAAAGAGAATCTATCCATTTCTTTTGACCCTCCAGAATTATCCAATTTGTTCACTCCCAAAAAGTTAAATGAATAACTCAGTTTTGAGTTGAACAAGTTACAGTCTGCTAATTTAGCTATAACACTTTCGATTACTTTCTTCATGTTTTAGAGTTAAGGATGCCTCTTTTGGGTCTTTAAAAATCAGTACTATAGCTGTGCAGCAAACGTCACTTCTAGTAAAGGATAGGGCAGAGGTGGTAAAACTCAGAAGCAGATGAATCCCAAGGGAGTTACTGCCTCCTACACTTGCATGTGGCAAGGAGCTGTTGCTGATGGTAGATATGAAAGTAAATTTGAGAACCCTCTGATTTAAAATGTCAATGGTGTCTGAAATTTTTGACATGTTCAGAAGGGTAATATCACTTCATTCTAGGAATCAGTCACTATATGTGCTTAAAGATGTGCCAAATCTTCATCAAGCTTGAGAGGTGATAAGTAATTTTATTGAAAGACTGGCAGTAGTTTTATCCTTCCAAGAAAACATTGCTCTTGGGAATCTTCAATACCAAAGAACATATTTTCTGATTAAAAATTAAATCATTTCCTGCTGAAGCAACATTGTTAACATTATATGGGGGATTTAAAATCCAGGTTGTAAATTCCACTTACATATGGGTATGTGGGTATCCCTGCCTGGTACATAGAAGCTTTGTAATGTAATTGTGATTTGTTTTTTTTAAAGCCACAGTAAATTATTTTTTAACAACATAAGTTAAAATTGTTGATAACAGTATTTTGGCTTTAAAATAAAAGTTACAAGTAATTTTTTTCTGTTGTTGACATATGAGAAAACACATAAAAAGGACTGAGCACTTCAAGGAGAAATAGATGATATTTTCTTTTTACAAAGCTCTGCCAAAGGCAGTCACCAAACCCAGGTGCTCAAAACTGATGAGATCATTGCAAAGCTTCTGGATATTTTGGATGTGATTTCATTTTAGCTTCTGCAGCAGAAAAGGTTACATTTCTTTGTATTTGGTGGATTAGAACTTTTTTGTGGGGTTTTGTTTTGGTTTGTTTCAAAATTAGTAATAGTGCTAGTTTACATTGAAATTCTTATAAGATTTGGGTTTCTTCATAGTACTTCTATAGTGGAAATGAGATTATCAGAAGCACTTTGTATTGCCCTAGTTCACTGACTTCAGTGTATACTGCTTATCCTGGGTAATTTATTTTCTGAGTAATTTTTTATACTGGTGATTGCCTGCACCCAATTTTTCTGTTGCTCATGTTGTTTCAATGGTAAAAGAAAAAATACTAGCTTCACAAGTTAGTTATATGCATGGAAGGAGAATAAAACTTTGCAACTTAGCAATCTATAAATAGCGCAGCTATGAGTAGTATGACACTACAAAAATATTTCTCAGTCCTGACTAGCTTTAGGTTTTATAATAGTAAAATTATTAAATGAGCAGTGGAACAAGTATTAGCGAGACAAAAAAAATCAGATGTGAAAAAGTAATAGCCTAGGTTTGTGATTTAAAAAAAAAAAATAGTAGTAGATTGCAAATGTTCCTGAATAGGGAGTTTAGGTACTGGTTTTAACTGGAAAAGTAACTTTGAAGCTATCTGATGTTACCCTGTGCGATGTATAAGTATGCAGGAAAACTAAAGGCAGGTGAATGTCTTCAGCCATGGAATTGTTCATGTGAAAGAACAGAGGCATTTGTCATTCTCTGCAGGAGTTTATGCTGGTTGTTTGAGATAAAGGAAGCAGCATTATGGTCAAAGTGGCAGTCTGACTGAAGAAAAGTAATCTGTGTATTGCTCTTTCAGGTTTGAGTATGAGCACAGTTGAAGAAGAGTCTGACACAGTGACAGTAGAAACCGTGAACTCTGTGACTTTGACTCAGGACACTGAAGGGAACCTTATACTTCATTGCCCTCAAAATGGTATAGAATTGTATTGCATAGTATTTTTTCTTCTTTTTTCATTGATCCAACCATCATACTTCCCTGCCCCGAAATTCTGTGAGCTACTTGGATTCAGCTTACTGTACTGCAATTTGTTCTGTTTCAGTTTAAAGAAGGATAAAGTGTCAAATTGGGTGTAAATCACAAAATTACATATGTATGTGCCCAACAAGGATATAGCTGTTCTGATTTATTTCTGTGGAAATGGGTTCTTAGAACCAAGCATGTACCCAAATTTCTGTAGACTTAAGGGGTTGGTTTGTGTGTAATGGGCTGTGGATGGAATTTACAAAGAAAATATCACAGAAAATGTTTGTTGAAGAAAGCGTGTGAACTGTTATTGCCCATAACTTATACTAAGTTCCTGGGCAGTAGTAAAGCACCATACCAACCTATCACATTTGCTTCTACCTTTTGTTTTGGTCCACTTTGTTAACAGAACTTGGTCCAAAGCTCCACTTTGTTAACAGAAAGTAACCTGTGTATGTTTTTGTTGTTAGAAACTGATGAAGTAGACTCTGAAGACAGCACTGAACCTCCACACAAGAGGCTTTGCTTATCAGAGGATGATCAAAGCCTTGATGATTCCACTCCGTGCATTTCTGTTGTTGCAGTTCCAAGTAAGTTGTTTTAAGTTTATGTACTCTTGTAGCAATTGTTTCTGTTGGTAAAGGTTAAAAGTGGACTCTTTGGATCACATTAGAAAATTTTGCATGTTTTATTTTCAGATTTCATTAATATACTTAGGTATCATCTTTACTTCTCAGAGCCTTGGATGGTTTTGCAGCAATTGTTATCTCTAGAGTACTGGCAAAATAAACCTGCCTTACAGATAGAGGACTGCAGGCACAGGTGCATTGAATAAGTTGAAGGACAAGTGAATGAACAACAAACTAGATGCTATCCTCCTGCAAAGAGCGATTAGGTTTTTTTAATGATCAAACAGTACAGTTAGTATTTCCGTGTTTTGTAATATTGAGATATATGGTCTTTTTAAGGTAGAGATTGTTGTACAAAAGGTAGGCTGAGTACTGCATTAGTCTTAAGGAAGTTGACTGAATATCAGCTAGTTCAATATAATCTCCCAAAGGGAGGCAAAACCAGATCTAGTAAGTTAAAATACCAATTTACAACACCTAGAGTGTCTGTTTATTTGGTGGAACTTAGTAGAAACTCCTTAGAAGTAAAGGCATTATCATGTTGAAGTTGAAGGAAAACTGAGGAAAAAGAATGCAGCCGAAAGATTTGAACATTGTCCTTTAGTAATTGGAAAATACTGAAGAGAGGGCTGGAAAGGAAGCATTAATACAGTATCAAATGTTTGCACCAAATCAAACACCTTTTATTTATATGTTTCACATTAGGTCTTAGTTATAGTCAAGTATAAAACTGAAGGTTTCAAAACCCATATTTAAATTTTATGAAGAGGAACAGTTGATAATCATCTTGATGATTTTACTGTGTCAACAAATAAATACTGCATAAGACCTCTTTAAAATTTTCAGTGCAAAGGTAGCAATTTATAAAACCTGTAGCATGCATATAAAATGTTACAGGAGTAAGGTATACAACTAACTTATCCATTCTGAAGTTTCAGAAAATGATCAGAGCTTTGAGGTGACCATGACTGCTACCACTGAGGTAGCTGAAGATGAGATTAATGAAGGAACTGTTACTCAGATTCAGGTACGCTTCAAGATCGACCTATTTGATGTACATTTTTATTTAAATTGAAATGAAAAGGGAAGCAAATAGGGGAAGGGGCTTATTAAATGAATAAGATTATTTTTAGTATGAAACCAATGTATTTGAGCACGGATCTTGTTTGTAAAATGTTGTTCTATAAAAGTGTGATTGAATCATTTTATGTATGAAAGAGGTTATTTGTAGTGTAACTTCCTGCCCAAAGAGCAATACCATAAACAGTAATAGATGTAACCCTCCACTGATAATTACTTGCTCTGTGGTGATCTGCATAGAAGACAAGTTTATCTGTTATTTCTGTCATTCTTTGAGTATAAATTAAGCTTTATAACAGGCCTAAATATGCTTTGTCTTGTCACCAGTCCTAACAGTCACATACAGTTCTCATTGCGGGTGTACCATCTTTTGAAAGTTTTAGATTGGAGATGCTGGACATAGTCCTCTTTCCACCAAAGCCAGTGAGGCTCTTCCGATTCACTGTACATTAAACAGGATGAAGAATGTTATCTAATTAATTCTTAGAACATCTATATGTTAAGATGCTAAATCTTACTCAGGTGTTTTAAGAAAGGTAAATGTACTTTTAATGCCATATCTAAAAAGTGGCACTTTCTGAGCGGTCAGCAAGATAACTAGGTGTGCTGGTTTCATTTTCCTTCAATTTATGCCTCCATGTTAAATGCAAGGTGATAGAAAGAACTGAAGATCTTACTGGGTGGTTTCATATTGGTCTTTTCAAGATTCTTCAGAATGAACAGCTGGATGAAATCTCCCCAATGGGCAATGAAGAAGTGTCAGCTGTTAGTCAAGCCTGGTTCACAACCAAAGAGGATAAGGATTCTCTAACAAATAAAGGTAGGATATTTGAAATGCAATTCTCCCACAGTGTAGAAAGGTAAGCTATTCCAAATATCTCAGAACATTCTGCAGGTTGCATAAAGTAATCTCCGGTCTGGCTTTTTTAGTGAAGATATTTGGGAAGACTGATTCTAAAAATGCTGAGAGATCTAATGCATTAAGTCTTCACCATCCCTCTTAAACTTTGTATGCAAGAAGAAAGTTGGAACTCCATATATGCTTGGAGAGGAAGAGGGGCCATGCTTGCAGTAGTGACAGTGATTCTAGTGGCTGTGGTAGAGAACTGCTGTAGATAATGTGTGTCAGGACAGATGGGGCAGACAGTTGTGTTTGCTCCGTTTGCACTTCTACCTGGTTAGGAGATGGGAGGCTGCAGTCAGAGGCGGGTACACCAGGAAAAAATGAATCTATGCTCAGGCTAATACATCTTCCTCCAAGTAGGGCTTATTAGTTTGGCTACTGTGTTGTGATTGGTATTAAACAGTTTCTGGAATGGAGTTGCTTCAGGAAGAACAGGGATTATGTAGACGAGGACCTACTGAAATAATCACCACTACTAAAACCACCACCCTGTTGGCATTCCTCCCTTTCAAAATGTACCTGCGCAATCATGTAGTAGTTGCTGAACTTTAGAGGGGTTGTTTTTTTTTTGGGGGTGGGGGGGGGGGGGGGGGGGGKGGGGCGGTTCAGGGGAAGTGCCTTTCTAAACCTAGAGAAACAACTTAGTGTGAAATGAAGGCATGTTGTCTCTCCAGTTTCCTCAGTCTTTCCACTATTTTTCTTATCCTGACCTTACCTCTTTGTAGGGGAAAAAAAAAATAAAATCTCTTTCAGTCAGTCCAAAGCAACCCCCTTTTTTATTAGAAAACTTTAGGGAAAAAAGTAATGGTTTTCTCTCACAGAAGCAAATGATCTCTTACCCAGTGAGCTCTAGTCCAGAGAACTGAGTGTACTGCTGAGTCAGTGAAAAAACGTGGGTGAGGCGTGCAGAACCTGAGTGTTGGATATGGATAATTCAGAGAAAGGGAGCTGAGCAACTCTGTCAATGACCATTTCACTCACTGATCCTAAGTGTGTACTCACAGTTGCTTCTAACAGCCAATAAATAATTTCTCCCTGTTTTCTCTGTCCTTCTTATTTATTAGATTTATAGGGCTTCAAAGCTATTCAGCGTTCAGTCCAAGGACTGGGGCAGAGATGGGATAGCAAAGAGATCCCTTTGCATCACAGCACTGAGGCAGCTGGGTAAAAGTAGTGAGAAATCACGTTGCTACAGTTGCTGTGCTCTAGGGTGAGAAGAAGCACAGAGACTATGATTTTTTCAGTAGCCAGTGGTAAAGGACTTTGGCTGGGAGCAGCACATTGTCAGCTGTGACTGGAGGAGTATGTACTGGTGATTTGGCAGAGAAATGACTGTTTTCATGTGACTTGGTGGCCTCATGTTTGATGTGTGTGTCTTGTTAAAGATATTAGAAACTTACTGCATTGTAGCTGTCTCACAAGCATATCAAGTGACCATATATCACAAGTGGCATTTACAGTTGTGAATGAACGAGGGCACTAAATCTGGTGATTCTGATTAAGAGATTAATAATATGAGGAAGACATTTCCAATAAAATATTCCGAGAAAAATATTTGAGAATCCATACTAGCTGAACTTTTCTTGGGGTCTCCATGTTTTGTCACAGAGATCAGCTGTGGAGGAATCCCAGTATGTCTCCTTTTACAGTAGCTAGGAGTTTGGCGTGGATTGCCTGAGCTCATCATTTTATAGCAGTCTCCACCTGATAATGCTTTCTTTGAAGACCCGTGGGCAGGTTATAATAATCTTGGCACTGAATATGCAAACACGTGAAGTGCAAAATATATATCCTTTCCTAAAATAGTTGGGTATTAAAGGTTGTTCCATTATAAAGAGTAGCAGTGTCCCTTTAAGTCAGTTCAGATGCTTGGATAGAGGTGTGAATCACAGCTACAGTAGTAGATTATTGTTCTGTCTCTGTAGCTTTGGAAGAAGAGATTGAAGCCATCGGGCCCAAGGGAAGAGTTTTCTCTCATCAGTTCCAACGGAATTAGTAATAATGCCTGTACTTTTCATTATAATTGGATTTGAGTAAACAGTCTCTTCGGTGTGTTCTGCCTCTCAGCTCTGGTAATTAGCAGGCTGAGAAGGAAGTACCCTGATTTTTCTGAGCAGAGATGGGCAGGTAGCCAGCGCACACCAGTATGTAAACTGGGTCACCAGCATAATCTTAATTATAAGTGATCGTTAATATTAAGTATGGTATGAGCATGAGGGGAAAAAAGAGGAATCTATATATAAATTTAGAGTAGGAATGTTTTAATGATAGACCTCAGGTTTGAAATTTTCTCTCTGAATAAAGTTGATTGGTTTTGCTTTTAAAGCTTAGCTGGCATTGTAGTTACTAAGGGCATAGACAGAGACGAAACATAATGTTTGTTTCTATTGGTTTGCCACTTTCATTTGGGAAATAAAACACTCTCCATGAGTCTTTATCTTGACTGTGACCACTGAGCATTATTCCCAATGCAAAAAAAAGAGAGAGATAGGGACTAGCTTGTCAAAATAGACTAGTTAGAGTATTTACCTCTATGAAAAGCACTCACAATAGGTAGCACTACTCACACGTTGGGAAGTGATAAGCTATATAAGAGAACCCCACGTTGTTGCCAATTCCTCAGGTAATATTTTGAGTCACATTTTAAGTCCCAGCTTCTGGAATCATTTGAGTGCATGGAAATTTCAGCTGTCAGTTTAAAGACAGAAATTTTCTAGTTGTGGCTGAAGAGAAAGCCTGAAAATGTGACTTGACAGCACATAGAGGAATCCATGTTCCGTTTTAAAAAAATGGATGTTTTTGAAGAGGGGTCTGACTCCCATTATTTACACATTAGTTGACAGTTACTAAGGATTGTTTATCAGTTCTGAAATAACATCTGTTTAAAATCAATTCTAGTTAGTTTAAGTAGCTAAAATTACTACTCTCTTCTTTGTTAATTGCAATAACAAGGGTCGTGTTTTTCTGATATTTTTGTTGTTGTTTTGCTGACTTTCACTTCAGTAATTAGTTTGTCATTTCTATTTTCAGGCCATAAGTGGAAGCAAGGGATGTGGTCGAAGGAAGAAATTGACATTTTGATGAGTAACATTGAGCGTTATTTGAAGGTATGTGTTAGAGTATGTTATCTGCTAGTTGGYGTGGTGATGCAGCCCCTGCTAGAAACCAACTAACTTTAGTACTTCCCAGAATGTGCAATAAGTGATTCTGACTGGTTCGTAGTAGAAATGGTCATTACCCATTTGAAATACATGAGATAATTGTATCCATACACAGGATTTAAGACTACTGAATGTAACATTGCTTTTAATTTGTGTGCTGAATATAACCCATTTTAAAATTTCACGTCAAGGTGCTCAAGTGGCTTAATCTCTTTCTCTGAATATATATCGCTCATGAAATCTTTGGTGAAGACAGAGGAAAAAAATTGCACTAGGAATAGAGATAATTTTCCTTACAAAGCATTGAATACAACTTCCAGACTTCTTTGATGCCATATCTGTATTTGTTTACTACACTAACAGGATGCCTGTATCAGCTTTCTTCCCCTTAATATATTGTTGTCAGAGTTCAGTGTAAAAATAGGCATGCAGTTAACATGCTGACAGTGATAATTGCCCATAAGTCATATTGGTGGTAAGCTTACAGCTGAGAATATTTGAGCTGAGCGCTTACAGCTGAGAATATATAGCCTGGATATTACAGGTTCACCATCCTTCATTTGTGAATCAAAAAAAGCCCTGAATTTAGTCTTCGTTAATAGAAGAATCCTCAGTATTAGTTGTAGAAAGTGTGCCTGCCCACACGTGTATTAGAATTTGCCACAAAATCATTCATAGGTAATACTATTTTTTAAATCTAGAGAAGCTTTTTTAAGCTAGCTAAATAACTTTTTTGAGTTACTGATAACTCATTTGATTCATTATTTTCCCATTTATCTGCTTTCTTGTACTACTTTGAATAATTGAAATATAGTGATTTTTAGTTTAAGCTGAAGTTAAACTAAAACTTTCCTTTTATACTTAACTCCAGTGTTTTTGTATCAAATTTGCTTTTAGTTTCCATCAGAACAAGAAGAGTAGTTTAACTGGA
The DNA here is from genome assembly GCA_035582835.1 of Phoebastria nigripes. Taxonomy (NCBI): domain Eukaryota; kingdom Metazoa; phylum Chordata; class Aves; order Procellariiformes; family Diomedeidae; genus Phoebastria; species Phoebastria nigripes. Next base: position 456,751 of record JAYKAV010001223.1, read on the forward strand.
AAAAATTGCTTTCAGATAAAGAATATCTAAAATTACGTAATAAATTGATATAGCACTTTTTGACAACCTTCCACTGTATAACCCCAGGATAATTCCACCAGAGTATATTTTCCATGATGTTCTAAATGACAGTTCAATTTTTGATCTTAAAATACACATTGGACAGATTTTTTTAAATGTAGATGAAAGATAAAGCTTCCGTGTCTACCTGGACTCCAGTGTCAAAAAACCTAGTGTTCAGGGGTTTGTATTTGAGGTAGCTAATTCATAAATATTCAGTTTAACTTTTGGACTGTAGTATTTGAGATACATGGGAAGTTGCATAATAGTATACTAGGCTTCAGTTCTTAAGCGTTCTACTTCTTGATTTCTAGGAGACTTTATCTAAGGTGTTTTGTTTGTGTTTTTTGTTTTTTTGTTTTTTTGTTTTTTTAAATGCTTTCTTCTAGGCCCGTGGAATAAAAGATGCCACTGAAATTATATTTGAAATGTCAAAAGATGAAAGAAAAGATTTCTACAGGACAATAGCTTGGGGTCTGAATCGGCCTCTCTTTGCTGTCTATAGAAGAGTTCTTCGCATGTATGATGACAGAAACCATGTTGGAAAGTATGAAAACCTCTAATGCTGCATGGTTTGATTGGTATGAGGAGGGTCATGTATTTAATGTTTGACATGTTATATGTGAGACAGAAGATTCTAGCCAAACAGACCTAGCTCTTCCTAATCGTAAGGTACCTCTGCTGAATTCTGGTAGATCAACCTTGACAATAGTTGTGTTAAATTGATGGTTTCCACAACTTTGAAAAAAACAAAACAAAGGTGCAGAGAGGATTCTGATATGATTAGAAGACTTTGACACAAGCACAGATCTGCTGAGATGTAGTTTCTTTCTATAATTGTGACCTTGAGATAATTGATCTTCATCCCTGTGCCCTTAGTTTGCCCATCTGTAAAGTGGTGAGTATGGCGCCATCCAGACGTGCTGAAAAGGATGTTAGATTTTAGTTTTTAAAGGTAGTTGAAAATTAAAAATACCATCTCAATGCTGGTTTTTTTTTTTTTTACTGGAAAGTCAGCCTTATGGTGATCGTGAACTGAGACAGGAAGGAAAAAATAGCTGTTTATTTGAGAGACTGATACACAAAATTCTAATTCTGTTCTTAGTAGTAAGATCATGGAGAATGAGGAATTTTGCTGGCAAATGAGAGGAATGCCAGACCAGATAAGCTTAGAAATGCACTAATGTGGAAAATGGCATTTGTTCTTCATGTTCGTTCGAAGCTTTCAGTCAGATTGTTTCTTATAGCTGAAATTCCTTAGTCTCTTGTAACTAAATGTGTACTGTGTGGTTAGTAAAGCAAAAATATTTATGCTGTATGTTTTCTGTTTAAAGTAATGTCTTTTTATTTACCTGTTGCTTAGGTATACTCCTGAGGAAATTGAAAAGCTTAAAGAGTAAGTCTTTTTATTAACAAGGTCACACTACCTTGTTTATATTTAGTAGCTTGAGTAGTTTTTACAGGTTTTGTTATATTAAATCACTCAAAAGTTACAAGTAAATTTGACTGCTCCAACTCTATCAGAAAATAGTGGTCACTAAATTAATGTGAAGAGAAATGAAACTACATTTGGATTTTTTTTTTATATTTTCTAATGTGTATTCAGGACGTAAGCAGTATGCAACAAAGTTCTAAAGCAAGCCTTCTGTTGAAACTAGCAGTGTTACAGATTTTGACAAGCACAGTCAACATTTGCAGTTATGTTTCTGAAAAACAGAAATTCCCTTTCTTTAGGAAACCTGAGCAAAGGTTATTTCTAAAGAAAGTGGCAGGTCAAGGGTAGAATCTCCCCTATGAAGTATTAGAGAAATACATAAATTGTCAGGAAAGCTCTTTGATTTTGACTATGAACCTGATAGATCAAGGAGGAGGGGCTGCAGACATTATCTCCTCTTGCAGCTTTCCAGGGTTGAGCAGTTTGAAGAAACCATGTTGGACTGAAGGAAGGAAGGGAGCATATTCATAGTGTTGATGGATATATTTGGATCAATTTACCTGGTTTGTGTCATTCGCAAGGTGCCTGTGGTTCCAGATATGTCAAAAGTAGTCATGGCTCAACATGTTAAACAACCTGTTGTCATGTGTGGGAGGAAAATAATAGTTAAAATTATGAACATGATTATGCAGTGTTTTGCCTCATTGAAATTGTAGGATGCCTGGCTTTTCATTGGGCATTATTTAGATTTCTCAAGTGATCTCTATACCACCTGAAAATCCTTGAGGAACTGGAATGGATGTTGGCTGTTTATCTAAACATTCATATTGTATTTAACACAGTAATTAAGCCTCACAGCATTCCTGCAAGACAGTTAGATATTAAACATTTTATAAGTGAGTATCCTGTGGCTTAGCTGGCCCAAAAGGCTTCTAGAAACACATAGAAAAATTAGCAGTGATGATAGAAAATATGTTAATACTGTAGTATCAAAGCGACTCCCCATTCTGTCTTTAACCTGTAAAGTGCACATTTATCCTGTTTTTATTAGAGCATATTTGATATTTTGGTAATCTCTTAACTGGATATAGTGCTAATGAGCATGTTTCTATTTAGGCTGAGAATAAAGCATGGTAACGATTGGGCCACAATAGGAGCTGCACTGGGGAGAAGTGCTTCATCTGTAAAAGATCGATGTAGATTGATGAAAGATACCTGCAACACAGGTGAGGTAAATGCTCGTGTCAGTAATGGATATTCTAGTTAAAACTCTGTCACCTTTGCCTTTGTCAGTGGTGTTTTCAGAGACGTGTAACTCTGAACTTACAATGAGGAACTTACAATGTGACATCTGGGGACATTTTTAGAACGTATTTGGTATAGGTTTCTCCAGTTTCACTTCTTAAAGATCAGAACATTCAGTTTATTTTTGCAGCCCATTATCCATCATACGTTTATGCCACTGGAGCATATTTTATTGAGGTGGATTAAAAAGTACTTTCCCTTGTGTTTGAAGTTTATAAACATACACTGTATATTTGGTGTCAATTAAGAGACAGATGCACTTTAGAGTAAAGTATTGTTTATTTTGTAGTGTATATATTCAAATGGAAGGAAAATTTAGTCAGACCTCATGTAATTACTGTATACTAAATGATTGCATGGTTAATTTACTTCAACTAATACAATTCAGGTAGTTTGGACCAGTTTGGTTTGGTCAGTATTTTGATAAGTTCTGTGTGGCTTCATTCATCTGCGAGAGGAAGAGAAGAGAAAGAAGCTTGGCAGCAAAACAGTGGAATTATGCATTTGTTAATCAAGAATGGATAGAATATAAATTGTTAGTAAGAACAGTTATATCTTCCTCGCAAGTCAATATTTGCATCTGGAATAAGGTGTTAGGCACTGAAGATAAATGTCTGTTGACATGTTATGGATCAGAACAGAGGGCATCTGCTGTTAGTTAAGTTGGAGGGGTTTTCTCTCTTTCAGGAAAGTGGACAGAGAAAGAAGAAAAAAGACTAGCAGAAGTAGTGCATGAGCTAACTAGCACAGAACCAGGTGACATTGTCACACAAGGTGTATCGTGGGCCGCCGTAGCAGAACGGGTCGGGACGCGCTCTGAAAAGCAATGCCGCTCTAAATGGCTCAACTATCTCAACTGGAAACAAAGTGGGGGCACTGAGTGGACCAAGGAAGATGAAATAAATCTGATCTTGAGGTTTGTTATTTTAGTTACTTTTAAAGGTTCATAATACATGACGCTAGCAGGGTTCCATTGGGGTCCCTTTTGCTGGTTTCTTAGACACTAAAAACTCTAGAACCCTCCAAAAATCACTGCTGTGTTTACAGTTCCCAGAGATTTATTATTGAACATATTTTTTGTTTTTTGTTTTTTTAGTGAATGTTAGTGTTCGTGAAAGGTGTCAGATTGAAAACCCTGGAGACTGAAGTCTTCTTTATTCCACAGAAAAGGTACAGCACAGGCAGCGACCGTGCAAGCTTCCCACACGTTGCCCCACCAATGCGCTTTAACCCTTAACTGGAGGGTAGTTCAGTCTCCCTGCCCGTTCAGTCCTTGGCCTCTCTGCCGAGATGACCAACAAGGGTCAAGTGTGGTGGTGGTTTCTGTGATGTGGACATCTTGTCTACAAAGAACTAAACTGAGACTGCAAATTAATTTCATGTAGGCCACCAAACACTGGATATCAGCATCTTTGACTACATTTGAACTGGCAACCTGGTAGTAACTTTGGAAATCTTTTGCTCTCTCCAGTCCTCCTCCCATTTTGAATGCCTTTAACTCAGGCTTTTTAGCCAGTGGATTTTTATGGGTTGATAGTTTTGGGTGGGAATAAAAAGCCAAGACATACAGGGAATCTAAACATTATTTACACAGCACTATTTACTAATTTACTGAAGCTGTTTGACTTGAACTCAAAATGAGGAACCTGATTCCACATTTCAGAATGCACTGGTTATCTGGTTATAATTCTTAATATTTCTGTACAAATGATATCTGTTTTGGTCTGTCCAGATATCCTTAACTCATCCTACAGGGTTGTTTGGTTGTTTTGGGTAGCTTTTTTCTTTTTTCCCTTTTTGGTTTTTTGGGGGGTTTTTTTGTTTTGATTTTTTTTTTAGCTAGCAAGAATATTCAATGCTATTTCTTGCTTTGTGAAGAGAACTTTTCTTAACTTTCACAAAAATCTTTTCCCTCTCACTGTTCACCTCTCTTTCATATGCTCCAGGTACAGATGAGCTGGAGGCAATTCAGAGATATTTATAGTATTCAAACAGATTCTGACAGAATCCAGTATGTGCATAACATTGGCCAAAATTATGTGAAGACTGTCCCTTACCTGGAGAGCCTAATGGGATTGATTTATGAGGAACTGTTTAATACTGTAGTTAACTTCATCTGCTTTGGCTAAGAAGCATCTGAGAGGAGGCAAAAATTTATGTTAAGGATGGATGAGTGTTATTTAGGAGAAAACAGAAGTAAATATCATAACATGAAATTAATTAAGTGAAAGTTCAGAGTGAATCTCAGGAAGTATTTCCTGCCTTGGAGATGTGTTTGGGGAATGGTTTTCCAAAGAGAAAAGATGCAAGTACCATCATTTGGAATGCTTCACAATAATCTGATCAAAGCCCTAATGTATATGTAAATAAGGAGAGTAATCCTGCATGGCAAGGAGATGGACTGGATCATCTAACAGGTCTAGTCCATCTTCTGTTGTTTATGATTCTGCTTGACCTCTGGCAGCGTGGAGCCTTGGAAGCCTGTGTCGATTCATGAGCTCTGGTGGACTATTCACTAGCATGCCATTTTGCCGCTGTTACGTGTGACAAGACTGGAGATGTGCAACACCCCTTCCAGTCTGGAGGGTAGTTTCTAACAGGTAAATATTTTCTATATCCTGCCAGGATAGCGGAACTTGAAGTTTCTGATGAAAATGACATCAATTGGGACTTACTAGCTGAAGGATGGAGTAGTGTCCGCTCACCACAGTGGCTTCGGAGTAAATGGTGGACCATTAAAAGACAGATTGCAAACCACAAAGATGTTTCATTCCCTGGTAATGTACTACTTGCACGCTTCTCTTCTGAAAGCTCCTTTCACAAATGTCAAAGGAATAAGGCTGCATTTTGTTGTCTACTTACAGCATTGCTGGCCAAAGAGCACATTGCTCCTTTGCTGGAAGTTACTGACCCCTCGTATCTGCTGGCTGAATTGCTCCTACAAGCAATCCTTAAGTGTTTCAGTTGAAACAAGCCAAGCTGATGTATACAACTAAACAGTAAATTTTACCAACTCCCCTCACTTTGGCTAAAGTGATAGCATGTATATTAGCAGCTCAACTGGCAGATCTCAGATGATGATCATCTGAGGGCATGTGACCTCTTCAGGTGGAAGAGGATATGTATCTGCAGCCTAACAGTATCACCTCCGGTTAGATCTGTTACCTTCAAAATGTTAAAATGTAATTGTGTGAGGTGCTGAAAGTTAGCTGTAGACAGAACATAGATCTACTAGCTGCACAGTGAGGAGGAGGGGAGGAATCGGGAGTATAAAGCTCCCCAAATATGTCTCTCATAGCTCTCAGTCTTGGTCAGAGAAACTAGCACCTGAGCCAAAGGGTATTTCAGTCTCTGTGACCTTCAGTCCTCCTTTTCTCTGTCTTGAGGAGAGGAAAAAAATCAGAGAGATTAGTCACATCATAATGAAAGGTGTAATTTAATGGACACTTTTGCTGTGGTCGTCAGTGTAGTTATGTATTAGTCATGCCTGGAGGCTGCAGTTGAGAGGGTAGCCCTGTAATGCTTAATATGGTATAAACCATATGTTAATAGACAGTTGTTGCATCAAATAATTGATAGTTTAAATACACCACTGCATCAACAGGATCCACTCTTTCCCCAGACAAAATGTCATGCTGTCAAGAGTGGGAGGTGTTTAGCAGTTCCCTATATTGAGTGGTAGAAAAGCAGAGGCCTCAGCTTTTGTAACCTTATATATGTCAACTACTCCCTCAGTGGGACCAGAGTGATCATAAGAAGAAAGGTGCGTGGTTTTATTGGAGCAGTGGGCCACTTCGTGCACAGACGAAGAATTGCAGTGTAGGCACTGAGAAATTAATTCTGTCTCTTGCTCCCTATTTCCAGTGACACTTCTGTCAACCTCTTGAACAAATCYGCTTCCATCTTTTGTAAGATTGGAGGGTTTATTTCTGATAGCAGCATTACACCACTAGTGATACTGGCACTTGATTATAACTTGGGGATATACCATACATGTTTTTAGAGAGGTCCAAAATTTTATAAGCTTTTCTTTTTTTTTTTCCCAAGCATCCTAAAATGTCTAGGTTCCTTGAGAAAATCAAGTTCACTCCAGTAGTTGACTATAAATGTGTTTTATGTATGTGCTAAATTTCTAGTTGATGTATCTCTATGAATTGTTTAGGTTCCAAATTCAGAAGGATTTTGGTTACTTTTTTCATCTTGGATAAATCTCACATGCAGCATTTCAAACGTGCTTCTTCAACATGCTTTAGCATGAGTATTCTTTCTCTCAGTACTGATAAAGGGTCTTAAACAACTCCACGAGAACCAAAAAAACAATCCAGGGCATCAGCTTTCGGAGAACAAATCTGGAAGTGGATTACCAAACACTAATTCCAGTTCGGGGGTTCAGCACGTGCAGATTCGAGTGGCTCGCTTAGAGGAGAACGCAGGCAACGCACCAAGCCCTATGGCAGCTTTGCAGATTCCAGTCCAGATTACGCATGTCTGTAAGTAGCTGAAACAAACAACTCGCTGCCTTCTAATGAAACCTAAAGCTTTCTTATGTTAAGATGGTGAAGGAGGAGTGGGCATGTCTTAAAGAATTTTATTAATTCTGCTTTGGTCTTGCCATAACTTCAGATTAAGGGTTTCTGGATTCCATTTGCCCATTTCTAACTTTGTTAGGCAAATGTAGATATTACTGTGACAGTAGTACCAAGAAGCTGCAATTGGAGCACCTGGACATAGGGGTTGTAGGTGTCTGTCTGTGTGCATGCACACAAGAGCTGGCCATATAATGTGTTCTTTGAAAAGGCTTCGGTACACAAGCTTCTTAATGAAGATGTAGCATATATGTTTATTCCTTAAGTTGCTTCTGGTAGCTCTTGTGCAGAACAACGAATATCATGTATCTCCTTTTGTAAAATATACACTTCTGTCCCTAAGTTCTGATGAAGGACACTGAAGGGAAGGTATATAATGTTTTTTCTAGTCCTGCTCTGTATTATGCAGTTATTTCTAGGCACAAACACTCTAAAGTGTTAGCTGCCGAGTCACTGTGACGTTCAGCTGAGGATCTGCTCTAACCACTGTATTTTTCCTTTAAATTGGTGCTTCCCATCCTCTTAAGGATGAACTTTGCTCATTATCAAACATTTATTACCAGGTCTACTTTGATTGCAGTGCTTATTGTTTGTTTTTGTAATTAATCTTATTAAGTAACTCCAGTCACTCCAATCCAGTCACCCTATATGCAGCCTGTCATCTCCGTTGTCTACTATTTTGCACTCTTTGTCTTTTGTGAATTTTATTTGGAAAATTTAGTGCTTCAGTCTTGCTGATTACAAAATTAGTTAATCGGGCTAAGAACTGCTTATTCAGACTATGACTAGATAGGCATTTGGTAGACAATTCTTTGTTTATAATTTCATTATATTAGCCTATCTTAATCTACTTAAGTGGCATCTTCATTTTATCTGGTTTATTTCTTAATTAAAATGTCACACAACACCAAGCCAAGAACTTTTTATCTGTAGTAATACAGCAGTGGTCTCATACTTTCAACCAAGCTTAGTCAAAGCTATTGGGTTTTGATGAGCAGGCAAGAAGTGCTGGTATTCTGTAACCTTTAGTCCTTTCTGAATTGAATCCTGTAATGTTTTTTTTGTGATGTCACTTGCCCCTGTCTGCCTAACAAGCCTTTTTCCCCATTTCAGTCTGCTTTCCTGAAGAATTTCTGTTTGTGTAATCGAAGTGAGTTTTGTATAGTGTCTTTTCTGTCTGTTTCCCAATCTTGTGAGAGCTGGACCTGTTAGCCAGTTTCAGCTGCATTTGATAGAAGGCTCAAGGTTTCAAAGGGGTAATTCCTGTAAGCTTTATGAACATAACTGGCTAGGTAACAGACAGGCCACACTTTACAGCTGTCTGCTACTAGGTGCCAGGAAATCTGCAGCAGGAAACCTTGAACATGCCACTACAACAATAAAAGCTTCAAAATCGAAGCTTCTGTCTTCTTAAGAAACCAAAATTATTCTACGTTGAAGCCACAGAGTTTGAGATGGCCAAGTTTCCAGTGCTTGGAGCACTACTGTCATCATGTAGGTCTTTTGCCCTTTCGGTATTTATGGAATTACTGGATAATCCCAGGCAAAGTATTAATTTGCCTCCAGCTTCCTGGAACTTGTGAGTTTTTTAAGAGTAAGTAAAAATCATAATAATGGTTCTGAATAGGTTTTTTGATATCTTATAAAGCTTTGGGTACGAGCTGTTTGAACCTTGTGATCTTGAAATGTCTGATACGTAAACTGTTTTCAGTGCTTCTCTTCGTTACTTTTAGAATTAATGGAGATAATTGCATGAGTAATTACACACTTGTAGTAGGAATACTTACAGCTTTTATACACTGCAATTATAACACACAGGGTAGGCAAATACCTTGGGGAGCATCTGATGTTTCATCAGTGGTGGACATACTGTAGATGGCAGAAAAGGTTAAAAATACAAAAAAAAAAAAAAGAGGTCCGTGGGAAATGTAGCAATATTAAACCTGACACAGTTTAAAACAAGTAATACGTGATCCAAAGGATATCGTTACACCAGAACCTCTTAAAACTCTCGTTACAAAAAGTAATTATATCACATCAGATAACTTTATTTGTCTGCTTCTATCCCTGTGCACTAAACCCATACTTACTTTCTTTTGCTCTTTTGGATTGTAGAATGCCCTCTTTAAATAGTATTGGATCTTGGGTACCAATTAGAGAACCTTGTCATTAGGATTGCAGCCAGTTTTCTTTTTCCTCTTACTGGAATTAACAGTACCTTGCTATGTAGAAATTATAGTATGTTATGCTCTCTGCAGGGCTGAAACATTTTGGTTTACATACTTTCTTTTTCTTTTTTTTCTTTCTTTTGCAGCCTCAACTGATTCCCCTGCTGCTACTGTTGACTCTGAGACAATAACACTAAACAGTGGAACACTACAGACCTTTGAGATTCTTCCAGTAAGTAACAGAGAACTGGTATTTGTTACTGTGTTTTTTCTTTTAAGCACAGCTACTACTTAGAGTATGGAACTGTGCGTTTCCCAAAAAAACAGTTCTCAAGTGGAAAGAGGAAGTTAAGAGATCTAAAAAAAAGTTCAAAGCAAAATGTATTTCTAAAAGCGTAATGCATTAGGGCTGTGGAGTAAAATGTGAATTACAGTTAAATGCTTTAAATCTGTCTTAATGCCTTAATGTTATGAAGTTTTCCTTTGTGCTTGGTTTTTTTTTTGTTGAAATCTGACATAACGGAACCAGAGGAAGCTCCCAGCAAGTAAAGATTCTCTCAGTTCCATTGTACTGTAATTTATAGCACAGTTTCTCTTTACCTCAATGTTAAGAGTAAGCTGAATTTGTTCCTTTCTTCCTGCTGTTGTACAGCATAATACAGTCCTGCTTGACTCTTAGCCTTAATACTTGTCTTGGTAGCCTAAGGTTATAGATGAGTTTCTTTCTACTTCTTGAGTGCAGTACAGCAATCAATGCAGCAGGGATTGGGTTTGTTTGTTTTCCAGGGGAGTTACAGTTAGGCTAGTTCATGTAAATAAGCATGCTCTGAGGGAAGGCAGTGTGTTTGGGTATTAAACTTATGTTGTCCTTTGTAGTCTTTTCATCTCCAGCCGACTGGAACACCAGGTACATACTTACTACAGACAAGCTCAAGCCAAGGCCTTCCCTTAACACTGACAACTAGTCCTACCATGACCCTAACGGCTGCTGCTGCTCCAGCCTCCCCAGAACAGATCATAGTTCATGCCTTATCGGTATGTATTTTGAGCAGTGAAAAGACTGGAGTTTGGGCAGTGGGGGGAGGGGAACATAATAATGCAGGCCCCTATATGTGCATGTTAAATTTGTAAAGCAGTTCTTAAGTTGTAACAGTGTTACTTTGCGTAAAATACTGAAGAGTGAGAATTCCTTTTTTTGTATTGTTTTTAAAAAGCAACTTCAAGTTGCTTCAAAATTTAGCTTAGTAAGCAACTTAGTTCTTACTGTGGCTGAACATGATGTCTCCATCTAGTGGCTTGTCCCCCAGAAAAACAAAATACTACGGTTTCCTGATGTTTCCAGTTACTCTCACAAATGAATATTGGTGTTCACAAAACTTGTATAGTAGCAACAGTATTACTTTTTGTTAGAGGGAGGGAAGGGGAAGCAAACTGGAGATTGAATAAGAAAAGCGATGCAAAATTCAGGGAAAAAAACTCTGATCTTTTGAATCTACAGTGATCCTCACCTGAACAGTTGCCTCTTTCATATTACGTATTTACTTTATTTGTGACTTAAAGAACGGTTGACACCAAGTTCAGTCTACAGATTCATCATTTAAGGCCAGGAAAGGGCAACAGATGATCTGGGCTGACATACTATATATGTAAAACTCTAAATTACACTTAGTAATGAGTTCTTTGAATCCTTTTGCTTTTATTTGCTGAAAGATTTGAAGATACTTGGAGGAAAGTCTCTGATGTTTTTTGGTTTTGTTTGTGTCTCTTTTTGCAAATACTGCTTACAGCCAGAGCATTTGTTAAATACAAGTGACAACGTCACAGTGCAGTGCCACACGCCGAGTGTCATAATCCGCACCGTTGCTGCTGAAGATATCTCCTCCTCTGTCACTCAGGCAGAACTTACTGTTGATTCAGATATTCAGTCAGCTGACCTGACAGATCCTCCTGATACCCTAGAAACAAATACCTTCCCAGATGATATCCATCAGTCCAAGTTGAGTGATGAAGAACAGTCAGCCTACAATGAAGACGATGCCTCCAAATTCAGCAGCAGGAATAGTAGAGAACTGATGGATGGAGTTATGGTAAGAACCGAGGAAGAGATTTCAGATGCCAGCCTGAAACAGGAAGAGGATTCTCACTCTGATTTACCCAGCACTTATGTCACTGAGGTAAGGGCGTGCATGATACTTGATATTTTCCCCATTTCTGCATGGAGAATGATTTCATTGCATCTTTGACCTTTATGTTAAGCTATTCATATGAAAAATGTCAGTGATTTCATGTATATCGTAGTTGTACGAGAATTTTGTTCAGATCCTCTATCCTTGAGCTTCATTAATACGTTATGGGTGTGAAAGCGATAGCATTTAATTTGGTACTGAGGCTTATATTTGACTTCATCTGGAGCATTGAATACCGCCCTAGCTGTGGAGTTGCTTCGCTACTCAGGGTACTTTTGCATGATGACTGTGGAAAGCGGGAATATTAGTGGCACCGAACAGTTGCCTTCATCTGATTACTATTTGATGCTGTTGCTTTAAACTAGGTTGTTAATTGTCCAACACACATACTTTACAGGTAGATAAACTGCTGAGCAAGGGAGGTGAGGTAGAGTATTTAGTTTTTGCTCTATGAATCTAGTAACATATTTCAAGGTGCACCACAGTTTCCGTTTCTGAGGACTTCTATTAAACATAGTACTCCAGTTAAGTATCTGTTAAATTGGAAATTGAAACATTTAAGCTATTTCTCTCTGGCCTCAGTTTTATTCAGCTCTAACACCTGAGATGCAGAAATGAGTTTATCCAAATTATTTCAGGCATTTGGATTGTTTATACTAAATTCCTCCATCTTTCAGTTGCTGGAGTTGTGATAAGGACGATAAGGAAAATAGAGATGCTAAAAAGAAGATAACTCTCTTTAGTGGGTAGAAAATACCTCTTTCCTTGGAAGCTTGATTAGGTTAGACTGTGGGAAGAGATGAGTTAGATTCAAATACCCCATCCTGTTCTCTAAAACACTGTGCTCTACAGTTGCTGTAATTCTGCTTTATCAGTCTTGAAAATCCATTGTTGATACGCTTTGACTTTGTTAGGCTTTGTCTTTGAAAAAGTTTATAATGGACACTGCATATCCATTATGCTCTTACAAAGAGGAGGATCTTTGTACGTCTCAACAGTCTGCTACTACAGAAGCGTTTGAATCCTGAATACATCTGAAGCTGGGGAAGCATTTGAATCCTGAATACATCCAAAGCTGGGGATTATTCTTCCATTTTCCTCTTGTCTCATGGTTGATGTAGTTGTGATAAGATTCTCAACAGCTGAGGCAGCCCATCAGCTTTCTACTCTCAGTTTAAAATTTCAGCTTGTCAAGGTAGAATTAGTAAACTTTTGCTATAAACMTAGTTCCTAATTAAACTTTGTAGAAATCGCTTATGGCTAGCAGGATATAAAGAGGTACTAAACTTTTTTTCTATACAGAAAAACAAACTGAGTTTGTAATTCTAATTTACCTTACACTTCTAGTCAGATTCAAGTTTGACATGTGTATTTAAATTCTAGGAAATAGTGAACTGTCTGTGAGTGATTCTAAGTGAAGTTACTCTAGAAAGACATGCCTAAATTTTGCTTTCTTTAGGTCAGTGTTATTTTTATGCACTTACCGTTATTGTATTGTCACTGCAGGCGTGGGTAGTGGGAAACAGGCAGTCATGCTGCAGGCTTTTATTATTTCTGGCTGAGAAAGGTGCCCATTTGCCACAATGGCTTCTTTAGTTTTTCACGCCACCTTTTCTGAGTTTCAAGCCTTGCGACATACTGCTTATCATGGGCAGGTTCAGCTGTGCTCTCTGCAGAAAGCTGCTTTTGCAGGTCAGGCATACTGCGCCTTGCACACATTTGGACCAAGTCTAATTCACTGAGCTGCCGCACAGGTAGTCAACTCCTCTTCAGCAGCACCAGGGAAGGGGTTTTCAGGCAGCTGCCTTTGCAAAAACATTATGAAACTATGTAGGAAAATAAGTTTTGCTGTAACTACATGGAGGAACTTCAGGATCTTCTTGAACAGAGAGGGCTGTAACCTCTCCCAAACATTTCCTGCTCCCTCTGAAAACAGTGATAAATCCAGGTACCTCCCATTCTGCCAGCAACATTTGCTAGCATTCTGCATCAGTGATTCCTGAAGCTTGAACAAACCTTACACATGTTACACAAAAAAACTGGAATCCAAATATCTCTGCTTATTCTGGCAGTACTATCTAGGATGTCTTTTCACTGCGTTTGCAGAACCAGGAGTCCGCTGGAGTGTGCTGTGACACTGAGTAAGCCAGATGTATTACTGCCATTCCAGTACTAAAACAGCCAGGGAAGAGGCAGCAGCAGCAGCTATTATGGGACTGGAAGACAGCAGGGGTATTGACAACTTGTACCTGGAAGGAATCAGTGTGTTGCCAATTTTTTGATCTAATGAGGTTCAGCTAAAAAAGTTTGGAGCCAACCTACAGTCAGCAAGTGACAGGGCAAGCAAGGCAAAGCAATTAAAATGGGTCTTTTGAGCTCTGTGTTCAGTAGTTAAAACTTGACACAGAAATAGAAGTTGTGAAACTAGGTATTAAGTTCAGGTAAAGCTATTGCGTTTGTGGAGCTGGTAAGTACTGTAAAGGTACTGCTTCAGTATCTCAGGACATCTAGACAGCAAGTAGTGGAAAAGCCTAATTATTCCTCTTTATAGACAAAACATTTGACTTACAAGAGAATGTTTTATCACCACCTTGCAATCTCTCCTTTCCTCTCCCCCTGCCCTCATACTGCTCACAGAGTAGAATTCTTCTCATCTTGTTTTTAGATACCTGCACAAGGATGAAATATGCCATGTAAATGCTGAAGTGAACGAGCTCAGATGCTGACATTTCAATTTAGTGAGATAAAATTCATCCAGGGAGTCTATTGCTTACTATGGAGTATGGCTGAGCAAAGCAGGTTTTTCTGTTTATGCTACCGAGAGTACACTCCCATGTCCTGTTCTTCTGTGTTGTGCAGGACCTGGGTTCTCCAACAATAGAAGAACAAGTTGATCAGCCTACAATAGATGATGAGACTGTGCTTATTGTTCCTTCTTCCCATGGTTTTATCCAGACAACGGATGATATAGACAGCGAATCAGTCTTGCCCCTGACAACTCTAACAGGTACAACAGTCCCTTCATATGGTTGATGCTGGAGCTAGGATTCATTAAAGCAGTATGGCACTTTTGAGTTCCTGTAAACAATGTTTTATAGATCCTTGCTTTCTCTTAAATAATTTTCCATGTCGTTGCTATGAAACTTCAAGCAAGTTGGTTACCCAGCTGGTATCAGTAGAAGTGGAAGAAAGTCCGACTTAACCTTGTGGGAAAAGCATTAGAACAGCAGCTGCTTCATCACTCGCTGAGCTGYTTCCATCACCCTTGAGCCTTCAATTAGTATACATAGGCTAATAAGTAACTCTTTCTTTAGTGTGCATTTCTTCATGCCTGGTGCTTGAATGAAATTTGTTTCTTATTTGAGAGAAGACCAGAGGCATCAGAAATGCACTTGATGCCTCTCATGGTGAGGGGCTGGGCTATTTGGGGGTGTGTTTGCACAGCACTCACCTGGAAGGGCTTGCTAGCTTGTGCCACGCTTCCCAATGCCAAGAGTCATCTCAGACTTGGAAGCAGCACAGATATATTCTCCCACTGCTGCACTTAACAAATACTCCTTTCCAGAGGAAGGATCTCCTTGCAGAGCCATCAGAGGGTCAGCACTAGGCCTGATATAGTAGCACCTGATGAATCCAAATGTGAGTCACACCAGTTGCATCCATATTAGTCATAGCTTACCTTGAAACTAGAAATTGAGAACTGCCTAGTTTGAGCAACATTGCTTAAAATTGGTTAAAATTCCAGACTGCATATCTTGTTATAATGGCACAGTAAATAATAGTTCTAATGTACTATGTCTTTTGACAGATCCTATCCTACAGCATCACGGAGATGGGTCACACATTATTGGCTCATCGTTGGGCAGTCCTGACTCTGAAGATTCAAAGGATGTTGAAGATTTAGTGAGCTGTCACTGAGAAGCAGTAATCGTGTCCATTTTCTATTGACCATGTTTGCATTGTGAAATTAGTTACAACCCTGTGCCACATTTCCAAAGAAAGCAGTCAGTCTGTGTCTTTAAACAGAAACTTCCAGTTTGAAATGACTACAGCGCACTTTCTCTGCTCAGGCTATTTACCTCATTTGTAAAGGGTTACAGAGCAGCCAGCCGAAGCCTGATGTACTGCGTCTCAGCCGAGGTGTTTCAGTGTTTTAAAGAACCTCTGTTGCAGTGCTCACTGCTAGGATCCACGTGGTCAATTTTGATCTGACTTGTTACTGGTGTGCTGAACTGCACATCTGGAAAACTGGACAGAAGTCAAGGATTGTAGACTGTAGCCTCTTAGTGCCGCAGCAAGAATTAGTTTGCACATGTTTCATGAAGAATGGGTGAGGATTTCTGCACTTACTGACTCTTGTAATACAAGGAGTAACAGACTGTTACATTTCAGGAACAAATGTATTCCATCAAAGACTTCAGGGAGCATGGGCAGCATCATGAAGAAATGGTCTGTATTCCCATCTCATCTGGCTTGTTAGTATGTCTGCGGCATAGGAAGAAGACACAGATGCTTATGGGACTTGCCTGGTCTGCTTGTTCCCAAGGAGTCCGTTGCTGGCAACGGACAGAGCTCAGAAAGATCACTTGTGGAAAATCCTTCTTTTTTCTTTTTTTCTTTTCCTTCATCACTACAGCAAGCTGAATAAAAAGGGAAGGGCTATGAGAAAGGGAAGCTACTGGGACACACTAGCCTCCCCCCACAAGCTTGTAACTTCTTTGAAGATTGTTGTGAGTAGGCTGGAACATTTGTCTCTCTCGCTGTTTACCTGACACTACCAGCCACCTCTCCAGAGGTGATTTATGCAGCAAGTTAGTAGATGGGGGGTGGTGTGGAGGTGGCAAAAGTCTTGGAGAAATAGCTCTGTGAGAATTTGGGCATGGGGCCCCGAGGCAAAGGAAGCCAATTAATTCCTACATTCAAGGGTTTGAAACAGACACTAGGCTGAACAGCAGCCTGTTAGCTAGGGATCAAGAGAAAAAGCTATAGAAACTAAAGACTCCTGTATAAATTATTTTATTTATTTCTGTAATTAGCTCTTCATAATCAAGAGTTGGTCTTTTTCAGTCTGTGGTTTTGTTAATGTGAAAAATAAGTTGTAGTTTCAAATGGTTGTCTAGGGAACAGAAATAATTGTATATTCAGTTTAAACGAAATAAAGAGTATTTGTCTTACGTAACTGTAAGATGCCATTTATTTATACTGCTACAGATCCTTGCAATGCTGCAGTTTATTTGTACAGTAATAAAAAAATGCAGTTTTTTTCCAAAATGAAAAAGCTTGTGCCATTCTGAAACATCAGTACAACTGGAATGTTCATTAAGTGCAACAGTAGCTCTTCAAAAAAAAGCAGAATGTCACGGCTTATGGCAATAATTCTCCCCAACAAGAGGGACATTACATATACATTTACATGAAAATCATGTACTGATTTATCCTTGCACAACCCACTTCTTTCCTCTCAGGCTGATTGTCCTCACTTAAATGTCTCGAGTAGAGCCAAGAGCTGAGCTGAAAGCAGTCTGACACAGTAGCATCATTGCTGGGTATTCCCAATGTCCATCATTTACCCACTTCATGGAAGTACAGGTTGGCACATATACATAACATGACAATAGAAAATAAAATATAGTAAATTAGGTTCCTAAATTTAGGTTCCAGGTCTCCTTGTCGATACCAGTAGATCTAGAAGAGAGAAGGAGCTTGTATTACTTGAAAACGCCAGGTACTTCTGAGGAAACTTTCTATAGTAACTGAACTGGTAACTTCTAGAAGTTGGGTTTTGTTTGTTTTTTCGGTAAAACAACCCAGTTTCATCTGACTAGAGAAGACTAGGTGTAGAGTCCAGCTAATCTTCTTAACAATTAAGAAATACCACCTATGTTTTCTTAGCATTCTTGTGGAATACACAAACAAGAATTTGGCAAGGTGTTTCTCCCCAAAACAAGGCTGTTTATGAAACCAGGGTGCCAGGTTAGCTATGAAGACAGGGGTTGTCTTGTCAGCTTTGTTGAAGAGGGKGGGTGGGTGGGTTGGGTTGTTTTTTTTAAACACTCCAACTGGCTACACTCTGGTCATTGAGGACAAACATAAGGTTTTGCACTACACAATCTATCTTGGGCAGAGTCATGGCTACCAGCCGTAGAACCAGAAACTGGTACTAACCAGGCAACGCAGAGCACCTTCCCAGCAGGGAGGGGCAGGAGCTCAGGGCCGCAACCCTGAGAATGCTCCAAGTATGAAAAGCTACAGCAGAGCAAGGAGCCACTGATGTGCCTGCCCGGGGGGGGGGGAGGGGGTAGACTTGATGATCTTTGAAGGTCCCTTCCAACCCAAACCATTCTATGAACTCTGACCTGCCAGCTCCCTTTGCCAACACTTGGGACCAACTCTCTTGGGATGCTGCAACTGTTGAGTAGAGGAACCTCTGCTACAACCTAGATAAAATGCCACCTGCTGTAGCTTCCTGCCACTGTAACTCATCCCCTGTGCCTGAAAGGTCACTGACTTCTGCAAGTGCTTTGCGTTCAAGTGTTTTGCTCCACCCCTAGTCTTCTGCAGCACAATCCATCTCTGCATTCCCATCTCACTGCTCTGCTCTCCAGTTTCCTACTCTGTCTCCACTGGCAGCTACAGGGGGCATTGTCACAGAGGTGACAAGTCTTGCATCGCAGCTGGTCTGCAGAAGTTGGCTTAGTTCAGACGGCTTACTCTGCAGTAAATACGAAACTGCTTACCACTCTTGCATTGTCACCTTGTTTTATGGAGGCAGAAAAGCTTTTCTAGGAGAGTGTAAAAAGAAGGCGGCACCACATAAAGCAGATTTTATTCAGATTTCATCCTCAGTCATAGACTCAAAAGCTTGCACAGCAAACGTGGCGGTACTTACAAGTATGCCAGCAGAAATGCAACACAAGGAGATGCAGAAAGCAAAAAATATATTCACAGGTTTTGGAGGTAGTTGCGGGAAGACAAAAGCACTGATTAGAGTGACCTGTATGGAGGAAAACAAAGATGAAGACTTTGCTCTCGCCTGCTGTCAGAGCTGCAATGAGAAGAGGCTCGCCCCGACGGCTGGCGCGCCGCAGCACTCGCATCCAGGGCTGCACGCCCCTCCCTGCTCTTTAACTCCCACCCTGTGAAGAGCTGGAGGGAAATGTAAAATTCTGGAGGAAAATCGTTTTGACACAACTGCAGACTTAGAGGCGTGAAAAAAAATGATGAAAGCTTTGCTACTCTGGCTTGTTGCTGGAAACCATCCTCCAAGTACCCATAAAGCCAGCAGGCACGGGGGTGCACGCTGCCCGTGTCGGAGCATCCCCCCAGCCAAGCTTTCCACCAGCTGGCACCTTCGCCGTCCCTACCGCCTCTCTGCACCTTGGCTCGCAAATAATGCTGCCGCCATGGACCGCAGAACTGAAGCTCTCCCGTCGCAATGGTGTTGGGTTTGTCTTTAAAGCTTGGGGAAAGCATAGCTCGAGACAAAGTGACAAACTTTGGAAAAACTCCTATAAGCCATAAATAGAGGGAAATAAATCATAAATAGAAGGAAATAAAGAGAAGCAAAGACATTCTCCTGGGTCATAAGCATTTTGTCATCTCACCCAGCCTCACGTTCAGCCGGGATGGACAATCTGCCCGTGGACTTGGGGCATTTTATTGCACAGCCAGATCTTAAAACATGGCTTGAAGAAAGGTATTCTCCTTCTCCTGTTGTCAGAGTTTCAAAAGACAGATGTGCCCCAAAGTGACTACCTGGGCCCCAAACTACAGCCTGTTCGGTCAGTGAAGTTTCGCCGCCCATATTGGGGAGGAACTCTGGTTTTCACCCCATCACCTAAGGGAGGCACGAAACACAGGATGGGATGGGGGATACTTACTACAAGCAGCAAGGATGTTAAGCCGCCAACAACTAGATTGATGACTCTGTCCTGAAGAAAAGAGAGGACAGTTACACGCACGCCTTGCCAAAAAAAACCAAAAAAAACCACAAAACAGACCGGTAACCAACAACACCGAGAGCACCACATCAGCCAGGACCCGTGTTATCCCCAGCACACCCAGCAGCACCATCGAGGCTCCCTGGTCAGCTCTGCCACGCAGGAAGGTTTCCCTTCCTCCAACTCCGTGGACCTGAGGGAGGTTGTACTGGCCAAGTCCTTGTGCAGCAGTTTTGCTCATTGCAATTGGCTTCTTCGCTACATCTGAATCAATTACAGTTGTGCAAATCCTTTTTAAAAATTTTTAAAAAGCGGGAGTGCACAGACGGAGGTTGTCAGAAAAAGCTTATTTTAGCCTCAATGCCTGAGAATGAATAGCTTGATAGTGTCTTAGGTGGGAATTTGTGGGCTGCTGGCAAGGAGGTGATGTTCCCCGCACCCCACATGTTCCCCCCTAACACCAGTAGACCTGAACACGCCTCAGGGTGGCCCCGCTTGGATGGACAGATATCCCCCCCCACTTCTTTCTGCTGCTCCCTCTCAGTAAAAAACACTTGGCTGGGAGGAGACAACCTTTTGCACCTGGGAAGAGGTATCCCTCAGTGTCAGCATCACAATCCCACCCCAGATGGCATCAGGGCAGGGACCGGCAGCGACACCGGGCTGTGTGACCACGGGCTCAGAGGAGCGCCCAGGGCAGGACCCCATACTGACGCACTCGCTGGAGTAAGAAACGACTTGATGCAAAAGCAGAACATTCCCATCCCTGCCGGGATACCTGCCTCCTCCCTTTCTTCATGGTGCTGCTCTGAATATAAACTTTTATGGCCAAAGTCGGACTGGGTTGCACGCAGTCAGGTGTAACACCCCAGACAGCTGGCTCCCCAAATAAAATGCTAGAAGAATAGCTACAGCAAAAAACATGTGCAGAGAGAAAAACACCCAGAACTTAAATTAATTATACTGAGAGTCATTAAATAGGTACAGTTAAAGGAAAGTGAGAAAAGAGTTCGAGCAGTGAGAGGATCTTGCCCAAGACATCCCAGCCAGCAGGCAGAGCAACCCAGGTTTCCCTCCACCTGGTCTTGCACCCTTCTTCCCTCCTAGCATTACATTTTGGAAGACGATTTGTAGAGGGAGAAACCCCAGGTCATGAAGTAGTAACGCATGTCAGCAACGGGGCAGGAGGAGAAAGCAAAGAGGAGGAGGCAGAGAGCAAAGCATGCTCTTGCAGGAGAGCACCAGCCCTGACCTAAGGCTCGGTGGAGCTCACGGTTCAGTAACAGGCAGATGCTGTGCCCTGGTCGTGTTTGTCCCCAAGGGAAAGGATGACAGCAAGCAGACTCTTCAAAACCTCTTCTATTAGTCCCCAGCTCCTCTACATAAAACCAGACCATTTATGCTCCTACAGCTCAGAGGCCCCAAGCCGTGGGGACACGGCGGTGGCTGCGGCAGTGCGAAGTGACCCACCTCCATAGGAAATCGTCACCAACACCCCCTGCGCGAGGTCCTCGCCAGCCAGGCACAAACCCCTTCTCCTCATCGGCATTTCCGCACACGGTGTCAGCGATACAACAGCAGCCTCTGGGAGCCATCTACGAGGTACCCACCACCGACCCCAAAAAATGAGCTACGAGAAATAACTCCAGCCAAATAACAGAAGCAACAAGGCAAAATGCAAGCACGCTACCTCCATGAGAGCATATCGCGACAGCTCAGCTAGGCTCCTCCACCTAAGCTAAAATAAATTAATTAAAGAACTCAAAGCTAACTTTAATCTAGACGGTATGCAGAGGGGTCCCTACCTCCAAAAGCAACTCCGATATCAGGAGACGATGTCAGTTTTGCTCTGCCCTTGCCCTGCAGACCCAGCTGAGCCCACCAAGGCAATTTTACGGAGGGGGACCAGAGTTTGCATTCAGGCTCGGCTCCCCAAGGACAAAAGGGGTGGCAGGAGGTGAGCAGCTGGATCCCGTCTCCTTTTGTGCCATGGGGAGATGGGTTTCGGACAGCAGAGAAAGGAGAGGGAAAGCCAAGGAGCCGGCTGCAGAGGCGGGACGTGACACCATCCCGTACAGCTAAGCCRGTGAGCGCACAGTCACAGCCAGCTCTCCGCAGAGAGGCTCGGAGGGATGGACACACAGTCGCATACCTACGGACAGGATACACCATCCAGAAACTCAGCCATGATTAGGTTTCTCCTAATTAACTAGAAACTTGGAGGGTGGCAATTTTAAGATGAGGAGAATTCACCCATTTTGCCAGGACAGAGACTGGTCTGCCAGGAGAAAATGAGGGGGTCGGACTCGGCGGTGACCACAGAGCATTTCTCTCTGCCTGTTTTATGGGGAGCAGGAGAGAGCGTYCCCCCAGCACGGGGACCTCTCATCTCACACCTCCGAGTGATCGACATCGCGGCGACAGCCAGATCGGGTATGGGTGCCAGCAGCGGAGCGGCTTTGCCGCGTGGCAGCCAGTCCCTGCAGGTCAGGGCATCCCCTTCCCCATGCTTAAACCCGTGGTYGCTAAAATTTTCCAAATGCGCCGCCGGCAGAAGAAGGTATTTCAGGATCCGGGGATTAGAGCCACTGATCCTGAAATCCCAGGCTTGGCAAAGCGGCGAGAGGCTGTATTCCCCGGTGCCCGCTGACACTTCAGCCCCAGGCAGCTTAGCACAGCAAAAAGGTTAAAAATACACAAGCAGAGGCCGAGACAGCTAAAGGGATTGGGGATGACGGAGCCTTTCACCTCTGCGCCGTGTCCGAGCGCACAGCCCAGCCCAGGCAGACACTTGTGGATACCGGGCACACAGAAATGGGGTGTGACGAGCCGTGTGCGCTACAAGCCACGTCACCCAGCTGGCGCAGCCAGCTCTTGTAACCAGCACAGCTGATTCAGGGAGGATTTTCCTCCAGCATCACTATGTATTATGATAGCTGCTAGAGTAAAAARAMAAAAAAAAAAAAAAAAAAAGCAGCGTGCACACCAAAGCGGTGAGCATGCAGGCTGCTGGAGGTCACCTGCACCGGCTCAGGGTGCTCGCACACGGACACTAACTTCTGATACAACCCGGCAGCGCGCGATGCGCTGATGGAGATCCCCGTTCAGCCAGCCGGCAGCCGAGACATAGCGAGCTGTGCGCCAGACAGGCGATGAATTCTGTGTTTCAGCATTGCACAAGCTGCGTTTTGAAACAGGAGGGTTTCTGCCCTCTCCCCCTATTCTGGGGAGGGTGTTGCAGGGGCTGGAGGCACCGGGCTGGCCCCAGGGAGCTGCTGCGGTGCAGAGGTCTCCCTCCAGCTGCCTCTGGGCAAGGGAGATGAGGTCAGGAAACATCAAGTCCTTGCAAAGCGGGAGGGCACAATCCAGGATCCTTCGGGATCTAGGTCAGGGTTACACTGAGCAACAGGGAAACCGAGGCAGGACTGAGGGCGTATCCGCACCACTGCACCCGCAGCACAGGCTTTAGCAGAGCGACAGCTTTGCTCTTCACCCCGTTCCAGCTCAGCACCTTGCGTCCTCCAAGATAGCGGCTTGCGGGCTGAGCCCACGGGGAACAAGCTCCCAGCAGAGGCTTGGCCAGGACGGGGGAATGGGCTGGTCGCCTGGAGGGTGGGTATCTGGTGGCATCTCTGCAGGCATGACGGAAAAGCCATTTTTATGCCTTACATCAGCAAGCCCAGATGGTCAGCACCAATCGCAGCGAGATGCCAGCCCGCTGCAGCCGTGGGGGATACCTTAATCTAGTGCCACGTTAAACTCCGTGGAATAGCAGACATATATGCTATACATGAGAAGAGCTGTGCTCAGGACCACGCTGGCAACCTTCCCGCTTCAAGGCATGGGGAAATGCTGTTGTGCCCTCAACAGCTCCTCATTCCCACCTTGGGGGCTCAGTCGCTCTCTTTATTGCCTTCTGCTTCCAACTCGCAGCAATTAACACCCACCCGCTTACATTTAACTGTTCCTGTCACAGAGGAACCCAAGCAGCTTCTACTTTCAACTTCCTTCCCAAGAAGCCCTGCATCTGTGATGCTCTGTCTCCTCTGTCACCTTACCGCTCGTGCCTTTGCTTTGCATCGTCTCATACCCCCTCGCTGCCAGCACTGCATCCCTAGTAACCACAGCTGAATCCACAGCGCTCGGCATTCATCAGCATCATTTTGCTACACTCACCCTTCCCACCAGAGACCTTTTTGGTACCAGCTTGCCCCCAAACTCTGCTCGGCAGCTGGCACAGGAGGGCAAGCTTGGCAGGAGCAGCTGGACCATGGCAGGGGAAGGAAACCGATGCTGCTGCCCTGCTCCCTTGTCCCCACAGCCTGGCTTTAGCCCCAAAGCCAGCATCTTGGAGACCAGGAGAGCGTAAGAAGGCAAGAAGAGGGCATCCCCATCTCTACATCCATCTCCAACCGCTGGCAACGGTGCAAGACCCCTGATTTGGGTGCAGGGCTTCCTGGGGCACGAGCAATCCCCTGCCCCTCCCCATGGCCTCATGGCCAGCCTGAGCAGAGGGTCCTGGTTTGCCAGCACCGGCCATCACTTGCAAACCCAAAAGTGGAGCCAGGACACGGGCAGATGCGCTTCTCCCAGCAGACCTGCTCCCATTTTAAGGCAAAGTTTAGCTTCACCATTTCCAAGATGGAACATTTCCAGCTCCGGACCTCACCAGCGTCTGTCTCTAAGCAACCCCAGTGAATCACAGAGGAAACCACCCCAGGCCAGCACAGCGATCCCTTGTCCGTCGGACACGGGCACGGCAGCGAGAGACCATCAGCCGCTGCCGGTCCCATAAGACGGGCTTCAAAAACAGCCAGCGGGGCCACAGGAGATAGGCAGGGGGTGATGTGCCGGCCACTGGATCCCTGTTTGAACCCGGGAATTGGAATTAGCATCCCATGTTTATTATTTACCACTCTCCTTTATGAGCGGAGCCGCAACCAGAAAGAGATGGGACGTCAGGGATCGAAGGCTTGACCTGGGCTGGAAAGTTTGGGGTTTGCCTGCCGGGATCACTGCCTGGCTCCAACAGCACATCCCGGTCCCCAGAAGTCCCCATCCCCAGCAGCTTCCCAAAATCCCCGGCCAAGGATCAGCCATTGCGACCCCCGCGCAGGGCACTGTGGTGAAGGTCCCCTCGCCTCCAGCACTCCCCGTCAGGGCTGGCACCTGCTGGTGGGGGACACCCGTCCCCCCTCAATTCATCCTCTCCCAGGTCCCGCCTGTCCTCCTCCCATCCCACATCGTTCTGTTTTTCCCCCAAAATTTGGCTGCTATCACTTTATTTCTATTTTCATTAAACATTATCATTTTAGCAGCATTTCCAAGTATTTGGGGGGAAGGGATGATGCAYTTTACACACTTTTGCAAATCACTTCGCACAATTTCAGCCTGCACCCCTCCAAACGCGYACGGCGATGGGTAACCTCTCCTAACAGGAGACAAACCCCAAGCCACGAATCGCCGTCGCCCCACTGGAAACGGGTGCGCACCGCCAGTTATCGCGATTCCCGAGAGATCTCGATGCTGGGCAGCGCCCCGGGGAGCCCCCTCCCCAGCGCAGCCCCCCGAAGCAGACACCGACCCGCAGCAGCGCCGAAAGCTGCCCGGCTGAGCGGCTCTCGGGGATTGACACCTGAAGAGTTGGCGCCCGCCGCACGTCAGCCACCGCCGCGCACCCGCCGAGGAAAAGAAAAAATTAATAACCAGGAGGGCACCAAAAAGGAGCCCCCCCATACCCACCCCCAGCAAAGCAAAGACGCTCCCCAAAAATTGGTGAGATGCAGCTTGGGGTGCTGCAGCCCTGGGCCCCGCTTTGAGGGGGCTGCAGGGCCACATGGCTGGGGTGACCCCCCGCCTGCGCCCGAGCCCCTTCCGAGGGTCCCCCCCGACCCCGGGGCTCTCTGCACCCCGAGCCCCTGCTCCCCCCGGGGGTTTGGGGAAGGGGGGGCTGGTTTGGGGGGATTATTTGGAAGTTTATTTCTGGGGGGGGGGGCGTTTTGGGAGTTTCTTTTTTATTTGGGGAGGGGTTCTTGCTTTGGGGGATTGCTCTGGGGATGTGGGTTGTTTTTTTTTTTTTAATTTGGGGGCGTTTTTTGTTTGTTTAGGGTGTTTTTGATGGATTATTGTTGTTTTGTTTTGGGGCACTGATCAGGAGGGGTTTGGTTTGGTTTTGGGTTTTTTTTATAATTCTGGTGACTTGAGGGGTTTCTTTTAGAATTTGGGGGGCTCCTTCTATATTTTTTTCTTCT
>JAYKAV010001223.1:483127-507357 GCA_035582835.1 Phoebastria nigripes
GCTCCCACGGAGCCCCGGCCCCGCCCCCCATGCCACGCCACGCCCCCCGCGCCCGGCCCCGCCCCCGCCCCCGCCGCGGGGGGGGGAGGGGCTGCGGCGGGGCCGGCTCGGGGCGCTGCACCGGCGGTGGGGGGCACGTGTGCGCGCGCGCGTGTGCCTATCTGTGGGCGCACGTGCCTATCTGTAGGCGCACGTGCSTACGATTACGCGGGCGCGGCGCGGCTCCGCGGAACCTCCGCAGCTGCGGAGTCGCCGGCCCCGGCCCGGGGGTGGAGGGGAGTTACGGTCACCGGTCTATTATTTATTGTATTTATTCATTACTCAACAAAGTCGCGTTATTTAAGCAAATCTCATTATTGATGATGATAGTGTGAGTTGGAAAAATTAAGCTTTATTTTATTTTATTTTATTATTTTATTTTTAAACATCTGACGCTGGCAGAGCTGAAAAAATAAGCTTACACGGTCTTCCCGGTCACCGACGTGTGTTATCTACATAAACTAGATAAAAGGGAGCGATTATCCCCGGAGCCGGGATTGGTGGCAGTGAAATATTTTTGCTCTATACGTTAGCCAAAGTTTTTGTTCAGATTCACCGGTGAAATCCAGTGCTGCCTCTGCTTCGCCCAAAGCTTGCTGCTGCTGCTTCGGAGCTGAAGACGGGTTTGCACGTGAGAAAGCCTGGGGGGGGGGGGGGGGGGGGTGTGTAATTTTATTTTTTCTTTATTTTATTTTTATTTAGTTTATTAACTTTATTTGTATTAATTTAAAATTTTATTAATTTTAATTTTTTATTCATTATAATTTCTCCAACTGCATCACTTGGTCTCACAATATATCCTTCCTCTTGGATATCCCCAGACCATCATGGCTACAACATTTCTCCAAGTGCATTTTAGGATGGAAATAAACCAATTAAGATGCACTAAACGTCACGTCTCCCAGGACAGATTTTACTTGTTCGTTCAAACCGGCTCTGTTGTTTCTTCCCGACCCTGTTCTCCCCCGCCACACACCTCTCCACAACTTCCCAGGAGGTTTCTTGCCCTGAAAGACAAATTCCACTAAATATCAGAGAAATTTAGTAGAAATAACATGGGCATTTCCTTCTTGCTGGATAGAAAAGATTTAGAGGCCAGATCTGTAGGTAAAAAGACACGAAAGAAGAAAAACAGCTGCAACTATTAATTGTCTGTGCAGTTGTTCGGTTGGGGGTCAATTCCTGCTCACCCCCAGTCATCCAAGACCCCCCTTTAGGGCACTGGTCACGGCTCGTAGGAGCTCCCCAACTCTTGAACACGAGTCCAGTGAAACCAGTCACTTTTCTTGCGAAACATTTCAGTCGTTTTAGGTGAAAAGCGGTGCCGGGGCTGCTTGACCTCGGGGCACRTGCTGTGTACGCAGGGCTCTGGGTGCACTTGATCTCCACTCAGCCTCCCGTGGTCAATGCGCTTGAAGACCAAAGCACCGCAACTTCAAAGATGAAAGGTATTAAATTCAAGCCAGGCCAGAAAATTATCAAGCTTTCGACGAGCTTGACTTCATCCTGAGCTGAAGTACTGGGTGGAAAGTCAGAAACACCTCCTGGAACCCTCCAGCATTTGTTCCCACACTCACTGTTTGGTGAAGAAGGGTCTCCAGGACTCAGTGGAGAGACTCTTCATGTCATCTTGGGCCACTCGGAAAAAAATATCCCATGGGGTGAAGGATGTGGCTTCCTGACGCACAAGTGCTCTCAACCTACAGAAACCTTACGGTTGGTTTTACCCTCGTTTTTCAGCACTTACATTTCTGAGCAGTCTCTGGCTCTGCCCAGATTAAATACTGAGGCTTGCGTAGGGTCTGGTTGGGGCCAGGGAAGCGCTGGTTTGCTGGAGGGGAGCGACTGTGGGAGTCCCGTGCGTGGCATACTGCGTTAATGCTTGGAGTTACAGCTCAAAGGGACAAATGGACACAACCTTCTTCAACAGCTATCAACTAATTACCAATAATTAAGAACAGATGCAAAACACAGGCAAAACTTGATGAAAACCACAAACCATTACTTGAACATAAATAGCATCAATAAATAGTTAATAGATGAGATGAAGATGCCAACCAATGGTAGGTGGGTTTCTTAAGACAAATAAAACTGTTTATCTGTTGTTTCCCCAGAGGTTTCACTTGTGTAGCTCATTTCAAGACTCCTTTCACGTTTCTGGCCAAGGGGGGTAGGTTGTGCTTGTCTCAACCTCTTTAGGACATAAACTGACAAAAACTCCTTTTCCATTGCTTCCCTCCTTACCCATCCTCAGCGCCTCCAACACTTGAAACTCTTAAGATTTTGGCACGAAAGGTATCTCTTGGACTGGCCAGGAGTAAGAAGACCGGACTTTATCCTTAGATCTCTAGAATAATATTTTCTATTATCGAATGCCATTAGATAATAGCCATTGGGTTGACCTCCAGGATGCAGCAGTCTGTGGTCTTCAGAGATGGGTCACAGCCCCAGTGAGCTGGTGCCATGGCAGCACCAAATCACAGCTGGGCTTCGGTGGTGGTGTGGGACAACCCTGGCCCCTGCGGGCTGTCTCGTGGCCCTGGGACCAGCCAAACACACCTTGAAAGGGACAAAGTGCTCAGGTGTCCGTGCTGAGATCAGAACAGGGGAGTTACTCAGCCCATGCTTTGCTGTAGTATCTCATTTTTCAAATCTACATGTCTTCTCCACTTAACCGATCTGCATCTCCTGCCTGGACCGCTTGCTTGTGCATCCAAATGCTTCTCTGGGTGACACGTTCAGTGAGTAGGCAGCAACTTTAATTTGATGAGTGAGAATCTGATTGAGCCATTAACGTATCAGACCCAATAGATAACAGCGGATTTACCAGTTGACTCGGCCAAGCGTCTGTTTTCGTGATACAAATGGTGTGATAAATTGTGTGTCCTCCAGTGGATGACAACACTTGTTCAGCACGCGGTGTGTCTTGTGGAGCTGGGTCCTCTTCCTCACTAGGACACATGCTTGGATTATTAGGAGAGAAATGTCCCGTGGGACCCAGTCTGCTTCTTCCGAGAGATTATATTCCCTGGCAGCACGTATCTCAGCGAGACCACTGCTCGTGCACGTGGTCCCATCCACGAGTTTCATTCTCTCTGTCAGTGCACAATGCAGCTGAATTCCTTCGGAGGCTGGGAATGAATAACTCTTTGTAGCAGTAGTCCTCAGGGAAGGGAAGAAATAAGCTCAGATTGAAAAGTTTCTCTGAGAGATCATTTATTGTAGACTCTACAGGAATAACAGCAGCGAGAGGGGTGTGGATGTATCAAGACTCGTGGGTTGCTCAGGGACAAACAGGAATTTCTGCCCTAAGATGGGATTTCCTCCGTCAGAAATGGAAAAGGAGGAGAAAGCTTTTGGTGTTGGTCATATGATATCCATGAACCAATGTGGTATAACAGCGGCACAGGCTGATGCGATCCCAGGCGAGGAATTTCTACAGGAAAAAGGAGTAATTTCTGCCCCGGTACCAGGTACCAGTGAGATCCCATCTGGAGTCCGTCCATCGTTTTGGCCACTCAAGCTCAGGAGAGACTGTTTTGTTCTGAAACAGGGATTGGGAGAAGCTCAACAGTGGGATGATCGGCACAAGGGCCTGTCTTCCAAGAGAAGACTGAAACACTTGGCATGGTTAGCCCTGCAAAAGGGAGGCCAAGAAGGGATACTGTGGTTTTTATACACAACATGGGAAGGAGTAAATTCTAAGGAGTGAGATAAAATGTTTAAGCTAATGGGTTATGTTGGCACAAGAGCAAATGGCTATGAAGGATGCACCTGTAGTATCATGTTCAGACTGGGGGATTTCAGTCAATCGAAGGAGAGCAGCTCTAGGACAACCTTTCAGGCAGAGTTGTGGGGAGCAGAAAACCGAATTGCTTTAAAGATGGAGTTTGATTGACTTGTAAAAAATAGTATAAGGTGGGGAAAGGGGGGTGGCATTGGAAATCAGATATCCTTTTCAACCTGAAGTCCTTCTTCCACTTTTTTTCCATTTCTTTTTCAATTTGGCAACAGATCCTACTCCATCCATGGACTAGGATGCATTTGGTGTGGTTCCTCTCCTGCAGCCAGAGCTCCAGGCGCAAACCCTGCTGCCATCAAGAGGCTGATACACATGACTCAGGATGCAGGATCCACTGAGCTCATGTTTCAGAGCTCATCAAACTTCTGAAATCTTCCTTGGAAAATGAGACCAAGTCTCTAGTCCTGGCACATGTGGTTAAAGACCTCTCTGCATTAACATTTATGTTAGTACTCAAAATACATGTCTCATCCTCAGTGAAAATGCTATCAATCTTCTTCATGGATACTCCGTATCTTACTTGGTTGGGCAGAGATGCAGCGTGGGTGTGCAGGGTGTCCACACCACGTTTCTGCTGATGCTCACTCACAGGACAGATCGCACAACAGAGCTGTTGGTTTTCCACCACATTTCAAAGCTTAGGGGATCCTCTGTTCCTTCTTTACTGCTCGGTGGAATTGAACAAATGATAAAATGATTTGCCCCATTTGCCTGGCAATTTGTTCTCTTTCCCATACAGACTTCTTTTTTTTTTGCAAAAACTGAATCAAGCTGTATTGTCTGAGAATAAAGACAAGCTGCTGACATCAAGTTCATAACAAGAGCATCCATGACTGCCACAATTTTGATGCCCCATAACACTGACTCACTTCTTTCTACAATTTAAAGTAAGTAAGTGTATCAATCTTCAGTGAAAACTACGTACGCTTTTCAGGTCTGAAATAAAAAACAACCTGCCTTTGAACGGAGGTGTCGTGGTTCAGCCCCAGCTGGCAACTAAGCAGCGCACAGCCTCTCRTTCACTCCCCCCCGGTGGGATGGGGGAGAGAATCAGAGGAGCAAAAGTGAGAAAATTCATGGGTTGAGATAAGAACAGTTTAATACTTGAAATAAAATAGTAATAATAATTAATAATAATAATAATAAAAATAAACAAAAATTGTAATGAAAAGTAAAACAACGAGAGAGAGAGAGAGAGAGAGAGAAACAAAACGCAGGGAAAAACAAGTGATGCAACCGCTCACCACCAGCTGACCAATGCCCAGCCAGTCCCCAAGCTGCAATCGCTGCCCGCCAGCCAACTCCCCCCAGCTTATATACTGAACATGATGTCATATGGTATGGCATATCCCTTTGGCTGGTTTGGGTCAGCTGTCCTGGCTGTGCCCCCTCCCAGCTTCTTGTGCACCTCCTCGCTGGCAGAATATGGGAAGCTGAAAAGTCCTTGACTTAGTATAAACACTGCTTAGAAACAACTAAAACATCAGTGTGTTATCACATTATTCTCATCCTAAATCCAAAACTTCCAGCTATTAGGAAGAAAATTAACTCTATCCCAGCCGAAACCAGGACAGGAGGAAATAATATAAAAGGAAATCTCAGATGGTTTAACATTGCAAAGGTTTGTTCTGCTCGGGTTGGACACAACTTGCCTTCCCTTGTTCTTGTTTAGTGCGCTTTACATTTATCATAGCTGGCTGTGTCTAAGTGTTAGAGCAGTTCCAAGGTTTACATGCTGAGCTTTAGCTCTCCTTTCTCAAAAATAGTGCTGGCATTGCTTCCAAGAAATAGATTTGGCCCATAAATTGCAGAGAGCTTTGGAGTCTCTTCAGAACATCAGCACCATAGACTCATAAAAAAATACATGCTCTCTCCTGTCTAATATTTTATTTATTCTAGAGGTCATCATGTGGTTTTTCCTGTACTCTGGGCGAAGATTTAATTCAGCACATATATGAAAATTTTAATATATCCCAAGGCTAATTATATATCATTGTCATTGATGCTGCTGCCTCCATAACTCATCTGCTGGCTGTTCAAGTCCCAAGGTGGAGGTCAGTAACTCATCTGTGCAGGCAGTGCTGTCTTTGGCTCTCTGATGCTCTGCGTGTCCTTTCAAGTGATCTAATGTGCTGGGTTTTCTAATGCATCAATTTATTCCGTAACTCTTTGTTAACACTGGCTTTCTGCTGCAATTTATCTTAGTCGCAGCTCCAGCAACAGCAGCCACTGCTCTCCTGTCTCCTTCCCCGTAGCGATTTCAGCTTCCCGACGCAGCCGTTAGTGATTACAGCCTGGTAATTGGTTTTTGCACCATTAAATCATCCTTCAGTTCCCAGTGCAATGGCCCTTTGGCTATTCTATTTGGCATGCTTTATTTTGAAAGGATACAATTTTCTTTGGAACCTTCTAACAATGCTTCCACATCCCCAAATTGCTGGAGGACCCAGGAGCTGTTTTCACGTGTTTTTAAGACCAAAGGGAACCTGATTAACAAACTTGCTTCATTACAATGGACTTTAAACTCATCTCTATCCTAACAGATCATCCAACAGCTTCCAACCTGAGGAAATGCTCTGGAAGAATTAAAAATGGACAAGATGTTTATGACACTGAGATCCCTCTCTGTCATCCCAGAAGAGTTGTGTTTGTCTCTCTCTATGGAAAGAGTCACCCAACCCTGGCAGATCATCAATGGGAAAACCAGTTCGAGGACCTCCAGCATTGCTCCTCCACCCCAGAGCGAGGGGCATGTTTTTTTCCAGTTAATCCTGCAACACCAAGATTGTACATTTCTTGCCTTTGCATGTGCCAGGGGACACGTCTGCTGTGAGGACACAGGGTTTCTGAAGGCTGCGTGTGAAAAGAGAAGGGAAACCAAAACCTTTATGTTTTGCAGTTCCCACGGTCGGTTTTACTTAGTAGCTGCCAATAAGGACCGAGAGGTTTTTAAACTGATACCAAGCGGTGTTACAGACATATTCAAACTGAAAAAAAACAAAACCAAAATTCAGAAAAATATTTCTAGCGTACTCTATCTGTAACCTAGTGATCTAGCCAAAGCTCCTTGCTCGCTTCTCTCGGCTTATAGCAACTTTCTTTGAGTGCCTTCCTTACAGCTGATGGAGATCTTCCCTTAAACAAGGATTCACGCATTATTTTAGCGTTAATGGAGAACTCCAGTGGCAGTGGGACCCGAAGGGCAGGTGCCACGCGGGGGAACACGGCACTGCTGGAGTGACCAGCACCGGCACCGCAGGGCTGGGGCTGACGTGAGCAGCCCGTATCCACCAGCTCCCTGGACGTCACGGTCATTGCCTGGGACATGGGGAGGAACACTTGCCCAACAGGAGGGGGAAGACCAATCATGGCCTTTTATCGTTTGCAATCAAGGAGAGGTTTGGGGGAGGCCGTCAGCAGAGGGAGGCATGAGCTCACAGATTCAGTGCGAGCCTCAGCCCGTGGCATCCCGCCAAAGCTGGGAAATACAGGCAGCAGGCCTTAAATGGCACTGCAAAACTATTTCATTTTACTTTTTCCACATTTATGTTTAGCTCTTGGAGATCAAATGAGAGACCGAACAAATGAAGAAGCTGAAACATTCGGAGTCGGGGATGCGTTATCCGAATTATTCTTTATAATCTTCACTCTCCTTTGGGTTTTCCAGCAGTTTGAGTTTCATGGGGATTGTGGATTCTCCCTCTTTTACGTTATCTTATTTAATGTATCACAGAAGCTTTCCCATCTGCTCCTTCATGCCCCAAAACCTCAACTGAAAGAGTCACAGCGTTTGATAGAAGAAGATTTAGAGAAAAAATATCTTAAAGATTTTTTTATTTTTGAGAAAAAATATCTTCAAAAAGAGAAACGTTTCATTAAAATATATATATGTATGCACATATCATGAAAATTTCCCTGCTGAGCCTCTGATACGTGTATGAGCAATTTACCAACATCCAGCTCTTCTTTCAGGTTGGTGGCAGCCTTGAAGTGGGGCAGCACCTGTGGGCCTGCTTCAAAACATCCCTTTGAAGAGCAGGGGAAAGGCGCTCGAACTGACACCGGTCGTTGCCGTGTTTGGAGCCTGTGCACCAGCTGAACGGCAAAACCRCCCTTTCATCTGCTGCGTTTGCAAATTAGGCATCACTTGTCAGCCCAGGGAGGGTGGCAGTAACATCAAAGGGGAATCTGGATTGTTACTGTCTTTTCAAGAGGAAAAAAATGCTACTTTTAATAAATCACAAAAGGACATAGAACAACAGTACCACCTCCTGATTTTGCAGGTTTTCTGTCTTGTCATTTAAGCTTTCCACAGCAGGATGAACAGAAAAGAAAAACCTCCCCCTCCTTGTCCTTCCTCGTTATGTGCATATGGTCCCCTTGGCACYGCCACATCCTTGAGATACAGAATTTTGCGATGCTCTCTGCAGAGAGGTGAGATGAAAGGCCTGCCTTGCCCACAGCAAGCATGCTTCGCTGTGCCAGGAGAGGTCATCCCACCAGCAGCAAGGCTCTGCGTGACTCCTGCATCTTCCCAAGTCACCTCAAGGCTACCTGGCAGCCAAGCGCATCCAGGAGAAGGAGGTTTCCTTCCCAAAACTCAGTGTCCCTGAGGCACATGCTCCATTAAACGGTAGTTAGCCATGGGATGACTAAAACACCTGCCTGAAATCCAGACTGCTGCCTCCTGTGCTGAAATATTTCCAGCTGGCACTGCCAGCAACCATGGGCTTTTTCTTCTCCGTGGGCTGTGCAATTCAAAACCTGCGGCAGCTACAGCCTCTGAATTGAAAAGCGAGTAATTTAAATCCTATTTGCAGAGGGGAGCTGTTATCTTACTGAAAGTTTATGGATTTCACGGAGTCTGAGGGTGGAGATCTCCATCCCACGAGACATGTGAACCTCTCACCTTGGGGTCTCACACAGCACCAGTCACTGCTTTTATTTAGGTAACTCTGGGCTGAGATTGATGATAGTGGTTAGTGTTAGTCCTCAGGCGGTAAAATAAGATGTTCCAGAAACAAAACCTCCAAAGCGCCTATTTCTTCATCTTTCCTGTGGTCATCGCTGATACTTCAAATCAGACAAGATGCATCTGATCAGCTGAGCACAGAGGAAAATACTTTCTAACCCCTTTTTCTTTATTGACAGAGTCCTAGTGTGACCACTTCGTTGATTTATCCCTGATTAGAGTCCGTTTACCCAGTCTAGTATCATTCCTTTTCCTTTCAAGTAGCAGATCATGTTGGCCCTCCATCAGTCCTCTGGCACCTCTCCAATTTTCCAAAGTTTGTTAAGATCTAAAAATTAGTAAATTAGAGAGTCCTGAACTACTGCTCTTAAGACTGGGTGTGTACATGACCGCAGACTTCTCAACTGTTTAGCAGGTGATGCTTCACATCCTCCTCGGTTACAGATGGTAAATTATTTCATCTGGTGTGGATGGATCCTCCTACTTTGCTCTGATATAGTAAAGCAGGAATTATGAATATTTGGTGAGATTTTTTTCTATCTGATGGATGCAAATGGTAAAATTGTAAATAACAGACAAGCTATTCCTGAACCAAGATTCCCAATGACCTTTTAATGTCTTCTTACTGTCTGTAGCATACTTAAGCTTTTATATTTCTTGTTTCTTTTGCCTTGCATTCTCAATAATCTGCTAGCAATATACATACTACCAATGAACATCTCTTCCAAACACCTCTTCTGAACTCATCCTTCAGATGCATAAATCTTTCTCCTCTGTTGAAATATTACTCTGTTCTGACAAAATATTAATCCAATGACATTTTAAATAAATCTCTGTGTTTGTAGTTGCAAGGGTGGTGATCTTTCTCACTTGTTGAGAGCAAAGTTATAAGTGATAGGTTATCAAAGAGATATTTCATGTTTTTAACGAGTGTCTCCTCAAAACAGTGATCTTTCAGCCCTTGGTACATAGACCTCCTCCTTTTTGAAGAGTCGATGAAGAGAAGCAGGGTCCCTCTGGGCTGCTACTCAAGTTCCTTCTGAACAAGATGAAGATGGATCCATTGGGGAGGTTAGGATAGGAGTCAGCAGGCTCTACCCACCGCAGCTGTAGAACAGGGCTACAGAGCAAGAGCTCTGCTGTCTGTAGCTTCAGGAGACCAGAGCCGTGGAAAGAGGCAGATCTGCAGGGCCACCGTGCTCTTTCCTCCAGAAACACTGCCCAACATGTCCCTGTGTTGAGCATGCCTGGCTCCAGCCCATCTCCCTGTGCACAGCATCCTAGCGCCTGTCTCCTAGCGCCCACAGCCCACCTGCTGGCTCTTCCCCACTTGCATCCCAGCGTTGACTGTTCCTCAAAAACATCATGTATTTGGCACAAGCATGTTCCCCAAGGCAGCGCAGCGCAGCTGACATCCTCTTAGACACCCTGGGCAAAAATTAAGAACCTGCCACGCGTCCAGTCTGCCTGCTTTTTGCTCCATCCCCCTTGCAAAACCAAGCAGCTTATCCACCCAAGCAGGACACCTTCCCCTTGGCTGAGGCATTCGGGCACTCCTGCCAAGGCAGGATGAACATCTGCAGTGAGATGCTGGGACTGCGTCCTGCTTCCCTAGCCAACAAGAACTGAGCTACTGCCAGCAAGGGAGGAGGTTTCTGTGGGTACAAGATTGCTGGCAAAATGCTGATGCATCTGCGTGATTGACTCCCTACGCACACTCGTCCTTCCCAGAACTCATGTGCCCTTTTTCCCTCCCTCCCCCTTCCTCCTCCTCCTCCTGTTTTTAGGCATTCCCTTCCCTTTGTCTCCACGTCCTTATAGCTGCCACCTGCCTGGACATCTGCAGCAGCAGGACAGAGGTCCTGCTGAGTAGGTGCCTCTACATGGCATCCTCCTTCACATCACAGCCAAGCCGCCTGCCTCGGGAAGGTTGGCGTGAGGACGTGTGAAATATGAGAGCATCTGGTTCAGTAAGTTATTTGGTTAAGGAGTATTCCGTACCATAGAAATAACAAATAACGAGGAAAATGCTAAACTAAACAGACAGACACACAAACATTAATGAGCAGGTGATAAGAGAGATAATAACAGAGGCCAGAGCCTGTCAGGCACTGATGGATGGGCCATTAAAAGAACTACTCCAGCCTTGGAGAGGGTCAGCCTCGATTTTGTAACTGATAAGAAGGAGGAAACACGGTTAGCATGAATATTAAGGGATATTTGAGAGGGTTTGGGGAACTGCACGAAACTTACTATGGGATGTTATGGGGAAGGACCACAGACACAGAAAGGGGAGGATCAGGGTGGAACAAGTATGGGAAGATGGTGAGGAGGGAGGATGGAGGGGCCAGACGTGTGTGAGAAGTCTGTCGGGCAGGACGTTCACCTGACTGAGCCCTGCCCCTCATCCCTGCAGCCTGGCCTGTCTTCTTATTAAATCCCATTCTTAATTACCTTTTCTGTGTCATCTCACTCTCTATCCTGTGTGCCAGCCCCTTGCACATAGTCACCAGTCACCCTCCCAAATGCTGTTTGCGAGTGTGCTGAGCTTCAGACTTGAAGTAAATGTAAAGTCTCAACTGCAACAAGAAAGAAAATGTGTTTTATTAAGTACTTACAATGTGCCAGAAGGTACTTGGCACAGGCAGGCTACTAAGAAAGCAGCTCCTACAAATAGGTATAAATCCAGTGGAACTAGGGTAATAGGAGAGAACCTGCAAAACCATAAGGCAACTCCATTCAAGCTGCTTTCACACAGACTTCACTTGTATCAGACAATGTGAGGATGTCGTGGTTTAACCCCTGAGCCGGCAACTCAGCCCCACCCAGCCGCTCGCTCACTCCCCCATGGTGGGATGGGGGAGAGAATCGGAAAAGTGAGAAAACTCGTGGGTTGAGATAAAGACAGTTTAACAGGTAACGCAAAAGCCGTGCACGCAAGCAAAGCAAAACAAGGAATTCATTCACTGCTTCCCATCGGCAGACAGGTGTTCAGCCATCTCCAGGAAAGCAGGGCTCCATCACGCATAACTGTTACTTGGGAAGACAAACACCATCACTCCAAACATCCCCCCTTCCTTCTTCTTCCCCCAGCTTTATGTGCTGAGCATGACGTCATACGGTATGGAATATCCCTTTGGTCAGTTGGGCTCAGCTGTCCCGGCTGTGTCCCCTCCCAACTTCTTGTGCACCCCCAGCCTACTCGCTGGTGGGGTGGGGTGAGAA
This sequence comes from Phoebastria nigripes, assembly GCA_035582835.1. Taxonomy (NCBI): domain Eukaryota; kingdom Metazoa; phylum Chordata; class Aves; order Procellariiformes; family Diomedeidae; genus Phoebastria; species Phoebastria nigripes. The sequence goes on from JAYKAV010001223.1 coordinate 495,166, forward strand.
GCAGAAGAGGTCTTGACTCTGTGTAAGCAGTGCTCAGCAGTAACGAAAACATYCCTGTGTTATCAACACTGTTTCCAGCACAAATCCAAAACACAGCCCCATACTAGCTACTATGAAGAAAATTAACTCTATCCCAGTCAAAACCAGCACAGAGGAACAGCGGCATCAACAGCTGTTGAGTTACAGAGTTGTCTTTAAGCAGTTTGAAGCCAGTCAATCATTTTCAACACCTTGAAACTAGTGAACCATGTTTGAAAACCAAAAGGTTGAGGTTCAGGTGTCTTCAGAGTTGGAAAGACAACTGTCCACTCAGGTACCAAAGTGCAAATTAAAATGCTTATACCATTTTTTTTGCGGTGCTTTGAGCTGCTGTGACTCTAAAGCAATCAAATAACCACAGTATCACTTTCAGACAATACTGTTCCATAATGAACTCAAGTAAAGGCTGAAAACATAGGAAACCAGCCTAGAACACACAAATGCAGCAGTTATTTCCCCAGTGTAATGGGATGAGTTCAGAGAGGTTGCACCCTTGCCGTTTCACTTGTAGCTGTCAAACACAAAGCCTGAAAAGTAGGTCTTGGAGAAGTTTTTTTTTTTACCTCCTTTTATGAGCTTCAACAGGCACAGAAAGCATTTATTCTTGTCTTGTGCAAAGCCATGAAGTGAATTAGAATTAGACTAAGTACATCAGACTTGGGCAGCTGGTAAGCACTTGCTAAGAGGGAGCCTTGCCATCATCCATTTGTTGAGCTGCTGCAAATGGTCATTGAAAGCATTACAGTATTGCCTGATAAGAGGAATACCAACAGATAAGAAAAGTACCTTGGAAAGTATTTTCACAGAATTACTTTTTATTAAGACTCAAATCAGCAAAATAGCACATATTTTCATCTCTAAGCAATAAAATGGAGAGATGTGATTTCATCTCTATCTCTTTAAAGTACTAAAGTTCAGTAAAAAAAGTTTTTGTAATGGCATTCAGAAATAAGTTATTTATCTTGATGTGAACTGTTGTGTCACCCCTAAAATGAAGCACAGCTTCCCCAGATCACTTACTTCCGATACTTTTTCACAACTTAGCGATCCTAAATTAAGACAGAAGTAAGCTAACAGTTCTCAACATGCTTAAAACTGAGGTGACAGACAAGACATTTCAGTTACAGATTTATCAAATACGAGAATATACTGACACATTAAATTCTTTTGACAGCTTTTTTGACTGAAAAAGATATATCCAGCATAACGGTAGCAGAAGAAAACTTGTTAGTACTCAAGTGTCAGCCTCATGCTCAACAAGCACAGTTGAATACCAAAGCCACTTCAGGAAGAACTGTGACAGGCTGGAGGAGTGGGTCTATGTGAGCCTCATGCAGTTCAACAAGGCCAAGTGCAAGGTCATGCACCTGGGTCAGGGCAAACCTCAGTATCAATGCAGACTGGGGGATGAATGGATTGAGAGCAGCCCTGCCGAGAAGGACTTGGGGATACTGGTGGACAAATAATTGGACATAATCCGGCAATTATGCGCTTGCAGCCCAGAAGGCCAACCATATCCTAGGCTGCATCACAGCCAGCAGGTCGAGGGAGGTGATTCTGCCCCTCTACTCTGCTCTGGTGAGACCCCACCTGCAGTACTGCGTCCAGCTCTGGGGTCCTCAGCACAAGAAAGACATGGACCTGTTGAAGCGGGTCCAGAGGAGGGCCACGAAAATGATCAGGGGGATGGAACACCTCTGCTATGAGGAAAGGCTGAGATAGTTGGGGTTGTTCAGCCTGGAGAAGAGAAGGCTTCAGGGAGACCTTATTGCAGCCTTACAGTACTTAAAGGGGGCTTGTAAGAAAGACAGTAAGAGTTTTTACCAGGGTCTGTAGTGACAGGACAAGGGGCAACAGTTTTAAACTGAAAGAGGGTGGGTTTAGATTGGACATAAGGAAGAAATTCTTTATGGTGAGGGTGGTGAGACACTGGGACGGGTTGCCCAGAGAAGCTGTGGCTGCCCCATCATTGGAAGTGTTCAAGGTCAGGTTGGACGGGGCTCTGAGCAGCCTGATCTAGTGCAAGATGTCCCTGCCCATGGCAGGGGGTTGGACTAGATGATCTTTGAAGGACCCTTCCAGCCCAAACCAGTCTATGATTCTAAGAATTAACTCAAGCAAACGTCTTTATACTAGATTAATGTTATTTTGTGATCACAAACTTGAACTCAGGCAAGAACCCCTGTACCTGTTTCTTTTTAAAGAGAGGAACCCCTTTGGCTTCATAGCTAAGGCCATTACACAGCTAAGGTCTTTAAAAAAAAGAGAGTGGTTTTAAGTAACCTTAAGTTTAGCATGAACTGGAGTGAAACATGGAAATGAACTGAATGTCAAAGGACAATTATAACTGAAAGTGCCACTGCCAATACAAAACCTGCTACTTTGCTAGTGAAGTGAGTGAACTCCCAAATACAGCATTAGGGCTGACAAAGGCTATGTCTGTAAACTGGCCTCCAGCACTAATTACAAGGCTTTTCTTTCCTTTTCATCCCATTAATCTCTTAAATATTACAGTGAGATTCAACCTTTTAGCACACCGACAATGCTGCAAAATGTGAGTAATAAAATCTAGGTAATTCACTGTCTCAAAGTGAGAAGAGTCTGTCAACTTGTACAAAATCAGCATTTCAGAAGTGGAACATGAATTCCCATGCTACTTGTTTGAAATGAAAAGAAATCTCGATGGGCTGTATGAAATGCACACTCATTGTTTTAAAACATAATACAAGAGAGAAAGCATCCAGCAGTATTGCAAAAAAATTGAGGTGTAGTCAGGTAAAATAAGGAAAGCCCAGAATAATCTTTTACATTTGTTTCAATTTTTAAAAGTCTTTCTTTAAAAAAAAGTTAAGCTCTAAAAAGTTACCTGCAGTTTTAATTCCTGTTCTTGAATACTATGTCTTTTTTATAGACTGAGAAAATGGCTCATTCTCACTTATTCTCCTTGTGCTGATAGCAATAATTTCTGCCAATAAATTTGAGTTGGCTATACAACACATCTATTTTTATGAATTTTTAAAGGCTCTTTTCACGTCCACTGGAAAATTTCTTTTTCAGGAATCTATGAAGTTAACAAAGTGAGATCCACTATCTTAAAGTGACAAAATAGATGGATTATCCTGATAATTGTTCTGTTCCCACTATTTGATTGCAAAGTATGCAAAAAGTCCTCTCTTAAAAAGTACATCCAGAGCAATCCAAATAAAAAAGAAATCATAGTGAAAATCTGAAGTGAAATTTACTGTAGCAATGCTTTATTTCTGTCATTGCAGTAACTCTGTATTTATATGCCTTTAAAACCTTCCTGGAATAAAAAAGCTTCACAGTTGCTTCTGAGTACCTTTCAGTCATTTCTCTAACAGAGTTCATACAAATTTAAGCTAAAAATTTCCAAGTAGTCTAAATAAGGTGACTAGATCATCGTCACCTACTGTCAATGAGATCTTCTGAATATTGCATCTATACTACCTATTTTGACTTGGAGCTGTAAGTCCTCTGTTTCGCATCTTGAGTTGGCCACCATCTTAGGTTCCAATGAAGGAAGAATATCTGTAAGACAGATGGTCAAATGTACACTGCTAATCCATGCCTAAAACTTAGTTTAGATACCCCTTGGTTTACAGTCTAGAGACAGGAGATATTAATAACATTTTTTCTGTAACTACCACGAACACACCTACTGGTTTACATAACAATAATCTGTTCTACTCATCAATTATCTAGAGTTTTGGCATCTTACAAGTATTTTACTTAAATTCCCTAATGAGTGAAGGTAAGTATGGTACCTCGCGTTTACCGTGTGTCTCAGAGTAGCACAGGTATGGACAGCTTCTGCAGGGCTGATGTCACAGCAACATGTTCAAAGCAAATGTTACATATCTACATTTAGAATAAATTAATTGTGCCCAGAAGAGCCAACTTCTCTCCATTCAGAACAAAGGGTCTCCAAATGTCAAGGTCAGGTGTAGATGTTGATAGTGTGACATTTGAAGTTAGATGAGAGGAATTCTGCCCAGAAATCCCACATATCATCTGCATATGTTACCTAACCTTAAATATTACATGGTATGGATTTCATGTTCTCCTTGCAGTTTTGTACTCCCTGATCCCACCACATGTAAATCCACAATCTTTTTTTTCCCCCTCCATAAAAAGGCATATGCTACCAAGTCAATTAATACTTCTTCCTCAAGTAATTAATACTTGCACCTGACAAAAATACTTTGGGGATACCTTACCTATTGCTCAGAAAGACATTTTTGTTGTGACTGTTTCTATCACAATAACTAGTTTTTAACTCTGCAGCTTAGCACTGGTCCTTGCTACTTGATTGTTCGGTGTCCTTCACTAAATTCTCTGCTTGTTATGCTTGCTATTCTCCAAGGGAACTTTAGCCTTTTGGCCTTACTTTGGCCCTTCGTAGTCTCATAATCTTTAGCTATACCAAGAGACTGTGGTTGACATTAGCCAGTGTCAACAAGATTATATTGTTTTGAATAAAGATTGATGCCTCTACTTATAATGGACTTTGCACACAGTTAAACAAATATATGATACTCATTTGCCAGCTTTTTATCTTTTTGATGTCAAAACATTTGTAACTAGGAAAATGAGGGATAATAAGGTTTTCAGTTATAGTGGGAAAAATCTGACATTCCTATGTCTATAGTTCCAGGCTTCTCCACATTTCCTCTATTGCCCCTTCTATCCAAGAATGACATCAATACTTAAGGTAAGTCAGAGTACACAAATCTCATTTACTTACAGATTCTAACAAACAAACAGATTTATAAAAAATACAAACAGATTAGAATAACAAAACTAATACACATAAACTTTCACTTTATGGACTTCTTTGTCTTCGCATTCTCTTTGTTTATCGTAATAATAGAAGGTATTATCCCTTCTCTGAAGTTTCTTAACAAATCCAGTTTCTGGCCAACACTCTACCTATGAATAGAATAAAAAGGATATACATTCACCTGAACATGCTCACACTGAATGATGTTTGTGCATTAGATTGGAAAGAATATAGGGTATATTTCCATGGGAAAACCTCATTTGCATCCAAACACTACTTTGCTATTAATTCGCTTAGCTTTTAAAAAAAGATTAAGAGCAAGATGTCAGAAACCAGTTTTCTCGTCTAGTATAAAGAATTTTGTGATCAGAAAAGTCTAGAAATAAGGATCTAAGAATATTTGACAGACTAGAGTAATTTAAAAAGTGGACTAGTCAAAGCCAATTGGAGAGTCCCAGAAGTGGTAGTTTCATCACTTACCTTACTACTTTAGACATACAGCTGAGTTATTTGCATTCTCTGCCTAAACATAAAAGACTTAATATTCATTCCACCTATATTTGCATCATTAATAACAACTGCATTATGGAAACATAATATGGAGTAAACAAGACATTTCAAAATGTGTAAATTGAAAGAGAACCACTGCCAGATCCTGGCAMGTTTGAACAGAATGCATGCTCATTTTACATTAAGTAAGCGGTGTTCTTTAACTTTTATCAGGGTTTAATTGTTTATGGTTATGCCCTGCCATAAATCTTAAACAGACCGATCCTACCACACTAATTACAGGATTTCCTTTTGCACAGTTAAAGGAATTTACACCACAGCCTTTACAGTGCTATCTGAGCCCACGACAAAAGAATAAACTGCATCTTATTATGCACATCAACATTTTAGTATATTTTGAGTTAACTGGGTGAGGAGTGACTTTCTTAGGAACATTCTGCGCTTACGTGCACAGGAGGTTAAAATCTTTTAAGAGTGGATTTTTCATACTATATATGCTGCTTTGGAAGATAAATTACAGAGCTCTAATAAAGATAATATGTTGTTTGCTGTATTAACCTCTTGGTTGCTATTTTGAATCTCAAGTAGCCACTGAATATCCGGCCATTATTCATTAGCTCATTTGATGTGCCAGGGAGCATTGCCATCAACTATAGGGAGCAGAGGACCAAGTCCTTGATGTTCTCAGTTGATAAATGCCTGTGTCACAACTCCCTTTACCACAGTTGGCATCAAATATTTCTATTGTGGACAGTTTCAATAGAAGCCAAGTTTTGAGTGTGCACGAAGTCTGATTATGCTACCACACAATTCAACTGTAAAACTGAAGTCGGTAGCAATGACACAGGACTGGCTCCCTGGACAATGAATGAGTTTCCTGTCAGGTCTATTGGCAGAGCGAGGGGGAAACTTCACAGAGAACTAACTTCGATAAATTCCTTTCCTGAAAACCAAATTATTCTTTTAGCTGGCAGCTACATCTATTCAAAGAAATCTATAATGCTTCTAAATGCATGAGAGAGGGGGAACAAAAACACAGGCTGGGTAGTGTTTCTGTTTCACTTCTGTGAAGTAAGTTATTCTGCACAGTTAATAATAGCCCAAGAATTTAAGTCAGACCTGGCAGAAAAAACTGTATCAGAAACTAGCCTAAATGAAAGGAAATAAGTGGCACCTCCATTTTTATTTAATCGTTTAACATGAGACAGAAGTTTAAAGTAATAACCCTTGCAGAGTTCTAAATCTTACCATATCAACTTGTTTTACTTGTTTATATTCAACCTCATCTCTGTATCCAGCTTGCTGAAATCTGTATAAGTTCTCTACATCATCTGACCATTTTTTGGCATGATATATAGATTTTGGTTTGATGTCAGCTTTAGCCATGACTCCAGAAACTTCAGACTTTTTCCTGAAATTAGATTTTTAAAAATTAAATAGAGAAGACAGAAGCAAGCGATTTTGTTAGGCACATATAGAAATAGGTAGAACAAAATTTAAAGATAAAGGAATTACAGACACTACAATATTATCTTCCCCTCAAAGTCTGAGGTTAAAAAAGGAAAACGTTATAAGCAGTTGGAATCAAATTAAATGCACTACCTGATCTCAAACAAACCCAACTCATCTATACTTCTATATACACCTCTACACCTTGACTTAACCTACCTAAAATTTATTTGTGCATATTGATGCATTTAAAAAAATATATAAAATACAGAAATTTTTTAAATTTCACATCTTCGCAGTTGCTATCCCTTTGGGGCAGGCAGTTTCTCAGGTTTTTCTTTCTTCCTACTGAAGAGACACCAAACTGGGAACCACAAAATGAAGATCTGGGCTCTGTTACTGAAGAACAGCAAACTCGCAGGATGGGAGAGGAGGGGAAAGGAGAAACGCACTGCCAGTCACATGGCCACAGTGGAGATGACCTTAAGAAATAAATTGGATAAGGAGGCAAGGCACACAACCTACCAAAATTCATCCTATTCTACCCTTGCCCCATCAAAATCTGCACTGACTGCCACTGACTTCCTCCTCACACAAAACCCATTTGTTCAATCTGCTGAGAAACAGTAATAGGTTAATCAACTGCTAAACCTGAACAGAGCAGAACTGGGACAAGATGAAACTGAAACTGGGAAGAAAGAAAAAAAAAAAAAGAATAAAATAAGCAATCAAAAAAAAAATTGTGGAGTCAAGTAGAAACTCACCAGGGATGGATTTTTGAACTTTATTTCAAAAAAATATGAATCATTTGACTTCTACCTTATATCTGAATTTCACTGCATTTGCTTTCTTGACTGTATCTTATTCTGCTACTAAAATAGAACTTCATGCTGCTTCTGCAAGCAAAACACACAGAACACTATCATGCCTAGCAGATATGATCAGAAATGAGTCCTTTCCTAGTTCTGTAATGTCATCAAGCTTCRGCTTCATAATTAGGAAGGTATCTTCAAAGAAGGAGAAAAAGCTTCTGGATTTTGTAGTCAGAGGATGAACACAGCCTCACTCCCTGTGGGTAGCGGGCTGCCTCCAAATCCTGTGCACAGAGTAAAATTTCCTTACTTAGCAAGTTCCTATATCAACTGAGAGCTTGAAAAGTTGAATGCTGATGTCTTATCAAATGCACAAATGCCCTTAAGTCTGTTACAAAGGCAGAAAAGGAGAAAAAAAAAATTGYACCACAGCATACAAATCTTTGGGAAAATGATATCAAGAATTACTGTTATCATAATGTGGAAATAGCAGAAGTCTGCATTTCTGTCGTCTAACTGTATGAGAGCCATTAGCACACAAAGAAAGGGCCTTTCATCTCTTACTGCATACACTTTATTAAAGATCAATAAAAATATGCACAAGGGCTCTCTTCTGGCACAGTTCAGCACTCCAAACATTCTTTTACCAGGCTCTGCAGCATGTTGTAATTGAAGGCAGCCATTTGCTAAAAAAAAAGAAGGTGATTTTCCCACCCAGTTATGAGGTGTCACATACAAATTAACATGCTGAGCATATATCCTTATTATAAATCTTTAGTGTGGTCTTTGAGATACCTATCCCAACATAATTTTTTCTCCTTTGCTGCAAAGGGCCCTTTTGTAGCCATTACAGAATTTTTCATACACTGTATGTTCATCTCTGTTTGATGAGAACTGTTGTCAGTCTGGGACTTTAGACAGTCAGTATTATTACCAATAACATTAGATCTTAATAAATGCTAAACTATAATGAATTTAAGTGTCTTATGATAACTTACATGTTACTAGTGTTAAGTACTTCCTTATAGGATGTACTGAATTCATCTAATGAATGTGCTTCTTCAAGACATCTAGATATGCATGGCACTTCCTGAGTCACCATTAATTCAGATGGCCTGTCCACAGGCGTTCCTGCTCAAAAAATATATATAAAGGTCACATATTTAAAGTGCCAGCTTGGTGACTTCAAATAATAAAAGCACCATCCTGATATTTTTAGGTTGCTATTTAAGCCCTTTGAAAATTGCACTCTTTGTCTATTGTAGTGCCTCTGAGTTCCAGGCATAGAGCTGGTTTCATTGTACAAAAGCACGAGATGAGCTGTTCTCCAGACAGCCTATAATTCAGGGAAAAGATAAAAGACAGCAGACAGATATAGGCAAATGAAAGAATGCAAGAGAATGGTAAGAAAATATTCAGCATATTACTAACACTTTTTACTTAAAGGGAATTGTTGAACAGTGAAGTGGACTTTGCTAAGACGACAATGTTTGCCTACTCTTAATTTAGGGGAAATAGTGAGATTTCATATACCTCTGTTTTGGCTTTGGGAAAACAGTTTTTAATGTCGATCACAGCACAATTTCTATGCAATCCTAACTAGCCTGGGCTTGCATATGATAGTTTCCTTAATGCTTATAGAAGTTGTAAAGGTATGTGGAAGGAGAGTGTCTGCTCCTTTAAGGGCATCTGGTCAAGGAACTTTTTCAGTGCAACAAGGGATAATAAGAAAGGGAGGGAGCCATAAAACAAGAGCATATGGGGACACAAACCTGACCAGCAAATGATAAGGGAGGCAGTGATGAGAACCAAACCTGGGCAGTCACACTAATTAACGAGGGCATGTGGGAGTGTGAGAATGTTTATTCCAGCAAGGTTATCTGATCTGGGACCTTGTCAGTTGGGAAACTAAGGGGAAAAAGGGGAAACCAGAAACAAAATATACAGACACAGACCTGACAAAACAAACATAGAGACCATGACAAGAAATGAACCTCACCACTCACACTAATTGATGGGCTATCAAGAAACTACAGGCGCCACTTCCAGGAAGATCAACCTGGACTTTGCAACTGATTGTAAACCAGGGGGACCCCAGACTCGGAGGGGTGTGGGAATCGGTAGAGCTGTACAAACCCGTGAGGGATGTGCAGGGGAAGGGGAGTGGGGAGGAACAAAGACAGGAATAGACAGAAAGGAGTATAAAAGAGGCCGGTTGTGTGTAAAACAGGGCTAGTCAGTATGCTTGCCTGGCTGAGCCATGCGCCTGATCATCACAGTTTGTCCTACCTTCTTATATCTACTTATTAAATCTTAACTCAGTGTAATCTCACTTTCTAACCTGTGTGTATGCATGCTGCAAGGACTAAGTGCCAGCTACTGGTGAGACCTCTGTGTGTAAGAGAAAACTGGTGCCAGCTCCTGGAGTCAGACCGGGGATATGGGCAGCCTGTGGTGTCAGCTGCTGGAGTGAGTGGGGGTCCCAGCATCAGTAGTTGGAGGGGTCATAGCTCTCTGGATCTAGGGAGGGTCCTACAGACTTTGTGTGCAGAGTGTCAGCCACTGGGAGGACCGGCGTGAGTGGATTTGGTGCCAGCTGCTGGAGTCAGACCAGGGGTGTGGGCACCCCTGGCCTGTGGAGTCAGCTACAGGACTGGTTGCAAGTAGGGGGACCTCAGGTCCAGGCCAGGGTATCAAGCAGGCAAGGGGGTCCATGCTGGTACGCCCAAGGGGACTCATGAACGTGGAGTGCATGAGGGATGAGTGTGTGAATGCATGTTTGCTAGCGAGCATCAAGCTGGACTAGTGGGCAAGTAGGGAATCCATGAAGCAGGTAAGAGGGCCTGGGATCTGTGCAGGGGTGCTGGGCAGACAGAGGGGTCATGCTGGTACCTGAGGGATCTGCAAATGTGTGCGTGCTTGTGAACCTAGAGAGTRCTGCGTGTGTGTCTGCACTAGTGAACTTTTATCGCTACCAGCCAAAGAGGAAGGAAGGGACTTGTCTGCATTTATGTTTTATGCGAGTCCTGTATGTAGGTGCTGTTGAAGGCAACGCCTCATCTGTGGCAGCCTGTGTGACCAGCCATGTCTGTAATACACGCTCAGCTTTGTTACTGGTTGATCCTTCAAACGGGAAAGCAGCAGCTGCATCCCTCAGCCCGGGCAGAGGCCCCACGTCCCCGGGCTGGAGAGGTTCTGGGCCAGAGCAGCTGGAGGAGATGGCCGCGCTTCTTAGATCACTTAACACGAGTCGGCATTCACAGGACCTATCTGGGGTCCTAGAAGAGTCAATAAGAGCCTTCCAGTGACCTCAACAGGCTTTACGTGAGAGCTTCTTGTGTTTGCCAAGGTGTTCAGGCAGACGTCTACGCMCCGGCCTGAGTCACGGCTGTGACCCCACCCTGCTCCCACCGCCACCGCCATCGCCACGACCCAGCCGCCCAGCCCTCAGACGACCCACCTGGGTGCGAGGGCCGCAAAGGGGGGCCTCTTCCAAGGCGGGCGGCGCGGAGCGAACGCGGAAGCGCGATGGCGACGCTCCTCACAGTGCTCCTCAGCGCCAACGGTCGCCACCCACCAGTGTTGCTAGGCAACCGCCCTCCATTGCCTCTTTAAGAAGCCGTTCCTGCCTCTCCCGCCGCTCGTCTGATAGGCCGGCAGGAGGCGGGGCCGCCTCACGATTGGCTGAGGGCCGGGAGGCGGGGCCTCGGGGGGAGCGTGGCGGAAGCGGCGCGACATTCGCCGCCATGAGCCGGTTCGGTGGTCGCGTGCGCGAGTACCCCGCCGTGTCCATCGACCGCTTCGACCGCGACAACCTGCGCGCGCGCGCCTACTTCCTCTCGCACTGCCACAAGGGTGAGCCCCGCCCCCCCGTCCCCATGGCAAGTGCCCTGTCTCCCCAGATCACATGAAGGGGCTGAGGGCGCCCGCCCTGAAGAGGAGGCTGGAGGGCAGGTACGGGCTGGCGGTGGGGCTGCCTGAGGGGGAGAGGGGACGAGAGGGGCTGCTCTGCTCTGCCCAGCCCTGCCCGGCTCTGCCGGGGGCTGCCCCGGAGCGGCCCCGCCCCAGCGGCTGCCTCCCCGGCCCGGCCTGCGTGCAGCGTGCGGGGCCAGGAGCCCTGGGGAGGAGGCGGCTGGTTGAAAGCAAAGCGTGAGCAAAATAGGGTAAGGAAACGGCTATGGATCATAGAGTCACAGAATCAGAATGGTTTGGGTTGGAAGGGACCTTCAAAGGTCATCTAGTCCACCCCCTGCCATGGGCAGGGACATCTTCAACTAGGTCAGGTTGGTCAGAGCCCCGTCCAACCTGACCTTGAACACTTCCAGTGATGGGGCATCTACCACCTCTCTGGGCAACCTGTGCCAGTGTCTCACCAGCCTCATTGTAAAGAATTTCTTCCCTATGTCCAATCTAAACCCACGCTCTTTCAGTTTAAAACTGTTGCCCCTTGTCCTGTCACTGCAGGCCCTGTAAAAAGTCTGTCCCCATCTATTTTATAAGCCCCCTTTAAGTACTGAAAGGCTGCAATAAGGTCTTCCCAAAGCCTTCTCTTCTCCAGGCTGAACAACCCCAACTCTCTCA
>JAYKAV010001223.1:507527-543248 GCA_035582835.1 Phoebastria nigripes
GTCTCACCAGAGCAGAGCAGAGGGGCAGAATCACCTCCCTCGACCTGCTGGCCACGCTTCTTGTGATGCAGCCCAGGGTACGTTTGGCCTTCTGGGCTGCGAGYRCACATTGCTGGSTCATGTCCAGSTTTTCATCCACCAGTACCCCCAAGTCCTCTGCAGGACTGCTCTCAATCCTCTCATCCCACAGTCTGTATTGATATTGAGGATTGCCCTGACTCAGGTGCACTTGGCTTTGTTGAACTTCTTGAGGTTTATGAACTTCATGAGAATCCTTGCTGCTGCTATTCCCTGGGAGAGTGTCGGTGCATGGAGACAGTGCTGTGCCTGTGCTGTGAAGGAGGCCAGCTGCTCTCAGAGGTCTATGAGCAAGCAGGTAGCCAGCAGATTGAGAGAGACAGTTTTTTTCCCCTCTGGTCAGCACTTGTGAGACTTTGTCTGGAGTACTGAGTCCAGTCCTGGGCTTCCCTGGACAAAAAACAACATCAGTGTTTTGGAGTAGGATCACCAAGCTGGTCTGGGGCTGGAGCACATGATGTGTGAGGAGAGGCTGAGAGCTGGATGTCTTCAGCCTTAAGAGTAGGAGATAACTGTGTATCACTGTTTGCAGGTAGGGGTAGAGAAGATGGAGCCAGACTCTTCTTGGAGGTGCATAACAAAAGGGCAAGGGACACCTTTTCTTTTTCACCGTGAGAATAGTCAAACGTGGGAATGGGCCCAGAGATGTTGTGGGCCAGTTCCTAGGCACTGTTTAATTTATTAGAATAGATGTTGCATCTCCTCAGATGTGAGCAGAGAATCTCTCTTTGCTCGTCAGGTCTCTTTGTGCACTGTGCAAAAGCTAGAGCTTTATAGGAAGTATTCAGTTTTCTGCTGAATGCTAACTGTCTCAAATGCCTGTTCTAGGGAAAGCATGCACATCTGAAACAGACCTTGGTGGGTATAGAGGCAAGGAAAGATACATGTGACTATGTACCACACACTTTATTTATGTTTGCACAAAAACACACAGGCATTGGCACGCATAGGTAAGTCTTTGGGTCTGCTGTGTTGAAGAAAAGCCTACTCAACAAGGTGGAGTAATTACACCTTGATCCTGCTTCAGGTTGGGGCAAAACTGCTCCTGCAGGCTTACTGTTCTGCAGGTCTCTTCAGATGAGAGAGGGGTCTGAGCGCATGTTTTGATGTACTAGGTGCCAGGTGCTGATGCGTCGTTAGATTGTTCCCTGCCTTTACTTTAAAAAACACTCATCTGTTTTTTGTCTCCTCACAGCTTGAAAGTTAAATTATACTGCTCGCCAGTAACTAAGGAATTGCTGTTGACTAGCTGGAAATACAAGTTTTGGGAGAATCACATTGTGAGTTTTTGTTTATTTTTAAATTAACACTTTCCAAGCAGTGATCCTAGGGAAGAGGAAGCTTCCCCTCCTCAGAAATGTCTAAATGTTGGTGTTGATACAGTGTTTCAGGGCTTAAGTACCTACATCAGTATGCCTTTCCTTGCTGCTTGCTGTGGGATTGTTTTATTGTTCTTTACTGGTTAGTCTTATTTTCCCTCCACAAAATTTATCCTTTTCTCTCAACTTAAGCTTTAAATGTCCTCCATCTGTGCAACTCTGTCTTGATTATTTGTATTGCTCTTTCATTTCCTTACCTTGCTCATATCTCTTTGCTCCTGTCCTTATTTCATGTCCCTTTTGCTTCATTTAAAGTCTCGTATTGCTTGGAGTATGTGTAATCTTTTAGTTATATTATTTTCCTTTTGCTTTTTGGAAAATGGACTATCTCTAACATGAAAACGTTTTAGTGATGTAAAAATCACTGAAGAATTTAATTAGTTTACTTGATTTCCACTATTTGGAGCCAAAATTCAAGTGATCAGTGGTCATGTACGGGTATGACTTGTAGTTGTTTATTTCCTTCCCTTTGCAGATGCGGGCTTTGAAATTGAACATGTTTCTTTTCACATCTTACTGTACATACATACATCATCACATAGTGTAAGGATTTTGCTGTATCCCCCAAGCAAGGACAGGAGAGTTTTCTAGTCAAGTGGAAGGTCAAGAAGGACTTCAGGCAAGCTGAAACTTGTTTCTTTGGGAGAGCTACGCTCAGAGTTTCCTTAAATAGGTTGTAAGTGTGGGTCTTAAGCTCCATATCCAAAGAAATTCATATGAATGGGAGCTAGGAGGTAAGTCTGGGTAAGAGAAAAAAGAGAAGTAGGGGACTTTTCTGTTCAAGGTCTTAGTTTAATTGTGAAGCTGAGGGAGAAGATAACTATCTTTATATGAAGCCTCAAGAAACGGAAAGATTTAATGATTTGGAGCATGAACATGATTCAGGGCTCTGTAAAAAAGACTCTGAACATCCCTTAGGCATGTTTGTTGTGTGAAGGAGCACAGTGTGCATAGGTGACAATTTTTCTAATCCTGTAATCTTCTTTGACTAGCAAAAATAAAATGGAGTGGGTTTGTGGTGGCTTTTTTGTTGGTCTTGGTTGGGGTTTTTTATTTTTGTTTTTAAGCTTGTGTCCGTTTGCTTCCAGTATCCCTTGAGTTTAACCTAGAAGAAGAGGTCTCTTGCGGGGAGATATCTGTAAGCTATTAGGAGTTTGTATGAGCAGTAAAAGGAAAGTAGGCAGTGCTGGTCCTGACATCCCTGTTTGAGAAAATCTTAATCTGGGAAGAGATGCCAGCGGTACCTGTGGTACAGTCTTAGATGAAGCACAATTAACACAAATCAACCCAATTAAAAAAATACATAGATGTTTGCAGCTGCTGCTCCCAGGAGTGACTGCTGGTAATGGCATGAGCTGCACAGGCCCTAAATCAGACAGTAGCTGTTGGATGTCTTGTTCACAAGCTTTGTCTTACAATAAATAAGCTTTCTACTAGTAGAGTGACTGGGAAATGAATTAACAGCTGATTTGATATTCACCAGACTGAAAGAAGCAATCATGATGTCAGCTTCCAGACAAATGTTTTTATGATTTCCAGTTTGACCTTTATTTGTACGTATGGCGTGAGAGGCTCTTTGAATCTGCTGCTGGCTTTAACATTTAAACTATCGAAGATGAGGGGAGAACTCTGCTGGAGATATTATCATTTATGCTTATGAAGCTAAACTGTGGCTGTCAGTGAAGAATTCTTCAGGCAGTTTAGATCTAAAACTTGACGATTGTTTCACTGCAGTAGGAAATTTGAGAATTACTGAGAAATATTGAGCATGCAGAATTTAGATCAGCCTCTTGAGTTTATTCCGCTTCAGAAATTGTAGATGATAAAATTAGTACTGATGTTTAAAAAAATCAGCTCTTGCTAGTGGCTTGAATTCTTAGTATAGAATACTTTTTGACATATGTATCTGTGTTTTGGAGCAAGCTCCAAGTTTGATTGGTGTTGTGGTTTCTGGTGGAGAAGCCAAATGTTACCATCTTTGTGTGAGTACCAGCTGAATGGATCTTATGGAGCTGCCCAGAAATTTGCGATGCAGTGTCTTGTGAATCCATCTAGTGCAGTGAAACCCAATGTGCTGAGGAGACCGCTCAGCTGAGAAGCTGGAGGTTATACCTAAGGAGACTTTCTTTTCACTTTGGCTTTTTTGGGCAGGAGAATTATATACAAATATTGTCTGAAACAAAGGGAAAAAAAAACCAGGAGGAGTGGAGCCTGCATAGCAGCACTAACCTTGCAGACGGCCACAGAACATGTATGTTGCAGGACTCTGTTGTAGTAGAGGATATGGCAAAATAGGGGATTAATTGCAGTCTATAGATTAATCACCGCTGTACAGACACAGAAACACTGCTGCATGTGATTTGTGGGCTCTGCTTCTGGTAATAGGGAACAGTGAGGAGAAGTTGTGCTGCAGCACAGAGACCTGTCTGAGCAAGATCCACTGGTGTGCTCTGGGACTGGGATGTCTTGGGCTTTGCAGTCATCCAAAAATACGGCATATCATCCAGCTAGAGAAACCTGAGCTGTTGCTGTTAGAAGTCCAACATGTTCTAACTTTTTTAGCCATGCACACCTTGATTGGGGTATCTCCATTTCATTTTTAGACAACTTTTAGAAAACTTTTTTTTCCACTGGAAATGGAAATTCATGACTTACTATGGGAAAATGGGCTTAATTTTACAGGCTTAGCATTAGCTGCAGTCGGCGCTAAAGATATCTACGTAATGAGTATTCATCAGCCATAAGCCTGAAACAAAATGTTCAGTAAATCCTGTAATGCATTTATTCATTTTGTTACAGGTTGCATTGGAAGTTGAAACTCCAACTCAGATTTCTTTAGTGGATGAAACATCTGGTGAGGTAAGTCACAAAAAAAAGATTCATATATTTGTAATGGGCAGTAATACTGTTGAAATGAGCATGGGAAATGGATCTTACTGGTAACATCTGAAGTGGACAAGCTATTTTTAAAATGGATGTTCCCCTTCCTCTCTCCAAGATGTGTAGCTACATGAATTCTTCTTCCCCACTTTGTTCTTATTATCATAGCATTTTTTTGGTTACGTTTTTCCACTGCATTAGTGGTCTCCAACTTACCTTTTTCTCTTGTGATTTTTTCACCTTCTATTTCCTGGCTTATTTTAACAAGTTTTAAGTGCAGGACTTAAAGGTCAGGTACAGGCCTGGTAGAGCATCTCCAGGCAAGGTGTATTCCAAGATGCTTCCATGATGCTTGTTCACCAGGAACCAAGGAACTAGGACTGTCTTCTGGCTGAGTGGCTTTCATGAGCACCATACAATATTCAGTCGTCTCTTCTGGCATGACAGGATGGTCATTGCTCTTCACGGCTTGTTGGAATGGGAAGAGACTTTCTCTTTGTTCCAAAGCAATGCTAAATGCTGCAAAAGGCTGTGGGGATTAATGTGTTGCTTTCACTGTGTCAATGAAAGTACTGGTAGTACTTATTACAGTGTGAAAATAATGCTAACCATCTCTTCCAGAAAGAAGATATAGAGGTGACACTTCTACCAGCTGGTCACTGTCCAGGATCAGTCATGTAGGTCCTTTCAATACTCTAAATGTCTCTGCTGAGAAATTTGTCCTATAGAGTTCTCACTAAGTACTGGGTTTTTCCTA
Source organism: Phoebastria nigripes (assembly GCA_035582835.1). Taxonomy (NCBI): domain Eukaryota; kingdom Metazoa; phylum Chordata; class Aves; order Procellariiformes; family Diomedeidae; genus Phoebastria; species Phoebastria nigripes. The sequence continues at coordinate 512,622 of JAYKAV010001223.1, forward strand.
ATTAGAAAAAGCTAGTGTATTTAAAATTCTTACTTGGAGATAATGCTGTTGTGGCAGGGCCCACCAGCTTTGGTCAAGGTTGGAAAACCACCGTACTATCTGGGATCTGTCCAGACAGAAGTTGTTACCTTGGTGGGGCAGATTACTTTTCCCCATGCCTATGAATAACAACTTTCTTAATTTCAGCTGTACTTAAAAATGATGTACAAAACTGTGATTAAAAATAAATCCTCCAYTTCTTAAGTATGACATTAAAAAGAAGGTGCCCAGCTTCCTGGTATGGATGCCTAATAGATGCCTTTAGCTGCAACAGACAGCTGGGCTACCCTCACAGAATCTGTGAGGCTTTTGTCTTCAACTCTGACCAGCCTAGGCACAGGTTATTTCCCAGACATACTGAGTCTGAATTACTGGGTTTATCTGAAATTACTCTAGGACCAAATTGAGCCCAGTATTTCTATTGCATCATATATTAGTTAGTAGACAGCTCTAAGCAAGGTAACAAATCGACACCTGGCATTTAATGCTTTATATTGTTGAGTTTGACCGAAGTGTTTCTGTTTGTAGGTTTTTGTTTGAAGGTGAAAATGGCACTGTGCTGTATACAGGGGATTTCAGGCTTGCAAAAGGAGAAGCAGCCAGAATGGAGCTTTTGCATTCAGGGACCAGGTGAGGCTTCAGCTATTCATGGGATTTAGAAAGAATAAAAGATCACACAGGCATGGACAATTCAGGAATAATGTACTCTTTTTTCCTCATATTTATTCTGGATTAAATATATTTAGATTGGACATTAGGAAAAATTTCTTTACTGAAAGAGTGGTTAAGCATTGGAACAGGCTGCCCAGGGAAGTGGTGGAGTCACCATCCCTGGAAGTATTTAAAAGATGTGTAGATGAGGTGCTTAGGGACATGGTTTAGTGGGGCATGGTGGTGTTGGGTTGATGGTTGGACTTGATGATCTTAGAGGTCTTTTCCAACCTTAATGATTCTATGATTCTATATTTGCAGTCAGGCAATACTGCAGTTACAAGCCCCTTTTGACTTGCTCTTTGTAATAAAGAGGAAGAATTGCCTCCTTTTGAAGAGAGAGGAAGTGGTATATCTTTGTACTGGGATGCACTGCTCACCCTGATACCACATTTCTCTTTCAGAGTAAAAGACATCCAGAGTGTGTATTTGGACACCACTTTTTGCGATCCCAAATTTTATCATATACCAAGCCGGGTAAGTCTAAATAAGCTGTGAGAGGAAAGGTCCTTAAAGCTGCTAATTAATTAACCACCCCTTTGTTAGGTAAGTCTTGCAAGGCAATGCCATTTTGCATTACCAAATCACAGCACTTTGGAAGTATCTTCAAAGACAATTCACAACATTCTCTAAACTTTTCAGGAGGAGTGTTTAAATGGGATCTTAGAGTTAGTGCGAAGCTGGACCTCACTGACTCGCTATCATGTTGTGTGGCTGAATTGTAAAGCTGCTTACGGATATGAATATTTATTCATAAACCTCAGTGAGGAACTTGGAATCAAGGTAACGTTTCTGTAATTGTTGCTTTAGAATAGATCCTCAGGAGTGATTGTGGCCAGTCACCAAGCTGGAAACGGCTGTTCAGAGGACTGCTGTATGTGAAAGATGTGCATGCTTTCATTAACTACACTTAAAAAGCTACAGTTGTGCCCAAAATGAGTTAACTAGTTGATTTCAGTCTGGAACATCTGGGCTCTCCAGGAGAAGTTCATCCCAAGTTTTCAAGCTCAGTGTTTACCTCTCTCCCTTTTATCTTGTGAATGATAAAAGCCTTCTTATTTACATAGGACATCCACAGTTAGCAGATATATTCTGACTTTCTTTGATGAATATTCATCCCTCTTCAGCATAGGAGGTATGTTCTGCTTGTTCTAGATGTCGAAGTTACTTTTGGCTAACACTTCTCTGCTTGGACATTATTGGTGGATAATAATTGTTTAAATGCCTACCAGCATTTGTTGTGAGCAGAACCATGTCTGTGTAGTTGCTCCAGCTGCAGTTTGGCAAACACCTTGAGCTAATGAAGAGTAAACTCTGCCTTTCTCTAGGTGCACGTGAACAAACTTGATATGTTCAGAAACATGCCAGAAATCCTCTACCATGTTACTACAGATCGATGCACTCAGATTCATGCCTGTCGACATCCTCGGGTGTGTATCATTTTGCAAAGCTTCTGCTAACTTTGCTGTGAAAGACTGGTTATAGGTGCTAATGTTTTGGTCCTATTGTGCTAATGAAGACTTGGGCCAAACGGTAGCTTAATGCAAAGGAGGGTGAGAACTTTAGTTAGTGGGTTGAAGTTTTTAAAAAAAAAAAAAAGAAAAAAAAAAAAAGGAAAAAATGTATTAGCTGATGCTAGAAATAGTTTAATTGTATTTGAAACTTGAAAATTGTATTTTTAAATGAAGTAAGATAAGCAGCAGATTAGATTAGTCACGTATTATCCATTTAAATATATCAAAAGCAGCTCGTATGCTGTCTCCTGCAGCCACGCACTGTGTACTTGTAGTGTATGGCCTTCCCTTTCCAGGACATCTGCCAAGCTGAAGGCTCCAACTTGCAGGATTGCAGGTAGAACCGGGGATGGCACGTTGGGGCATTGGTCTCTGTGATTGATTTACATTGTCAGCTGCACTATGGAAGCAAGATGCAACAGCAAAGAGTGTTTCAAAGGAGTTGGAAGAGAGATGGAAACTTGGTCTGTCTAGATACTATGTTGCTCAATTTCTGGGGGGAAAAAAGGTCAGGATTACGCTTAATTTTATATTGCATTTGACAGGATGATGACTGCTTTCGAGGGAACAGACTGCCCTGTGGGATGACTTGCCAAAATGGAACTCCCTTGCACATAATCAGCATCAAACCCTCCACTATGTGGTTTGGAGAAAGGATCAAGAAAACCAATGTAATAGTGAGGTGAGCATTTGGGCCATGCAGAAACCTGTTGTTTCAGGTGCATATCTTGCCTGACGCTTGTATAACTGAATCTCAGAATGGACTTTTTAGAGTATGTTATGCTTGCCTGTTGACTGAGGATGAAGAGCAGTTACCTAATTTTTGTGCCTCCTCTTTTTTTTAGGACTGGGGAGAGTACATACAGAGCTTGTTTCTCTTTCCACTCTTCATACAGCGAGGTTTGTATACTTGTAGTACTGAGTATACATTGATTAAAAAAAAAAAAAAACAAACAAGTTTTGATTATTTTGGAGTGGATGACATGACTTGTCACAATAAAAAAAAATCCTTTAAGTAGTAAGACATAAGGGGATAGGAAGTTCTGGATGCTGAAGACAGAGAAGTCTGTTTTAATACAGCTGCAGGAGAAGATGTCAAGGTAGGGGAGGATTACAAGCTTATTTTTTTGTTCTTTCTTCTCGGAGTATTGGTCACTGCTACAATTGTTTTGACTGCCTTTCTATTTTAGATTACTGTGTAACTATGCAATGCTTGAAGCTTGGAATTTTGGTTTTCAATACATTGTTTATCTGCTGTGACTCAGTTTTGGGTTCCCTGCCCACACATTTAAACAGAATTTTCTCATGTGGTAGCTGCCACTGTTACTCCTCTTTCTGTGTTAAAGACTAAAAGGAAGTTGGTCATGGCAGCATCCTCTCCAGAATCACACACTTTCATGTCATATGACTCGATCCAGTTCGTAAAATACTTCTGTCTCCTAAGAAACTGAACTGAAACTGGATCAGTGCTAACAATTAACCTGTCACAAAGCCTTGCACATACAAAATGGAGATTATTCAGAGCCTTAGGAAGACAGTCCTGTTTTTAAGATCCTGGTTAAGTTTTAATTTGCTCTGCCATGCAGACTCCTAAATGGAGATACTAGCGTAGTACATACAACATGGCAGCTTTGCTGGCAGAATATGGAGGGTAGTGTATTGTAACAGACTCATACCTCCACATGCAAAAATAGATGGGTCCTACTGGTCTGCATAGATAGGAGTGTAATCTGCACACTTGCAAGTGTTTTCAGTGCTCAGCACTGATAAAGCCTCAGCTGGAGTGGAGTGCCCCAAACTGGACACAATTCTTCAAGAAATTTACTGTCTGGAGAGCATCTAGAAGACAACAGAATAAGGCTTGGAAAAAGTGATGTGTTTTGTCATGTGGGCTTTTATAGTGGCCTGAAGGGAGACTTCAGGAAAAGTCTTTGAGGAAGGGAATACTCTGATCTGCACAACTAGGGACTTGAAGTCCAGTAAGAAAAATGCAGGTCTGAAAAGATCTACAGCAGTAAGAACAGTGAAGCGCTGGATCACATTCCCTAGGAACAGGTTTGCCTAGCCTTTTCTTTCAGAGACGGTGATGGCCTGTGTAGTAGTTGGTAATTGCCATGAGGTGGTTAGGTGAGGCTGAGTTCTCAGCATCCCTTCAGACCTGTTTTCTTGTTACGGAGCTATCCACGTTGACAGAGTTTGGCTCATGGGTCATATTGGTCTTTACATGAGACAACTGGTAGTACTTATTGTGCGTGTGCTTTGATCAGTGCTGCCATTAAGTGAAATTATTAACTGTTGATGTAACTTGTTAACCTGCTTCTTCTTTTCTTCAATTTAGATTAAGGATTTCCTAAGCTATATCCGTCCTGTGAATGTGTATCCCAATGTACTGCCAGTGGGTGGGACAGAAGACAAAGTTATGGAAATGTAAGTGACAAGTGGCTGCTGAATGGAGGCAGTCTGATCTCTGTTCTTGTAAGGACAACTCCGCTCCTGAATCCCAGCCGCTCGAGCAGGCCACTGCTTTTTGCTTTACTTGTCTGATAATTCACATTTTTTTTTTTCCTGTATTCAGTCCTGCAAACTTCAGCTTTCTGAAGAACACTTCTATGTTGTGCTAAGTCTGAGAGCTTGTATTCCACACACTACTTATATCTATGTATAGAGGCTTTTCTGCTGTTAAACTCTATTTGGGTGGAATCTGAATACACATACATCTCACTCTATTCTGTGACCTATTTCTATTTGTCATTGCTACTTCTCAGAAGTTTCTTTTAAAGAAGATTTCTCTGGGGACTTGAACTCCTAGCCTCTGTACAGCATCACAAAGGCCTGAACTCTTGCGCTGTTACAAATGTTGGCAGCTTAGAAAGCGCTCTTATGGAGCAGAAGAGTAGTGGTTGGTGTCACTCAGTCTGAACAAAATGAGGACTCGTTTCTTTGTTCCTTTTTCTTTTCCTCCTTAATAAGAAGGGAGATACTTTACAATTACTGAATAAAACTGCAGTCAGATTTTGAACGCTGTCATCTTGTCTTCTCTAAGCAAGGGACTGAAAGTTTCCAAACGGTATACCTGTTTTAAGGTAAATATATAGAAATGACAGATGTCTACCTTTAAGCTGCCTAAGTTCACCAATGCATTAAGAACTTTTCCCTAGCTATGGCTGCATTTAACAATTTTACTGCAGTGCCTGTGAAAGGTATGAAGCAGTGTACTTAGAYCAAGTTAAAAGATTTACTTTTGCTCCTGAAAGCATCTGCTGAGTTCTAAATATTAATCGCTCTTCTCACTCACCTCAGATTAAAGCCATTATGCAGGTCGTACAGGAGAAACATGGAACCCAAGTACAAGCCCTTAGGAACACTGAAGAGAGTCCACAAGAGAGACTCGTCTGATACAGGTAAAGGTTCTGCTGGTGCTACTGTGCCTTAAATAAAAGTCTGAGACTAAGCAGAGGTGCCAAAAGCCATGGTGTTCACCATAGCCTGTCTGTGTTCAAAGCAACAGTTAGAAAGGAGAAATATAAATGAAGTGAACTTAGGTTTTAGGAGGGTAAGAGAGCACTAATTGTGTAAAAGCGTACTTGTTTGCGATGTTAAAATGTACTTAATGCTTAACAGCCCTTTAAGTTTCGGGAAGAGTTCCACTCCACAGTCCTAGACCATCCCTAGTAAAGCTGTTTCTAACAGAACTTTACTTGTATCACCTCCCGTGTTGTTGGGGACAGAGTGCTATGCCAGTGGAATCGCTCCTCTTCATGATCTCACACTGCTGGCTTTTTAGCACCTAGTAGCTTTTTTAATTTATGATGGTAAACGCATGCTGTACGTAGCCTCTGGAAAGCCATCTGGAAGATGACTTTGGGCCTGCTGCGTTCTCTCTGGCTATTTCTGAAGTGCCAAGTATGCAAGGGTGATGTAGTCCTGGCAAAACATGTCAGAGGGCTGACCAGATGTGTCTGCCAGGGCTACCTCTGATCTGCTGTAGCTTATATGGAGGATGACAACTAGCAGCTTTCCTTGTAAGGCACTGTGCTAGGCAAGGCAAACGCTGTCAATAATGTCCTGTTAAGTCTCCATCTGCATTAAGTAACTTTTTCCTCTCTTCATGCTAAATGAATTTTTATTAAAACTTTGCTCTCAACAGAATTTTATCAGAGATCTGAACTTTTCTTAGTGGTTTTTTTCTCTGTTCTTTTCTTGACAGATGAAGATGATCTCTTTGATACAGAATTAACTTCCGCAAGGCCTAAGATTCCAAGAGAGGAGAGAGAAGAGAGCACGCCTTCCAGCACAGGACAATCTGAAAATGCTGAAGGAAACATTAATGAGAGCACAGAAAGTTACAAAGCGACCACAACTTACACCTCCCCCAAGGTAGACTTCATGGACTGTGAGGAATCAAATGATGATGACGATGATGATGAAGATGACGAAGAAGAAGAATCTGAAAAAAACGCAGTTCAAGTTCTTTCCCCTGAGCCAGATGCCACTTCCACATCAAATTTCAATGGAGTAACTAGTGACCAACAGGAGTCTAATGCCGATGTCCCTCGCTGGGATGCATTTTTTCAGTGTAACAAACTAGAAGAAAGCTCTGGAAATGAGGACACCTTCCCATCTTCAGCAGAAGCTGGTGGGTCCCAGTCACTCTTCAGTGATTCAGATGGAGTAAGCGACTCAACCCACATCTCCTCCCAAAATTCTTCCCAGTCAACACACATATCAGAGCAGGGGAGCCAGGGCTGGGATAGCCAAATGGACACCGTACTCATTACCTCCCAAGAGAGAAATGCCTTGGACTTCAGCTGCTTCAGCAAAGGTGGGAGCAGAACAGTCGTCTCTGTATTGCAGGAGACTGCCAAAGACAGTCAGCCTGACAACAGTCGGTGGAAGCCAGTGGGTCAGAGTAGATCTTGTGCYGATGATGTTGCCTGTGACTCGAAAAGCAAAGACTGTGAGAAAGATGCAGAAGCTGGCACTGCTCACGTTCAAGAGGTGCTGGTGGAAGTAAGTGACAACTCTAGGACTCCTGATCTAGAACTGAGGAGGGACTCCCAGAGCTCCTCTGACTTTGAAATTCCCTTGACTCCTGATGCTGAAGTGCCTCGGCCAGAGAAACTGCAGTATTTATATAAGAAGCTAGCAGCAGGTGAAAGCATAGTCAATGAGAAAAAAGTCTCCTGAGGACAGGTATAACTGATGACATCATGAAAATAAATACCAAAATTTGTTTATTAAACCCTGAATTATTTTCCTCTTTAGTGCTGATTACTATCTGCAGCTATGCTAATTCATGCAATTTTTTCAGAAATATCTTACTGTCAGAACTAGAAATTTGCAGCCTGTGTAACTTCATGGTTCCTTCCATGAAATACTGACAGGTATTCCTGGAGGGACTGTAAAAGCCTTCTGCCTCCCAAGGTTTGGTTCTCCAGGACTGTAAGTAGACAAAAAATGGACCAGACAAAACTAAGGGTAGAACACTAAATGAAATTTAGTGTCTCTTTATCATGAGCTCTAAGAGTTTGCCTTGATATATACGTGATCTCAGGTTTTAATAAAATACCACATTTTTAACTGTGGGGAAGAACATGACATCTTTTAGGAACCACCATTGACTTCAATCCTGAGTTTTCACTGCGGTTATTTTTAAAAACAACTGCAGAACAGATTAGAGAATTACTGAGTTGTTTGTTTGTTTGTTTTTTTGTTTAAATCAAATTGTTCTTTGCAAGCAGCCTCTCTTTACACTGAGCAAGTGTTGTCACCCAGTTTAACCCCTGAATGAGGTACAATACACCATTGTCTATGACTTAAATCTAACTCATCGCAAACAACTTGTCAGCAGTTCCTCTGTGTTTTTCAGAACCACTTAAAAATAAAATCCTGTGGCATTTGGTTCCAAAGCCACCAGCAGCAGCCTCCTCTGCAGGCTAAGTCACAGCAACAGCCACTAACCTGTTATCCTTGACAGGTGGTTATGTTACTCAAGGCTCTTGTATTGCCAAATTTCACCTCCTCTGCAATGTTCTGTTGACGTCACTGAGTTCAGACATGTTTAGATTTCTTTTTTAAAATCAAGACAATAGATTCTCCATGCACACGTGCCATCATAACTAACTCTTTGCCAAAATTCTTAGCTTCTGAAATGGAAATGTAATTCAGGTTTCTGTTAAAACTGCAGTGCCTCCAAAAATGCCTAACCAGCACAAGTCATCTAAAAATCCATGAAGTTTCCCATCCATGTGGGCTTAAGTCCCAAAGAATTAAACAGAGCTTTAGTATGGCAGCTCTCCCCTCCAAGTAGGTCTTCAGTCTTTCTGCCATCTTTAGCGACATGTGAATGTTAAACCAGCCAGTGTTCTGCTATTGGGAACAGTGGCAGGGTGGGGAGGGGGAAGATGATAGCAATTTTTCTTCTATGTATGGTTTTATGGATATTCAAGTCCATGTCTTTCTCCACTGTCACCTTGCCTGCTCCGTTCCTGGGATTTGTTAACATCATTTCCAAATGTGGTCTATCAACTTTTTTTTTTTTTTTAGCAAGCTTGAGTGAGTGAAACTGCTCTTGTAACTACCTCTGTGCATAAAGTCATACAGAGCAGAATTTCTTCTGTTGGCTTGTTTCCTTAACTGCACTATACATATAAGTTCAGGGCAGTGTTTAACAATGTGCTTAAATATACAGGAACCCAGTCCGCTTTAGACAAGTCGACAGTGTAAATTTATACCAGTTCTTATCAGCCATAAACTGATGAGGAAACACATGACTTCCTCGTGATTGCTCTACTACAGTCGTTATAGTGCTAGACAGGACAGGAATTATGAGGTTGCAGTCTTAAAGCAAATTCTACAGCTAATTTTGACAGGCTAAGATTTTTTTTTTTTTGTTAAGAATGACAACAACAAGAGAAAAACTAAATTTAATTTATTTTATCAAAAACTATAGGAAGATAGCAATACTAGAGATCACACATTATGAAAAGAAAATGTTCCTGAGCTTACAAACTGCATATTCTAATGTACACAGTCCTAAAACATACATTAGAAATAACCAAGAGATTGACTTGACTTGGAGATTAAATAAATAGACAATAGCTTTTCTTACAGGTGATCTTGCAGCTTTAGTTTTGCTACCAAAAAAATAAAAAAAATTAAACCCAGCAAAAACCCAACTGGTGGCCATGATGATGCTAACAGACCACAAAGCAAAACAAAGGCAGAAGCTAGGCTGGTTTAGGCTCCTTAAGAAATTGAAAATAGCTTTTTCTCCTTTTCCAATTTGGCAATTTTCCCCCAAACTCATAAAAACAGTAAAAGGAGTTTTAAAAGTGACACAGTGTCCCATTAAGCTAATTCACTGACTGCAATCCAAATGCACTGTGAATATGTAAATATAAAATACTGTTCAAGGCTCTAAATTGGAAACTGGATACACGGGTTTACTTCAAATAAATACAAAATACTGTTACCTCCCAGAACATAAATTAACGGTCCTTTATTTATCGCACAAGAGGTAACACACATATCCTTAAAGAACAGCAGTGTTATTCCAGTGCTGGTGGTAACATATACTGCCTTGGGAAGGAGGCAGACACTGAACTCAAGTACAACTTCTAAGACTTTTATCTTTGAAAAATGCATTTACTTGCAATTTTTAAATCAAACTGGGCATGGACATAGATAAGACGAAAAGAGTGTCGAACCAGCCCTGTGTCCTCCTGTACAGGAGAGGCCAGAGAAACCGATTTGGTAAGGAATCCATTTCTCGCCGCAGCCTCTCTCGCCATCCTGTACCGACAGGGAAGGCTGCAGACTGCAGCGGATTAAGGAGCTGGAGATTGCAGATTCCATCCACGTGGAATGCATCGCTGAATCAGGCTACATGCAAGAGAAAGCACTAATGACTCCAAATGATGCAAGATCATCTGGAGTTTGCTAACATTAAAGCTCCACATTCCTCTTCAACTTTATATATTAAAAAAAAAAAAAAAAAATCATTAGTGTGTGACATGATAAAACTTGACTAGATTCAGCATTTATCCAAGTGTGTGGATACAGGTGAGCCCAGTAATGTCAAATACTTTTAAATCTAAGCAAACTTTCTCCTATTCATTAAACAATATAAAGTCTCTATTTCGACGTGTATCTCTTTGTATTGCAGATTACAAAACTTACACAGCACTTTCAATGGCCCACACTCGTCACCCCAACCGTGAAACTGATTTTGGCTAGTAGCATATAAAATTTCACTTTCTGCCAAAGAGCTGGATCTTCAGTGCAAATGCAACTGTGCTTCTTAATGAACAAACAACCTGTATTATCCTTTGAAACACTCTTCTTGGAGTGTAAGCTAGTAATTAACATGAAATTTAAGGCATTTTCTAACAAATTAAGTAAACGGTTATATGCTGGGTACTCGACTTCATTCACCTGAGCCAACAGCTGTGCACCTTATAAAGGTAACTAGCTGACCTATGATACATAGCTAGCATCCATTTATGAAGCATCCATTTATGGAGCAACATTATTCTGCCTGACCCTATCAACATTTACATGATTTGTAAGCAATATGCAAGTTTTACAAGCTTTTAATCCATGAGAATAAAGCACTTAAATCATCCCTGGAGCACGGACCTTGGCTGTCACTCCACTCATAACCTACCTCAACTGCTCTTCAGTGTTTCTGAAGCCAAGCAAAACTTAGCATACATTATGAATAGATCGAGACAACTTTAAGGTGATCAGGAAAAAAAAAAAAAAAAAAAAACCCGACTCTAGCAGCTGAAGAACAGTACATTTCTGAGCCTTTACATTCAAGAACATCTTACAAACGTCTACAGCGAATGGGTAAACTCACCCCTAGTCTAATTTCACTGAAGTTAACATTTTTGCAACAAGAAAAAACAGGCCTAGTATCTTTAAAAAGTCTGTCACTAGATAAAAAAAAGTCACAGTATGTAAAAACTTAATCAAAACCAGTTGTGAATATAAATCAATTCCCAGGGTATTTTTGCACCTAACAGATAACTGAGCATATCTCTGTAATGCATCAGCTTTGTTAGACAATGGACTGCTCTCCCTAGTCTTTTGTTATCTATTTCCAAACTGTAGCCAGTAGTTTGTTTCAGCAATGACTGCCAAATTTCTGCAATGAAAACAAACAGTGTATGTTACTACCGATAACCCGGTATTTACAAATTCCCTGTAGAACTGCAGACCTCCTATAGCATCCTAACTAAAAATCAGAACATAACAATTGGGGGGGGGGAGGGGGGAATCTATTTATAAAACTTCTAAATAACATAACATCAGCTAAAAACATTAGAGACCTTGATCTTACATCTGGAATCTGCTAAAACCAATTGCTTTACTTGCATGGAGTTCAACAGACATTTTACAATTTGCATTCCTGTGAACCTTCATTCAGACACAGTCTGATGGCTGTCCTTAATCCTTCACCCTGGTGCCATAAACATTATTGCTAATCTCTTGAAGTTTTTCTTTATACAACAAAAAAGCAAAAGAACTGTCAGCTATGATTTAGGATTCAAATCAAATGTCTCCAGACTTCTCAAGGTATAGAAAATATGTAACATCACTTCATTCCACTGAAATCAGTTCCTAAAAGGCCTACGGCTGTAAGCTCGCACTCAAATAGTCAAATCAAGGTACATTTTAAAGAGTTTCCTTAGCATACAGTTTACTGCTTCCTAAATAACAGTTCTAGAAAAATCAATTTTTAATCCCCGTTATCAGTTTTGTATTTGCCTGAAACACTACACCTCTTTCTTTGGCCAATGCCATTTCAATTACCAATGTAATGCCTTGTTTTCACTGTACTTATTTACATTAGATGTAAGAATACTTGAATATATGTGTGAAAGAAGAGTCTTCTTAAAACACATTTAAAAGAGAACAAAGTATTTGTGACTTTGGATACCCGAACTCAGTTGAGATAACCTCTGCAACACACAGCTCCGCATTTACAGACAGTTCTGATCCTCTTTCTGGATGGGCTAAGACCATCAGCAGAGTCTGAAGTCAGATCTATTGAACCTGTGACACAGACAAACACAAATAAGCAGGTTTTAAAAGACAGACTGAAACTGTGCTACGTACTCAAATGGCTTCAAAAAGCCTTCTACCACCCCAGTTCTTAAGAGAACTGTGCGTGAAGCTATACTCAAATTCTACCAACACCGACGTTACAACTACTTATACAACACCTAGCATATGTATCAGAATCCAAAGCTCGAGCCTCGCACCCTCAGGTCTGTATCCATACTGGTCAGCTGAGACTGCAGCCTGCCTTGAACGTTAGTGTCACAGACACCACAAAAAAAGAGGAGTTTTAAGGATTTAAATAAGATCAATTTGTCAGCACTTAAAGAGAGCTTCTACAAGAATGAGGTACGGCTCTGGAGTATAGAGATGCTTCTCTGAAAACTAAACAGCGGGGCCAACAATACATCGCTGTTGTGGATAAATGGTTACCACACAGAGTTTGACACACACAACACCCCTGCCAGCAAACCTCAAGAGTTTTTTATTGTACTGGAAAAAATTGAAGTCACAAAATGGTTTTGGTTGGAAGGGACCTTTAAAGACCATCTCGTCCAACCCCCTGCCGTGGGCAGGAACATCTTTCACTAGATCAGCTTGCTCAAAGCCCCGTCCAACCTGACCTTGAACGCTGAACGGAAGATCAATTATCAAACAATCATCGAACAGCCCAAGTTGGAAGGAACCTCAAAGGATCATCTGGTACAACCTTTTGTGGGAAAGGGAGCCTAGATGAGATTATCTAGCACCCTGTCCCCTCGCATCTTGAAAACCTCCAGTGATGGGGACTCCACCACCTCCCTGGAGAGGCTGTTCCAGTGAATGATGGTTCTCACTGTAAAAAACGTCTTTCTTACTTATCAAAGAGCTGATAGCATCTCACTAGGAACTTTGTTTCCTGACGTCTCTGCATAATGATCAATGTATCCAACCCCGCAAAAAAACAGTAAACTTCGGTCCGTCCTTCTTCCTTCCTAAACGTCTGCACCAGAGGAGCTACATCCACAACTGAGGCCTACAGACACCAGAATCCGAAGACAAACCTATGGTGCCTTAGACCATTCAGCTGTTACAACTGCCTTTATCACTAGCAGATTACTTAGAAAGTAGTTTACCTGAAATGCCATGTAAATGCCTTTGAATAAAGGCAAGCTTTTTAAAATGGTATCCTGACCATTCTTTTGAGCATTCTTGTGACAAATCTTCAAAATAATTTGCCTTGCCAGATGCTCCAACCACAAGCCCTTGCTGTGAGCTAGGAGCGCTGAAGGAGGTAATGCACTAGAGGTGCACGCAAAAGCTTCTGGCTGCGCTCRGTCTGCGCTACACATCAACGAGCAACGTCTGTTCTAGAATCCACAGAGCTGTGTTAGGGAGATGCAGTGCCTGACCTGAAATGCTAACATCAGTCAGGCTGCAACAAAACCCACCAGTGCCCCAAACCTCCCGCAACCACAGCTTTAAAATCCGCAGACCTTTCATCTGATAGTCAAAGGTTAGCTCTTCTCCAGCCTTGATGGTTCGTGTAGAAAACAGCGCTATTCGAGGAAGACGCAAGTCGAGGTTATCAATAAACACATTGAAGACTTGAAGATTTGGATCACACTGTAAGGCAAAAATTAACGTAGTTTCTGTTAAGAAAACTGCACAATAAGTTTCACTGAAGTGCTTAAGTAAACCAAGGTCACAGGAAAGGAAGAACTGGTTCTTCTCTCAGTGACAGAAGTCTGAAATTTGAGTTATCTTCTGAAATCAACAAATTACCTTCTTGAAATAGCGTTAAAGGAGAACACTCCTAACTTAGAGTCGAGTCCTTTCAAGAAGGCAACCTTTACACAGTACGTAGACTACACTAATATGCAGCAGCCTATTAAAAAAAATATGGTACCTTCAAAAGATGRCAACAAAAAAGATGACAAAGCAATGAAAGCTACATTCAGAGGTTAAGATTTACCTACAAAACCCACAAAAAGAATTAAAATTGAAAGGAAAGAAAAACAACCTAGCGTTTCAAGCCACACACACTCACTATTCTGTATTTAGGTTTAAGCACTGCTTCCAGGCCAGAAATAATATTTTCATACTACGAATAAATTTCTATTTTCAATTGCTAACCTGCTTGGCTTCTGAACTATCTGCTATGGGCTGGGTGGCAGGGGGAGGGTCAAGGACACTAAGCAGGAACTAGAAACCACTTCATCGTTTTTTCTGGATTGTCAGAAGTCAGTAGTGACTGAGACAGTTTGTTAAAGTTTGCACGCTTTTTTGCTCTTCAACAGTAAAATATATCCCACGTTAAAGAATCAGAAGAGAAGTTAGACGTTTAACTTTACACTGAAGAGTGAGAATACTTCACTCCCATTTCCGAAAGTGAAGAGCAATTGGCTGTATCTAAAACTCTTCTTCATCCTCCCTGGCAAGCCCGCATGAAATACAAACGCCATCAGCTCACAAATCTGAAGACATGAATTTACTGTATTTGTAGAACACTGACCGCATACCTCACAAACATTACATCAGTAAGAAATAATTTTTAGTTCAGAAATGATACATAATTCCTTTACAGATGCAGTTCAGCCTTCTCGCTTTAGGTACTTCAGTTGAACAGCAAATAAAACACTACAAAAATTCCTGTTTAAAATTTACTTTCGAGTTCTCTGGCAAGTTTAGATTTGATACAAGGATGGAAAAAGGTATCTACAGGGGAGAAATACCAAAGAAAGCACAGGAATTTTCATTTTTTCCTCTACCAATGTTTGAAGGATGACATTCGGCATAACCCCCCATCCTGCCCTGCCACAAAAATAGTGCATCAGTTCCTATCATCTTTGACTCTTCACTAATTTTATTAAGTACTTCTCACRTGTTAGGTCTTTTAGTTACCTGGAAAAAACCACACCCAAACCAACCCTATTTTGGTTGTCTGGAACCAGGAGATTCAGTGACAACCCCAGTCCTACCAGATGCCCACTTCAGGCAGCATCTCATTCCCAGATTTTTGTAGGCAGTCCTACTCCGAGTAAGGCTAAGTATTCCGTTCTATGTATTATGTCATCTAACTGACTGGACTGTGCCAGCATGAAACAAACTGCTCCAGAAAAACTGTGAATATGGTAAGACAATATTTACAGTAGGAGAAGATATTTCTGGCACAATTAGGATAATTCTCCAAATTCTTAGTATACAAAACAAGGTCTTACGCTGTGATTCACAAAGTGGGACACATTTCCATATCGAGCTGCATCTACTGTAAACTCATCTGAGTCATAGTCCAAATCAAACAAGTATGTATTTCCCTGGTTGTCATAGAGCTGGCCTCGTCTCTCTGCTTCCTCACTTGTAATCACCTAAAAAAAAAGAGAAAAAAGAAACCTGCATCATATTATTAACTATTACTAAATTAAAACAGAAATCACAAATCAAGTTAGAAAAAAAAAAAAAAAAAAAAAAAANACAACAACTTTACTTAGTAAAAAATACCACATTCGCTTTTTGATGTTGAAATAGCATTCCATCTCTAATGAATAAAGAATACATACATATTCTTTAAATTAATCAGTTAGTGACTGAGGCTTCTCTGGATGTAATTTGTCTACAGCTGATGCACAGCACTGTCTTGTCTCTGGACAAAAGATATCAGCACCTTCTATTAAGAGTTTTGACAATGACAGACACAATCAATCGTTTCTACTTGAAGTTTCTATACACACAATTTTTTCATTAGACCCAGAAAGCCTTGTTTACTTCACACAAAATAAAATTTCAACTTTCTCACTTTGCACAGACGAAGATCAACAGGTATCAGTCTTTACAACCCGGTCATATTTACAGCCCAGTATTCATCTCCTCCCTTCCCTAGAGGCATCTCTTCCTGCTATTTTTGACAGCAATGAGAGATCCTATTCATGACAACTTAGACAGATACATCACTTCACAAAGCTGAATCTATGCAATTAGGCTAGCATGTATCAGCACAAGGTAGAAATCCAGAAACTCCCCAAAGAGAAGAACTACAGTCACTTTTGACAGAAGCAACAGCTTAAACCACCTCATCTGCAGCCTGTTACGTTAAATGTACTCTGTCATGCAGACTCAGCAATCGCAATCTGGCAACAAGACGGATATGAAATGCAGTGGAATTGGACAAAAAAAACCCTCTAAAATCTTTCTGACAGATCAGATTTGAGAACTTATTCAGCAGTAGGGTGTAAGTAAATTCAGGTGAAAGGGTAAATACACACTCTTTCCTTTAAGCAACAAAATTACATAATCATCTTTCTGCATTAACCCCTCAGAGATATTTTGAGTGACTGACCTCTTGTATGTTTACAAGAAAGGTATGAAGTTAGAAGATTGAAAGGTATGAACATGAGAAGTTGGAAGATTTGGGGCAGGAAGGATGGAGGAAATACATAAAGACCATAAGCATTTGTATGAACGGACAGAAAGAACTATTTTGAATCAACTTAGCAGCAAGGCAGGTTTGTGGCAGAAATACAATAGACTGGATCAGAGAGGCCGCCAGGAGCTACTGATGTAAAGAGCCCTGAAGCAGAGCTGAGGCTGAACCAGATAAACACAGGGCAATGCAAAATCTCGAGAGTAACTGAAGGTCTTTATTTTGTAACATGAAAGTTCTGTTTGAAGTAGTGTGAGATGGAGTAAACAGATAATGTCCACACTACAAGTCCGTGAAAGAAAAGGAGGACTTGCCTTTAGAAATACTATTGGGGCATATATCTAAAATAATTGTTTAGTGACACACAAGATAAGTATTCTCTTTACATTCAACCTTTTACAATTGCTCTGGAATAGAGGACGTGCTGGACAATATTTTTTTTCTGTCATCTAGAATGTCTATTTATCTTATTCCTCTACTCAAAAGCAGACTTATCTATTATATAGTAGAAGTCAAGAAGTGTTAAAACTGAGAGAAAGCTCATCAAGATTTTCTCCAACATTTCCTTTATTTTAAATAATTCATCTATATGAGATAAATACATACCTCTCCAACATACTCCATCACAAAACTGTTGGTTTTAATTTTCTGGAGGGTTTTTACTCCCCAACCACGGCCATTGTTAGTTCTGAAGATGCAAAGAGAATACGGTGTACCTTTCTGTACTATCCTATTAGGGCAGTCAGGCCCACACCTACAAAACGAATTGCATTCATAGATGGGCAAGCCGGGCTGGATTTTCAACTTCTTTCGTTTATTGTAAGCCAAAATAAATCCAGCCTCCTTTGGACAGCACTTCTCAGCGGGGCAGTCAGTGCATTCACAGCCAGTCGTTATTCCATTTATTACATTTATTCCCGGAGCAGGTTTATACTCATTAATGTAGTAGAAGTCTAAAGGAGGGCCTTCAAGATCCACAGTGTTTTCTACCAGAATCATTGCTTTATGATTCTTTTTCCTGTTGAGTTCTTCTTTCCATCTCTGCAGAGCTATTCTTTGCTTAGCCTTCTTTACAATGTAATCTGCAACCGCAGGTTTCAAAGCTTTAACATGGTTTCTCACTTTCAGTGCTTTGCCTTCTCTCACCCGAGACAAGTATTCATTCTTGTCACTAAGAAAGTTTTGAAGAAGCAATGGGCATTTCAGATTTTTCTGAGGTTCCCAAGTATTTGAAGATTCTGGCCATCCTTTCCATTTCACAAGATAGTATTCTGTGCCCTTGAAATACAGAAATACAGAAACAGATTTAGCCACATTTCATTTTGCTGAAACCCAGCATCACAAGAGTACATAGACAAACACAAAAGAGCTCTGGAGTTAAGAAACGGCATACAGTGCAGAAGGTCTTGATGTCCCCATAACAATTAGAATCGGGGAGAAAGAGAAAAATCAGGTTTTCTGTTTGCAAATTAACGTATAGCACAACTTCGGATACTTTACATATCATCTCTAGGGGCAAAGAAATAAACAGCTGGGATGAACTCTGATCACTAACGTTATACCCGAAGGAGGCTAGTTTGTTAAGGCCGTTAAGTAAGTTATACTAACCAGTTGCATGACTCGTATGCACAAGCAGAATGTAGTCGTATCACATACGGAACAAAAAAAATAATTCTAAACTTACTGAAAAAAATCTCTAAAAACCACTATTTGTCATATCAACTATCCTCCCAAAGGAGTAACCCATTCAAAACACGTAATATTGTATTTATAATCAAGAAGCATACATTTTGTACTTATGTTAAAAAGGCCAAATAACTGTAACAAGGCCAAATCCTGAGACTGAATTTCACTGGCAGGATCAAGCCGTAGGAATCCAGTTGCAGCACATGGCCCTAACTCTTCATCAAACAGACTACAACAGTCAAGAGAGAAATATAGACTGTTACCTGCAAATAAAGGAGAAGCATCATAATACATACCAAGCTACAACCTAAAAGCATCAGCATTTTGCTTAACTTCTAGATACGCAAAGGCAAAACATTTCATATTCTAACATCTCTGTAATTTCAGAAAAAGACCTTCCTTCAACATACCGAAAGCAGTAGTTATATCGCTTTCTGTTTACAGTTCGAAGTTTAAAAGATATTTCATTCGACATCAGCAAGAGCTTTGTCCTCACAGCCTGCTACTTTATATTATGAGCAAAACTACCTTTGGCTCGCTTCCAAATTTCAGCTGAAAGAGTGATCAAATTGGTCTGTGTTTCTCTTACCTCTTCTACCTTGTAGTCACACAAATATTCCACCTCATAACTCTTTAGATTCCTGTTGGTGATTCCAATGGATTTACATCTGAGATTTTCCTTCCTACATAATTCTTGGAGGGTCTCAAGTGAAGCTAGACATGGCACATACCAAGCTACAATAAGAAAATTGGTAAAGAATCCTATTTAATGTCTCGGCTAAATTGAAATCATTACGCCTTATCCCAGAGTCCCCACATTATCATTTGTGATAGCAGTCCACGAGTCTCTTGTACAGCTACAGTGTCTCACGGAGTCAAACTCAACCCTTCTCTAACGGGTAAAGTGAAACACRTCAACGATTCCCTCCCTGCACCTTTATTCTGTACAGTACGTACATTTATAAACAACCACAAATATTTGGGGGGGCAGAGACTTCCACAGGTGAAAGCTGCACTAAGAACCGAATAATTTTCCTACGATTACAGCATCCCGTAACTGAACTACGGCGACAAGGAAACCTCCATTCTTTAATAAGACCGCCAAATATCTGTAGTTAGTCAAGTGGAATCGAGCACTTGCGATGCAACCATGGTGACTGGACGAGGAAAGAAAGATCCACAGCGCTCTTCCAGAAGGATCGCGGGTGCCTTGTCAGCTAGGCGGATTTAAAGGGACGCGACCCTCCGCAGAGCGGCACGGCGGGAGTGCCAGCTCCCCGCCGGAGCCCGGGACGCACCGCTGGGGTGGGGACGGGCCGCGGGACGAAGTTCAGAGCAGGAGCCGCGCGTTGCGATGCGGCGAGGGCTGCRCCCCCCTCCCCTCGGCGCCGGCCGGGGCGCGGCGGGGCTCTCCTGCCCCAGCACCCGCCGGCGGCGCCCAGCGGCCCCCGCCCCGGCTCCCAGCCCCTGCCGGGAAAGGGCGGCCCCCGGAGGAGCTCGCCTCCGGGGCGCACCGCTAGAAGCCGGGGAAGGCGGGAGGGGGCGGCGGACGCCTTTCCCGCGGCCGCCCCGGGCCCCCAGCGCCTCTCCCTGCCCCCCTCCATATTTACCTCAGGCGCCTCCCCCCCACAGCCTCTCCCGGGCAGCAGGTAGAGCACCCCCAGGGAAGCGAGCAGGGTCGCCCGCCCTCCCCGCCCCGCCGCCGGGCCCCGCTGCGGCCGGGGGGGCTGAGAGCGGCGGCGGGGGGCGGCACCGGTCCGAGCGGAGTCGGGCGAGCGGGCCCGGCAGCGGCTCCCCCACCGCCGAGAGCGGACGGGAGGCCTCCCCGCGCCCTCCCTCTCGGCCTACCCAGCGCAAGCAGAAGGGAGGGAAAGCCCGAGCGCGGCGCTCCGGGCGGCCCCAGCCCCTGCCACGGCCCGAGTCACCGCCGCCGCCGCCGCTCCCTCACCTCCTCGCCAGCCCTCCATCTTGGGGGGGGCCGCGCTCGGGGCCGGAGGCGCCAGCCGCGGGTCGAGGCCCGCGCGGCTCCGCCCCCCTCCGGAAGGGGGCGGAGGGGAGAGCGCGGCGCCGGCGCGCGCCCGCGGGGCTCCGCCCCCGCGCGCAGGCGAAGGGCTTTGGCGGCAACGGCGGCCGGCGGGGAGCGGGCCCGGCCCCTCCGCGAGCAGGGGCCCCGGCGGGAGCAGAAGCCGTGGAAGCCACAGCCGCGGGGAGGAGCGGAGCGGAGCGGGGCGAAATTCGGCGCGGTTTCTCTTTGTTCTCGTGCAGCGCTGGCTGAGGCGGCAGTGCCTGGGGCGGGGGAAGCGGGCGGCACCGCAGAGCCGCAGGCGAGACCCGCGGAGGAGGGTTTCGGACACTTTTTAAATAAAAGGTTACGCTCTCCTCGCAGCGCACTGCTCGGAAGAGGCGTTTCCTACTAATACAGCTTTCAGGTTAGCCCCAGGCCCCATGACCCCACCCGTCGGCGGGGCCGCACACAACGGAGCATCCCGCAGGGCGCCTGGCCGCGCGTTGGTGCTGAAACGTCTCTTCACCTGCATTTACACGGGCCCGGCGGAACCGGACTTCGGGTTTTCCAAGGCCCCTTGAGAAGTTTTCACACAGGAACCGGGGAACTATTTCCTTATTTTCCAGAGATCCAAGACGCGGGGATAGGGGAGGCAGAGCTTCCCCAGCGCTTTGAGGAAGCCTCACAACAGACATTTGTTTGGAACGCAGTAAGATTTGTATCTACGCTACGCAGTATCTATCGCTTTTGTGAGTGAAATACACGTTCTGCAAACACAAGACAATTTGGGAAGCCTATAGAGGAACAGGTAATTGAACACAGGTCTCTTCAAATCCAGACAGGCATCCCTTGCTCTAGTTTCTGTCTCCGATTTTGAGGCTCTACTGTGTCACTTTGAATGTTTTACAAGATAACATCTGGCCCTCAGAGCTGAACTGTTGCCCCTTAGCTGCACATTAAATCCTGTAACTACACCTGCCTGCTCTCTCTCCTTCTTATTACTCCCCTACCTAAAATGAAAAAAGCTGCYGCTTACATCCAAACAAATACATGATGGCATACAGGTTAGAACAGTGCCACACAGAACGGAGGATGCCAGGATCTGCATAAAAAACGTATTTTATTAATAACACATAAATAAGCACATATAACCCTTAACACACATTTTTCAGGTAACACCACAAAACCATCTTACAGTAACTCCAGAAAAAAAGAAATCCTGCTCAAGAGGCCAGCGCAAATGGGCATCGCCTCCCCGGTTTCAGGCAACATCAGGACCACACAGGATTTCAATAYAATTTGGTGCAGTTATCAGAGAGTGGATTTTCACCAGTCTAGCTCTTGCTGGTTCAATGCTGTGCTGTTGAAGCCACAGATACACCCGTTGAATGGGTACACGACCTGATTAGTCCAAGGACAAATCTTAGACTATGTAATGCTTGTTGCTACCCACAGGCATGAGGATTCGCCCTCTGCATTTTTTAAATCAGGTGCTGATAATTCAATGCTCTGCTGTCTGCATGTCTTGATTAACGTTTTGCGCCACGCGTTCCACTCCAAACAGACTTGGTGGCAAATTGATGTTTTATTTCAGTTTATTACAGTCCTCTAAGAATCATTAAAGACATCTCAGAGAGAGTCACCACTTTGGCAGAAAAGCCAACAAGAGACAAAAATCAACTTAGAAAAATGTTGCCTTGCAAAAGCAACTATGACGTCACTTCAACAGTGATGATTTCACACTTTCCRGTATCTTGATCTGTGCAGGTAACATGCAAGGACCCATCCCTAGACAAAAGAGAAAGGTATGTTTAGGACTATCTCAACATAACACTTAGTATGTTACTGCATGTTCCAGAGAGGATAAACAATAGTCTTCACACAGACAAAAGGAAGGAAGATTAGCATCAAAATATCCAGGGAAGAACATGCTTCAACATAGATGAAATTGATTTATGAAATTAAGTTTAGTTTATTGAGTATTTAGATACGCACTTCTTGCTCTCCATTAAAGCATGTATCTTCTCTACCTATGGTGGAACAGATTCAGGAACATGTTTAAATATTGTAACTAAGTTTATTTAGTACAGGTTTGTAAATAGAATATGCAGTAATATTATTCAAAATATTCATCTTGAGAACTCTGAGTAACAGCAACCAACAGATAAGCACG
Source organism: Phoebastria nigripes (assembly GCA_035582835.1). NCBI lineage: Eukaryota > Metazoa > Chordata > Aves > Procellariiformes > Diomedeidae > Phoebastria > Phoebastria nigripes. The sequence continues at coordinate 535,217 of JAYKAV010001223.1, forward strand.
TCTTCTCAAAGCACGAGAACTTGACTTTAAAGAAGTAGTAGTCGTCTTTAAATATCAAAGTTCTCCAAGGAGGAAAACCTTAATTTTCAAAATCCAAGAATTAGAGACAATATTGAATCCTACTTCATCTAGACATACAACAGTCACACATAATATTTAGATAGAAATAGATGTGTTCTAGCGAACTTTCCCTAATCTTTTTCATCTAAATATCCCTAAAAAACCCTTTAAAGTAACGCATGTTTTCTGCACTACACAGTTGCGTATATAACCCCTAAGATGTTTTTCTTATCAATGCTAAGTGCAAATCTCTGTATGACTAACAAGGTATGTTAGGTGAACTCTATTAACAGAGCATTAACACACCTGATAGTTAACGTAAGAAAATGAAGTATTGTGAACTCAAATAGCAAGTAGGGATTTAGTTTTTCAGCAACATCTAGACAACTTACATATTATTTAGAAAAGCAATATGAACTTCAAGACAGTCCTCAGAAGACAAACATACTTTGACTACTTAGAATTCCATCTTCCAATATCTTTATAAACTATTTAGACTATTTCAAATGAGCCCAAGCACTCCTATTAAGACCTAAGAAAGAGAAATTTCTTCAATATCATGTCATCCCCATTCCCCACCCCACCATAAGATACTTCATATTTTCCCATAATAAACAGGTAATTCTGTAAAAAGTAGATTTACAAAGCCTGATTTCCTGTGGCATTGTTTCTCAGGCTTCACAACCCTGCCTCTGAAAGGATAGAGCCACGGTTTTCATCACAAATGCTGCATGTGAGAAGTCCTTCATGGATTCCTTAGCAACTAATAAAGACAGATTCTATTTGAGTTTTTCCTAAGAGTGTGGGCATTCAACAGAACTCCCTGACCCCTTCCTTCCACAGGAAATTTGAGATCCTGACTGCTCTCAAGCATGGTTAAACTGATCAACAGTTCGAAAGTTGCTAAAAATCATCTATACAATTGTGCTAAGTTTTATTTCTTTAGGAATCAAACAATGAAAGCACAGAAGGTACTGCATAAAAAACACATTCCTACAGAATTTACCCCTGCTAGGACACAGCCCTGTAAGCAACGAAATGCTGAAATTTCTCAACACAAAATTAAACATTCTGTAACAGGAGAAAAGACTGCTTGTCAGGTGTGTGACATGACAAGTTAAACAGAACAATCAATATTTTGGGTACCTTTTCATAGTGAGTACAGTTAGTATATCATGTAGGCCATCCTCCTTTTTATCTAAATCCTGAAGTACAATCTATTTAAAAAAAAAAAAAAAAAGATGTTAAATTATAAAGTTCTCTAAATCCTTGCACAGCAGTTTAATGGAAGTGACACAACAGCTAAGCTGTGCAATTCATTCTGTTTAGCATCTCATACTAACAACTCAACACCAAAGCATGCCCTAGTGGGCGTCATTCATCTGTAGTGCAAATCTAGGCATTTTTAGCTATTTGCACCACTGTTTCAGTAGTTTTGTTTCAGGGTCTATCACTAAGATCACTGGAGTGCTTACAACTCCCACAGACTACGGTAAGAGCTGAGCATGTTCCTTTACTTAGGATCAGTTCTGTAATTATTAGGTAACATCCTTTTCCTATCCCCGTAAAGATCTTTGGGCAGGACCAAGGTGGAATAACAATTTTCTCAAGTATTCCATCCATTTCAGCCACATCTGCCCCATCCCTGATGCTTTAAGTGCACTGAAGCCAAGGTAAGCACATCATCACTGTTTCAAACAAGCTGTGTTCTCTCAATAGGTTGACTCCCGAGTAATACCTTTATATCAGGTAAGGATTTAATCAGATCTTACCACTGCGAAAAATCAAATGTGGTATTTAATACCAAGATCCTGTCCAATCTAGGAAGATCAAGAAGTAATCAACAGTACATACACTAGCTACACCATTACCTCCAGCAGTTTTATTTCTAAAATGTTGGAGATCTGTGTGCTACTGGAATGACTGGTTATGATCTCTCATCCCAGGTCAGCTTACTACAGTAGTGCCAAATGTCAAACCCAGCCAGCCATTTAGAAATTCAAAAGGGAAACTTCAATTTCTTTAAGTGCTTCAATACTTCACAACACATTTATAGAAGAATGCTTAAAAGACCATTTCCAAAGAGATGCATGTCATTCTAATTTTGTAACATGAAGTTTTGGTAGGGGTGGGATTGGTTTTGGTTTTAATCTCCCCCCCGCCCACCCCAGATCCACTTGATTTCCAAGTGGTTGATATTAAAAGTGCATATTAATGTGTACATACTCACCTGTGCAAATTTGCCGTCTTCATTCATGGGACTTTTCCCCAATGACTCATATAGTTCAAGGCATACAGAAGAAGTGTTTCCAGGAGCATGCAGGGTGTGCTGCCTTCGAGCTGGTAATGGTGTCCCTGATGGAAATAGCACTGTGAATTTGTCAGCCCCTGACTCGTCTACTCCCTTTAAAAAGAAAAAAAAAGTTCACGCCTTTCTCTAAGTACTTTAGTGAGCTGGAAGTGTTACAACAGTGCTCCATGAGAAAAGAAATCCGAGATTCATTCTCTCTGTCACATTTACCATCACAGCAAGTAAAAAAAAAAAAAAAAAAAAGACGTTCCTATAAATAAATAAAAAGTCCAGCTATTACAACATAGCAGACACAATCTATCTCCCCTTAAAATCAAGCAGTTTTTCCTGTCAATTTTTGTCAATAAACCTAAGTTACCACTTACTGCTGATCTACAGCCAATCTGTAGAACTAATAATAAAACAATACTGTTTCTCTAACATCAATCATGCATAAGTAGTGCTGTATATTCATTGCAGCAGTAAAATTTTCTAAGTTAAATAATTTCAGCCTTACCTTAAGAAGAATGTCTTTGGCAGAACACTCAATAAAGAGTGCTTCTTCTTCTAACAAAGGATTCTCTTTCCCTAGCAGAATTCCTGCCTCTATGGCTGCACCAATGGGAATAACTTCATCTGGAGGAATTGAATTCAGTAATTCCACAGTTGGGAAAATGTCTTTGATCAGCTGCTGTAGCTTTGGGATTCGAGCAGACCCACCACACAGAACTACCTGGAAAACATGCCTTAATAGTTTCAAATCTTTCTTCTGACAGATAAAACAGATTATGTCACAACCTGCAATACAGAAATGCAAACTGCTCTGGGATATTTTATCATCTGTAGTTGTTGAAATAAAAATTAATGCCATCTTTGCTTGACTTCTGTTACTTTTGTATTTGAAATTCAAGGAAATAGCTCGCAAATTTGAAATGGTATCTTGAAAAAGTGTTTCTTACAGTAAGCATCAGCTAGGTGAAGTTACATTTTAAAAATTGAGGAATTCATCATAAAATAACATCAGGTTGGAAGGGACCTCCAGAGGTCATCTAGTCCAACCTCCTGCCCAGAACAGGTCCAGTTACAACAGGCTGCTCAGGACCTTATCTCCATGGATATAGATCCCACAGACTCCGTGGGCCCTTGTTTCAGTGTTTGATCACCCTCACACTACGAATTCTTTTCTTGGTATCTAAAATTTCCCCATGTTGTAACTTGTGCTGCTGGCCACTCACCCTTCCATCATGCACCTATAGGAAGGAGTACGTCAGGTTTTGTCTCGTGTATGCTTTCCTATCAGGTAACTGTAGGCAGCACTAGTCTCCCCTGAGCCTTCTCTTCTTACAGGTGAGCAAACCCAGACTGGCTCCAGTAGGTCAGTACCTTTCATCTCCTGTGAAGCCCCAAAATGATGAGATTGTATCTGGACACTCTGTCCAAGTGCCAAAGAGGGAAACTTTTGGCACTCTCCTACACCCATGGCTACACCCGTGCTATTACAGCCCAGGATGCAATTGGCCTTCTTTGCTGCAGAGGCACGCTGTTGACTGCAATTAAGCTTACTGTCTATTAGAACCCCCACGTCTTTTCCTGCAAAGCTGCTTTCTAGCAACTGCCAGCCTGTCCTGCTGCACAGGATTATTCCATCCCTGACTCTACATTTGCCTTTGTTGATATTCGTGATGTTCTTCTCCGTTGGACTAGATGATCATTGTAGGTCCCTTCCAACTGAAATATTCTATTCTATTATATACATTTCTCTTGCCTTTTTCAAGCCCTCTGAATGAGCCTTGACCTACAGTGGTATTGATTGCTCCCCTCATTTTGGTACTGTCTGCAAACTTGCTGAGAGCACATGCTACCCCATCATCTGTGTTATTAATAGTGACATTAAATGGTATTAGCCCCAGTATCAAATCCTGAGGGATGTCATTGACAACCAGCCATCACTTACTGATCTTGTGCAAGAAAAAACCCTTAAAACCCTTCTCTTACTACAGTAACTTTGTTGAGATCAACCACATCTGGAAGGTAATTCCCACTTTTCTTCATGTAAAACATAACTTAAGAGTTGTAAATTAGGTTCATTTATTTTTACATTTGAAGTGCCCCCGCCATCCCCCAAAAAAGCATTAAGTCCTGAGAGGACAGCACATTGGGCCACTTAAAAAATACTGCCACCAGAAAACAAAAGACATTCTCTGAACAATGGCCTAGGATATTTCATTATGCTACCAGTGAAACTCAGATGTGACACAGCGAATGCTAATGAAGAGTCTGAAATAGCATCAAGTATCATTAAAAGCAGCAGCCAACTTTTGCTGCAGAAGTTATGTGCCAATTCCACCAGCAATAAATGCAGCACTACTTGCCATACACAGGTGCGCAGGGGTTAAGATGAAGTTACACTCATATCAAAGCAAACCAGACTTTTGAAAGAAACTAGTAATGTTTCCTACTTTACTCACCATCTTTGGCATTAGAACACTCTATGGTTTGGCATCTAGCATGTTCCTAAGTTTTTTAAGCTAACAAGGAAGAACACAGGCACCAAGCAGACACTAAGTGATTTGTTCGACTCGTAAGACAAAAAAAAGTCAAAACTCAGGCTTTCTTCAGAAGTGTCAGCAAACCCCATCCAAAGCTCAGTGAAGGCAGAAGAAAGTCTATGTACTAAACTTAAAAAAAGGTACTCCTCAGCTCTACCAAGAGTCACACAAACACACCAAATGGAGACAAATCCTCTACCATTTACTCAATATGCAGCAGTAAAAACACATCACTGACTCTACCTTATACCTAACTTCAAGTAACTGAAATCAAAGCAAAGATAGGAGTTCTAAAGATCTTGAGTCTACATACTTTGTTGGATCTGAGCCAAAAACGCTTAAATACATCATGAAATGATCTCAGTCTGCAAGGAAAACAGGCCCCATAAATATTCTTCTTGTGGAGTTATAAAGCATACTACAGACAAATGATTTCTATTATTACCTTATTAATATCATCTGCTGTAAATCCAACTTGCTCCAAGAGCTTTTTAATTGCTTCTACACATTTACTAAAAAGTGAAGAACAGATAAGTTCAAACCTGGCCCTAGAAGGGAAAAAAAAAAAAAAAAAAAAAANTTCAAGAAGCATCACCTCATCCATTAGAGACAAATACCTGAAATGGAAGAACAATCATTTTTAGAATATACTTTGGTTCTCTAGCTATACTTGGTACTAAGGGATTTTTTAAAAAAAAAAAAGTTATTTCCCATTTATTAATCTCAAAGAAGTGATTTTTGTTTTTGGTTGTGAAAATATCTGTGCTATTGATTCCATCATTAACACATACGTGGAATGCACACTCATTCTTCTTCAGTGTACTCTAGAGAAAAAAACAGTATTGTTGTCTTGACTCATATGTGAAAAAAAGAAGCAAAAGTCCTGGAACTGCTTCATCATCTTTAAAATGGAGACGCAAAGACTCAAATGTGCCTCTTGACTTTTCAGAGGCAAATCAAGCTGTGTCCTGATTTTGCACGCAGGGAGCAGGTACTCAAGCAAATTGAAAAACAAACTTGTGCTTGCAGGCTCTTTCAAGCCTGAAGAGGAAGTTTTACTCTGTACAAATATAGCAAGTCAAATTCTGCAACACTAGTCCACAGGACTAGCAAAACTGAGCCAAACAAGTTATGCAGCACTGCTTCCCACACTTGCAAACATACTGTGCCTTATTTTACCAGATTCAACTGCTGCAGCAGTGGATGCACAGTTCTGGAACTGAAAAGTTATTTCATTGTGCTAAAGCTGCTGCTGACTGGAAGAGCAATCCAAATTAGCTAAACATCTCAATAAGAGATCATCCCAAGAGAGAAAAGTCTTGGAGACAGCAGTATGAACAAGAAGACAGAAAACATCTTTCTATTCCAGCTGTCAAATAGAGGCAACATCAAGACTTCCATGACTCCGATTATTCTGGAGCTCATTTAGATGACAGAGTCCAAAAGTCTTCTTTTGTTTAAGGAAAAACCAATAACAAAAACAATAACGGGGGAAACCCCCTTCCACCTTGAGTGATTACAGTATGTATTCCCCTTTCATCAACAACCAGACTCCAAAGATGGGGTCTCTCTGTGCCTTTTCGCACTTTATTTTCTAACCATTAGAGCAACATTGTCAGTGTTACTACCCTAACTACTACAGATTGCATCATAACAGAACCATCAACATGAAACAAAGCTGAAAGCAAGCAAGTTGGTCTTCTATCTTACTTCCGTTTCTAAAATTAATGCCACCAAAAAAAAAAAAAAATAATCAAAGCTTATTGAACATCCTAAATACCACCTAGAAATATTTCAAGCATAGTTTTAGATAAGAGCAGTAGCTTCAAGATTTGTTTTACCTGGACACATTACAATCAAAATCCAATCCATCATACAATGAATCTACAAAACAGTTTGCACTTCCCAGGGTTGATAATGAGTGCTTTGCAACATCAGCACTGTTCATTAACTTCATCATGGCTCTGGGATTTCCTCTAATATCATGTTTACAAGACCTACATTTAAAAAAAAAAAAAAAAAAAAAAAAAAAAAAAAAAAAAAAAAAAAAAAAAAAAAAAAAAAAAGAAGAGATATCAGTTTAGAAAGGCAGGCATTTGAGTGATAACGCTAACTTTCTGAAAGGAAAGACAGTTAAAGCTATTGAACTTTTTTTCTGTAGACATTTTAGTATTATCTACAATGCCACTATTGAAAGCTCGCAAAGAATAAAAGTATCTATTTCAACTAAAGAACACTGTGCAGAGGCACCCTGAACTCGGGCATTAGTGTTTATCATACAGATTTAAGTCTTTCTGAACAGTTTCTCAGCTGAACAAATCCTATAAGTGACTGCAAGGAACAGCAAGAAAAGGCATGCAAGTTAACTAACTTTAACCACAGATTAAGAAGAAATAGAACACCGAACATTAGACATGTCAAGAGAATAGTATGTTTCAACCAAAAAGTCTCCTCCTGTGATAGTAAGCAACTGACCACCTCAAGATCACTGGAGCTAATGGTAAGGCACTGTTCACTTTTGTTCTCACAGGATGACGTGCCGTACAGACTTCAGTCTGATGACCCAAGCCCCGCCACGGTCCTTCATGCCAACAAGAAAAACAAACAAAACCCACACAGGTGAATTCCCTGCCACCCCAAAAGCTTGTGACTGAAAGGATGTAAGCAGCCTGTTAGTCAAATACATCTCTCAAAACAGTTCATAGCTGAGCCCTTATAGTTCAACACCGACTTCGGGCAATATCTACCCAAAACCAACTATTTCCCAGTCGTCCTCCTTGGCCCCCAACAACTGACTGTTCCTTTAATATCTTTATTTCAGCCATTTCACTCCAGACAGTCTGCTAGATCTGACAACCTAATAGGAATTTTTTTTTTTTTTTTTTTTGAAAGCAAGCATCAGATAACAAAGTTCCTGTCCTAACAGCAACATGCTTGGAATTCAAAACCTACCTCTGAAATTCAGAAGCTAAGTGTTGTGCTAGAGCTTCTGTGAAGCAAACTCCACCAATGCTATCGTCTGTGTTTGTAGCAAGCACACGATATATTCCACTGTTCACTTCTATGACTGTGATAGAAAGCGATGTTCCACCAAGTTTATAAACCAACACATTGCTGCCATGGTAAAAAAAAA
>JAYKAV010001223.1:543264-594221 GCA_035582835.1 Phoebastria nigripes
AGAACACAAATAAAAAAAAAAAAAAAAAAAAAAAAAAAAAAAAAGAAAGTAGTATTAATAAGCCATCTAGAATTATGTTTACTTTGACACACTTTCTAAAAAGATGACCACCATATAATGTATTGCAGGTTTTAATCAGTTTTGTCAAGAGAATTTAATTTGGGGGTGTTTGTATTTAATGCATCTTAGTACCACTGACTACTTGACAATGTTCCCTGAAGAACAAAATCAGTCTATATTTCATACAGTGAGAGTAGCCAACATTTTTCCTACAACACAATTGAGAATTGAACATTACATTCAAGATTACAGGCAAGAATTATGAGAAGGGTAAAAAATAATCAACCAAGAAGAAAAAAGACAAGACATCTGTTTGCACTGACAGCAGTCTTTGCTATTTTGAAAATCTTGTGAATTATTTGAATATTCATAAGGGAAACCCAATGCACCTACTGAACCCAGGAACTCGGCTTTAGTTCTTCTACCACATGTAAAATGACCCCATCTCCCACAATTAAAAACCAGCTAAGCCAAAAATCTGTTTAAGAAGGGATGCATTTTTCTTCAAGCCAATCAGCTCATTAAAGAGCAAGACAGAATCTGGGGACAAATCTTTAAAGACAATTCTAAAAAAATAAAAAACAGAACAAAGGGATTTAAAACACTATGGATTTACAACTTCTAAATTGTTAATGGCTTTATTGAGAGAAAAAAGAATAACAAGCCTCAAATCGTTAATTTTGTATGACTGCTAAGGCAACACAGCATTCCCTCATTTAAGATTTCTCAGGATTTAAGTACAGCAGCTTAAATTTAAGAAGTAAAATATTAGAATTTTACCTTTTCCCAGTGGGTGAATCTTGGCCAATTCCATACGCCAGGAGAGCTGCAGACGGCTCATGAATTAATCTCATAACATTAAATCCAGCAGCTGCAGCTGCTTCCCTGTGATAAAGCATAACAGCATTTCATTTTACTTTAATGATTTCACTACAGTCACGCACRCTATTAAGATTTCATCTGAACTACATATGTCACCAACTCAGGACTTGGTTACAGCATGGTATTAACAAAGCAAATCGACTGGAAAAGAAAGGTTTCAAGAAGTTCAGTTGCTACTGTGTTCTTCAGGCAGTTGGATCTGCTGTGTGCTTATTGTCAAAGAAAACACTGATGTATCAGTCTACATACGCTGTAAAAAACAGCAAACCCCCCCTCAACTACAAGATGAAAAACTCCACCCTTGATCAAACTTGCTAACTTATCTTCAGGTGTGGTATTAAAAGTTCTTGGTACATTATTTCAACAGATATCATGCTAGGAAAATTGCTTTTACTTCCAAATCAAGTTACCGCACCTCACTTTTAACATTTTCTTTACATGTTTTCTTGAAACTTGAGTAACCCTGGGACTGCCCTAGAAGCCGCTTCCTCCACTTCGAAGTTATTTTGAAACTTGTATGCCAAAGCAATAGAATGTTTCATTATACATACTGCAAATACCCAGCTCGCTGATGTTTTATGACCAGCTTTAAGCATTTCATGAGGGTTCAACATAAGGGCTTCTACATACCAGAAAGTAGAAATAGATGCTGCCAATTATGCACAGCTTAAGTCTGTTCATGCTTTCATATGGAAGAACTTTTACAGCTACACTTCCAAGAAGAACTTCCAAGTAGAATACTGGTGTGTATTCCGTATCTGCTCTCTGATAAAACAGTCCTCAGTGAAGTCACATAACGTCATTTGGTTTGGTGAGTATTGTTGTATGAAGGGATGGGAAATTCTGGAAGAGGGCTGAGAAACTATTTGCATTTCAAAGCGGACACTGAAGATCCACTAGAAATAACACATCTGAAATGACATTCTATCCTCGATGATACCAAAATTCCCTCTCACTTCAGTTGATTCAGAATTTCATTTTGGTTACAACAGTGAATTCCATGAAAATTTTCTAAAATCAGGATTTTTATCTCCTACTTTCGCATTTTCCCAATTCAAATAGTATCCCAATATCTTGACTGATAGTCGCAAGCTGATGTCCAGCAGGAGAATTCCCATTGCCAATCTGCCAGCCGGTCTGCTTTAGGCATGTTAAATAACAGAAAAATCTTAATCCTCTTACCCAAGAGCATTTTTCTGATTCTCTCCAAAATCAAATGGTACAGTGATAACAACGTCATTTACATCTGAACCCAATGCAGACTGAGCAGTTTCTGTTTATAAACATAGGCAGAACATGTTGATTAAAAGCAAAAAAAGCAATATACCACATCTTAAAAATATGAGGACAGCTTAAAAAAAACTAAAGCACCTTATTATATACCTTTCATTTTACTGAAGATTAGTTTTGCCACATCTTCTGGGTTAATAAATTTATTATCTATTTCATATTGAAGCTTTCCATTCTTCTCAATTATCTGTAAGCAAAACCAACATACCTTTGTTAGATATGTAATTTGGTTGTTAACAAAAAGTAATGTTTAATTTAGTTTCTGTTCAAAGTAAAAACCATTGGACTGTGTAAATACTTTCTGCGTTAGTTACAAGAGAATAAATGCTTCCAAGATGCTTATCAAAGATCACAAAAAACCCTTGTATTATCCAACAGACATGACAGTGACATTCATATGAACTTAAACACTCCAGACTTTCTTTTTCTGTTAAGAAGTTTTCCTTAGTACAAAAGCAACGTTTAGAACAAAAGTACTTGCCTGCTTACATTCTATAAGAAAAAATAACTACTATGTACATAAGCCTGTCGATACGAACAGTCAAAAACYGGAGAAAAACTCGTTCCTTCTTTAGGAATGTATTTTCCATGAAAATTTTTCTCTTGTTTTGCAGAAAGGTTTCTAGTAACAAGCATGGTATTATTCAAATTAAATACTGAGATTAAATCCAGTGGTTAAGCATTTTTATCACAAGATGCTGTAACCTGAGCATCTTCTACCAGTGCTAAGAAACACCACAGCGCTATTACCCAAATATATTAAGAATCATCCCTTTTGAGAACGGCCAAGAAATATATATATAATTTTTCTGTTGGACTATATTACGATGGCAGATCTCAGAACACAGTGAAGTTCTCTACTTCATAAAAAGAAACATTCTATACAGCAGCAAACAGACCTCATATAATGAGAGCTGATCACTACAGAACACAAACGTGGTGTGGCACAAACAATGCCAAGAAGAACAGTATAAAAGCAGACAAGTTATTCCGAGAACAACAAAAAAACTAGGTCATACTCACTGAACATTTGCTTTCTGCAATATATTTCTCTGCCTGTGGGTCACCAGAACTGTCCAGACAAATTCAAAACAACAAAATAAATCGTATGCTCAAGGGTAATTGCACAAATTCATCTTCCTGTATTCCTTATAAGGTCTACAGCATATGAAGCTATGCTTCAACCAAAATTTCTGTTTCCACTCTACAGATACATTTATACAGGAGAAGAAAAACCAACAGTTCTGACTGCTGGTATCTTTCAACCCCCTTTCCCCAAACTAATGATAGAAAAAATACCTACTAGTTAGTGAAAAGGGAAAACAAACCCAACACATTTTTTTAACCTGCTATCCCCAATAATCATTATAAAAGATTTTAGCGGCACTTTTGTTGCATTGACTGAAATAACGTGACAGCAATAAGCTGACTATCCTTAATCCTCTACTAACTATGTAAAGTTATGCATCTGGAAAGTACTGAGAAATACATCAGAACGGACATCATCTTGTCAACTCCTTTCAATGAAAGAGCTGTAACACACAGCTAGGTTATCACTGAAACGTTTTGTCACATCTCTAAGGTCTAAACCTAAACCAGCAAGTTTAGTTCCAGTATCACTGTAACTGCCAGCACAAATCGCCACAGCTCCACTGACTGAAGAATCACAACAGGCATTACATCCATGTGTTTCACGACTGTAATAAAAGACAATACAAAGTTTCATGCAACTAAAACCACAGTGGATTTCAGCCACAGGAAAACATCCAGGTAACAACAAGACGTTTTAGTTAAGAAACTTAAGTATATATCAAAAGCATATATGCAACTTGTTAATAAATTTCACAGTTTGATTTCACATAGAAATTCAGATATAAAATACTATGCATCTCTTCACTCCTGGAATGAAATGTAGAATAACAAGTTCATAATATAATGGATTTTTAAGATCTGACATACCCTCCTGTCAATGCCAGGTTAACTTAACTGCTATCACTCTAGATTAAAATGCCTTCAATATCAGTGCTGAGAGTACGTTTCACTGACCAGCTTTAATTGGGAAAACTGAACTTCTCACCTTCCCTTTCACACCTGTTCTCCTACCTTCGCCCAAGGATCTGCTTCACTTTCACTACAGTGTTTGAAATATTTCTTATTCTACTTTGCTTTGCAGCTAAGCCAACAACCTGAATGAAAAATAAAGAAAAAAAGAAGTGAGCAGCAGGCAGAGCTCCCCTCCTCTCCACAGCACCACCACGGAAGGGAAGCCTCACCTCCTCGCTTTCCGAGAAAGCAACGACCGCGGGAGTGACCCTGTCCCCGGCGTCGTTGGCCACCACGTCGGCGCGGCCATCCTGCGGACAGAGGCACCACCCGTCAGCCGCCCCTCAGGACTTCACTCGCTGCGTGACCCCGCAGCGCCCTGAGGGAACAGAGATGACCGCGGCCCGCCCCCTCCTCCCGGCAAGGGCTCCCGAGCGGCCACGCCGCCTCCCGACCGCCCCGGACACGGCGGGCGGAGCGGCCCCTCAGCCCCTCACCTTATAGACGGCGGCGCAGGCACAGGTAGCACCCAGGTGAACACCGATGGCCGCCATGAGCCCCCGCCGCTCCACGCGCGCCCGCCGCCCCACAATGCACCGCGCGCAACCCCGCTCCCAGCCAATCCCGCTCCTCTCTTCTCCCCGGCCACCAATCAAGGCCCGCGCCGCGCTCTCTCGCAAACCAATCACGCAGAGGCGCACTTGGAAGTGCCGTCATCGGCGGAGCAGCCAATGAGAAAAACGGAAAGAGAGACGTCATCACGCATGGCAACGGGGCAGAGTCCGTGCGCGAGGCGCGGGCGCTTTGGCGGTAAACGGCCGCTGAGGGGCGTTGGTCGGGCGCAGCGCTGGGCCTGCGCGAGCTCGAGTCTGGTTCACCACAGAAGACCCAACCATTGAGAAAATAGAGATTAAAATGGAGAAAGGCGAACGAAGCAATTTCATGCATGTGCTGGGGCGTGTGTGTTTTATGTCGGCGGCTTCTCTCATGGTTTAATTGCAGGCAATGAAGCACATGGAGACAGTGTAAATATTTTTTTATCCCAGCGCAGTAGTTATTAGCGAAGCAGTCAAGCTGAAGCACCAATTTTGCACAATCTAACCAGGCATAACCAATGTCCGAAAGAAAAGCTCAGTGTCTCGTTGTGTTGCACTTCCATTGGAGAAATCCATCCTGGCGTTAGCACAGGAAAAAAAAAAAAAAGGGGAGCGATTTCTCATCAGTCCTGAGGGAATTTAACATCATTCACAGAGAATTCGCTTCATCCTGGCCAGAGCCGTTGCCGTGCTGAAGGCTCCTCAGATGTCATGTGGCCCTGTAATGGGCGCAGCAAAGTTCTCTGTGTGCCCTAAGGGGGAGCAGGTCACCTGGTATATGTGGCCTCTCATGGTAAAGGTGACAGCACTTCTGTAGGTTTGGATGCTCGTTTGCCTCTCATTTCCATGGGGGGTCTAAATGCCATGCAGTACCACCTCACTGCATCATTCAGAAGTAAAGATCATCCTTACCCTTGCTTTATATATGACACACTGAAGGGTTAAAGGAATGAGTCAAGATCACATAGAGGTGAAAGGAGTTATCTGGAGTCGCAAAGGGATTTTGTGTCCCAAAACTGATCTAGGCTTCCTAAGACACTGGACTATCTTCCTTTCAGTAACCGAGCTTGCTGGAGCCTGACCAAAGGCTGGAGCTCAGACTGCCGGCAGTCTGTGCTCCGGAGATGATTGCAATGTCGAAACTTGCACAACTGAAAATAATACCTTTGAAGTGTGTCCAAATTGTAGCTCCTTTCTGCCCCCTGTTGTAAACGGAGGAATGAAAAGAGAAGAAGGGTAGAGGTGAGCAGGAGAGACCTGTGGGGACTGGAGAAAGGTATTGTAGAAGAAAGCGATGATAGAAGTGATGCTTTTGTCAAAGGTCAAGATGGAGGGAGTCTGAGGAGAGACACTGAAGGTAGGTGGGTAAAGGAGAACAGAAGGCCCTAGTACAAAAACCATCCAAGAATAATTTTCCTGTGCTTTCCCCCAAATCCTAATACCAGTTGCACCATTTATGACAGTAGACCAGTATGTGTAATCTGTGCCTCAAAAAGTGCTTGTGGCCACACTACTAATGTCTCCTACGCAACTAAGCACATCCGCGGTTATTCTCCAGTTGTTGTTATGCCATGGATGTATCAGGATGGACACACAGAAGTTCTGCTTATCTTAACTAAAGCAGTTAATGCTCTTTCCAGGTGAAAGCAAACCTGTGCAGAAGCAGGCAAGAAATGCCTTGGCAGGGTTTTGTGGTGGCCGGTAGTGTTTGTTGAGAAGTGAAAAGCCCTTGTCTGTCTGTGCCCTTCCTATTTTTTCAGGTGGCGTCCTTAGCTAATGAGAAGGTCTGAGGTTGCACTGAGCTTGAGTGAGCTGAGAGATGGGGTGAACAACCCACTTCTAAATAAAAGTGGAAGAGGCTGCCCTGCTTGTTATGGCAGTTCTGTATGTAAGTGAAAGCCTTAATATGCTTGTTATTCATTAAAGGTGGGGTTGAGGAAGCGAGCACCAGTCCGAGCAGCAGTCTAATATCAGGATGCAAGAGAATTTAATCTTTCACACCTCCAGGAGAGCTATCCCTCTGAGTTGGAAGGAGGAGAAAAATTCAGCCCCAGTCTGACTGGAGTCCTGCACGTCTCCAGGAACCTACATCAAACAAGCCCATCATGTTCCCCCTGCAACAAACTCACCTCTGATTTAGCCAGGTACTCTGCTGAAACCTCTTAGTATTATTTCCCAGCTGACAAAGCAGTGGCACAAACCTTCACAGCATCAGAGCTGCCCCTTCTCTCCCAGCCTGTGGCACATCTCTCAGCCATCCAAAAACCAGACCAGCCACTTTGAGACCAGCTGTTAGCACAGTACGAGAGCTCGCAGGCAGCCTGAGAGGCTTGAATGCAAAAAAGGGATCCCCCTGGCACTGTCCATAGCAGGCTGGCTGTAGGAAAATCACAGAGATTACGGCAAAAAGGCAGTAACATCTGCTGAGTTATTTAAAGTGGAAGCAAGTGTCTCTGTTGAACAACAGACTGTTTTGTGGCTGGTAAATAGTATGTATTCCAAAATGTCCCTTGGGGTGAGGAAAGAAGGATGAGAGAACTTCTTTTAATTATCTTGTGTGTGTTCTGACTTAATTCTCAGGAAATTAAGCTCCAAGGAGGCTAGAGATGGCAGCTGCAAGACCGTGGCCTGTGATCATCTCTGGCCTGGGGATGTGAACAGAGCCAGTGGAGTCGATCCTCAGAAGAGCTGTGGGAGAGCCTGGCTGCGGGGGACCTGGAGAGTGGTCCTCCAGGGGCACTTCCCCCCGGCTTTGAAAACAGCCTCTTCCCCAAGACAGCGTGAGACTGTACTGTCCTACTGGAGATGCCGACGTCCTACTGCTGGGAAACTGTCCCCATGGCTTGCCTTCATAAAAGCATCCATGAGATTTTTTTTGGTTTTTTGCATAAAAAGAGGCTCCTCAAGCTCATTGCCTAAATCCCCCAAAATAATTGCATTGTTTATTTTGGGCACAGGAATACATGCTGTTGGGAGGTCTGTCTGTATATCACCCCCAAAGTTGCTGGGTTTCGGTGGAGGCTGTAGGCTGTTTCTGGGTTTGCTGTAACACTTGCCACCCATTACAGAAGACTCTTGATAAAGTTGATTTTGGTATCCTCATTGCTTCATAGTCACAGTACCTAAGTGATAGGGAAGAGACAAGTTCAGTTAGTGGATCAGATTAGTTAAATACTTGTGTTAATTTTTAGTAAGCTGAACAGAATGTTTTTATGTGTCGAAGGTCAGGGCTGACTGCTATGGAGTCTTCTCACAGCAGTCCAAAAGAGAAGTACATAGAAAGTTTGGCAGGCAAACCTGTTGAAAAGCTGGTATTAATGCCTGTAGGTGGCATAAATGCAGCATGTAATTGCAATGCTACAACTCATCTGCAACGTTTAGTCTGTTTGGCAGCTCAGTAGGTTTGCAGTAAAGTTGAAGCCAGATTTTTTTTTTTTTCACTTACACCAGAGTGCTTATTAGAGAATATCCCAAGATTTTTTTATATTTTAGGTGACATAAAGCATATTAAATGTCTATTTGTTTTTGCTTGTAAGTCAAAAATGTTAGTTTTCTTTCTCTCTTTTCTTGAAAAAGCTTTGAGTGCCTGCAAAACAAACCATCCGTTATTGCACTCCACATCAGAAACTTCAGTCACAAAGCAGAAAAAATCCAGCCCAAAACAACCAAACCTCCAACCTGTACCTGGGGCATTGATCAGTGTTCACTGGAAGAGCTGCTGACCCACGCTGAAGTATCCTGAGGGAATCATCCAATGACACCAGCTGACGCAGTTTGTCTGAAAGCAACACTGTCCTGAAGATATGAACCTCTTCCAAGTTACTCTGGTAGAGTTCTTCTCTGCCACCATTCAGCCAATTGCAGATTATTCTTGACAGGAGTAAGGAGGCACTAAAGGCTAATTAAACACAGCAAACATACTTCATAGCTAGAACTGAGAACTAGCACAAGTCACCTTTGACAAGGCTTTGTTAGCTATTATGAAAATCAAATATGTATGATTTTCTTTGGAGTAAGAATAAGCATGTGCCACAGATAATTGCACGTATAGTCTGTGTTAATAAAACAAGAAATACGTAATATTCTCATTGCTGTTTTGAGAATTGCTGTAGACAACATTAGGCACTATCATGCCTAGGCACACCTATGACGGTCAGGGTTGGCTGAACAATTTTATTACTCTTGTCAAGTCTGAGAACTTTTAAACATACATACAAATGATTTTTTTTCCCCAAGGAAAATAATAGAAAAATCTTCAATAACTTCTTTTTAAATTTTTGGACTTTTTCCTCTCCATGTCCCAGTTTTTCCATCTCCTAAATGATGTCAAATTCACTTTGCAGGAATGTTGAAAGGTTTTAATAATAGATAGGAAGTGTACTGAGATCCTTGGCTGGAGGATGCTCTGTAAATATAAAATATTATGCTTAATAATGCAGACCTAAGTTATGACATGAATTACAAAGGGTGCCATGAGGCAATCCCAGAGCTTTCCAAGCAAGCTCCATGGTAAAATATGCCTGAAATTCACTTTTGTGCTCTGGGTGGAAAACCTTGTGTTCACTGGGCACTGGCATGAAGTTTATATTCTGCAGGGCAAGTTCAATACAAAACTGAGCAGTTTAAGACGAGCCGACTACCAAAACAGGTCATGATCAGCATCAGGTCAGTTATTGACAGATGTCTTAATTTTAGGCAAAGAACTGATTTAGTGGTGAGGGTGCCAGCTTGAAACAAGAAGTTCATTCTGTGCACTGTCAGAGATATACTATGTGACCATGACAAAGTCATTTAATTTTACTGTTTCTTGAGTTCTTCATCTGAAAAAAAAAAAAAAAAAGAGTAGCATTTTCCCTTCTTCCCAAGGGTGTTATGGGGATAACCACATTAATTAGTTGCCTGCTTAGAGGTGAGTGTAATAGGATGGAGTAGCTAGAACATAGCTCTTCCTTATCTCTGCTGACCAGTCCTGGCCAGTATCATGTCAGCTAAATTGATTTTTGCAGGAGGTGATTAAACACAATTAAATGTCCATGTTAAAACCAACGCTAAGATTAGCTTTATTGAACTAAGATCAAAGTGGTGATAGATTCTGAGCTCCTTTTATTAAAAAAGTGTTAATGGGATCCATGCAGAGCTGACAGAACGATTTCCTTTCCCACAAACGCACCGTTATCTATAAAGCTAAAAGATGAAATTAGAGTTCTTTTTTTAAACTACAGAGCATTCATATATTTTTTTTAAGTGTTAATGATCCCTGTCTTTAGCTAACTTGTTAACATCACTTTGGCAGCTTTACCAGTTTCTGCTGTTCAGCTTAAGGTTTTTATTTTCTTGTTGCAGTATGTAAAGAATTTTTTGACAGATTTTACAATTCACTTAAAAGAAATTCAGATTTTGCTGTGGACACCATAGCTGGTCAGCAGCTGTGGGGATGCAAAAGGAAAAGAGCAGCATCTGGAACAATTCTCTTTTGTTTTAAGTTCTGAGAAAGTCCTAGTTAAATGACAGAATTTCTGTTCGATAAAAATCTCTGTCCATCTGCACTCATGGGCATTAATTCAAATCCAATAATGACAATAATAATGATAATTATGAGTAACAGAGGACAGTCCTGCAGTCTGCGTGACACAAATTTGGAGGATCTGCATTTAATTTTCAGCATATATGGCTGCATGTTGTTGGACAGCCATTGAAATCAGTGGGACTCTTTCCAGCAGCTTCCCTGGTCATTGGCTGGGGCCCTGAACGGCCTATTACAACAGGGGAAAATTAACATAGTTGTTGGCAGCTCATCAGCTGATGACTGAATAGATACACTGAAATCCCCGTCCACCTTTCCAGACTGGGAAAGGCCAGGGGTGCAGAGGAGGGAGGCTGCGCTGCTGATGAACAGACAGCCGCACTGTTCTCCCTTAGTGACAGCTTCAGGGCTTCAGAGGTGTTTCAGGCACCCAATATTTTTTACTGTGTGATGTTCTGGTTTTAATGACCTGGGTCCAGATAGCTGCCTCTAAAAGAATAGCTATCACTTCTGTGGAAAGCTACACGTGTTTATGGAGACTGAAAGGCTTCTCGTTCAGGGCAGACCTGGGGTCCAGGCAGTTGGGACACATTATATCGACTGATCCTACCACAGGAGCTTTGTGCAATCAGGCGGTTTGTGTTGTAAAATCTCTCCAGGCTCTGATGTTAATCAATCGTGCTGCAGGGACTCCTCACTTCTTTGGAAGCGGAGGGGAATCCCTGAGGTCTTCGCAGAAGAGCTGCTGCAGAAGACGCACTGCTTTCTGGTAGCTCACAAGGGACAAGTCCCACTCCACCGAGAAGCAGTTTTAGGCCAATTTCAGCAGACACATCTGCAGCACCGATCTCTTCCATGGGCCTACCCTTTGAAGAAAGGCATACGCTGCATTTTCAGCTCTGGGTTTTCCCAGGTTATCATTTGGGGATTTTCCTGGCCTGTTCTCATGCCCAGAGGTTATTCCTCTGAGTGCTGTTCAACCACAGAGCAAAAAGACAAGATCTGCTCGAAGAACTTACGGTCATAATAAAAGTGAAAAGTGAAGAAATGAGCCAAACCAACAGCAATTCCCTGGAGTGAATCTGTCTGGCCAGAAGATATGCAGAGATTTCAGCAGATCAGCCTCCTCCTCCTGTGCTGAAGAGTGCTTATCTACCAGGGGTGCTGGTGGGACAGATTAGATGAGTAGAGGTGGAAGACTCTCATCCTTGATTTAAAACCACAGGTGGTCTATGCTGCTCTACTCTGTAAAAGTTAGTAGGAAAACCCCGCTGCTTTCAATGAGATGCATTCTACCATGAGAGAGGAGTGCTTCATTGGTGTATCACCTTACTCATGAATTCATTTAATTGCCCATTCATTATGTTTACTCACGTGACAGACGGACACAATCCAAGGCTTACCTTCAGGATTTATTATAGGTACAAAATTAAACAAAATGTTGCCAAATAGTAATAACATCATTCAATATCACCTTGAAAATCCATTATTTGCACATTAACATCATCCTTTATGAGCAGGTCTGGAACCGCTGTGCCCTCCACTTTGCCATGTGTTTTACCCCATGGAAGAGGGAGTCCCATGATCTTAGCAAGTAGCTTGTGGCWGTCAACACCCCTGCCTTTTGGGTGCCTTCTGCTGCCATGGGCTTCCAGGGGTGCGAAAGCATTCCCCGCTTTGCAGCATCCCCTCTGTTTTGTCTTGGCATTAACTCCCTGTCCTGTGTTTTTCAGTGCTGTTACTGTGGAGCCACCAGTAACATACCCACAAAAATCATTGCTGAAGTCAGTTGCACGGTGGGTGCCCATGTGCCCCTGCCAAAGACCTGTGAAAAGTTTAAGATATTCATCTTGGTGGGCTCAGATAAGGTAGGTTGAGGTTTTAAAGCAAATTGCTGGGCTTTGGGGTCTCATTGTCTAGGTGCATTCGCTTATCCCTCTGGGTCCCTGCCCGCAGACTCTTTCCATTCTTTAGCCTTTCTAAACCTAAGGAGAAAGGGAAATAAATAGTTCAGTACTCCCTCCCTCCCTCTTCTCATCTACTTAGAGCTTAGGCCAGGAAAAGTAAAGAGTTTGGGGCTTACGCTTTCATCCTTGCCAGAGCAGTCTTTGTTGGAGGCCTGTCCGGATGACTCACGCATGCGGATGGGCACTTTCCCAGCTCTGCTGTGAAGGAGGTGCCGACTCCTTCAGAGAGAGGTTGCTTGTTCAAGTTGAGCAGCTGTTAACAAAGACTGCAGAGTTTTAAATAACTCGAATAAATGAAATCTCTTCTCCCTCTTCAGTTAATCAGGCCTTGCTTTCTTTGTACGTCAAAAACCTGCTTGCTCTCCTCTTACCCAGACAGTTTTTCATGGCAGATAAAAACTGAATGTAGGACATAAACAGCCAGTCCCATGGACTGAATGAAGCCTCAATTTCCAGTGGCTTCGTGTCTTGTGGATCTGCTGCTTTTGGCCTAGTAAAGCGCAAGGGTTGGCATAAGCTTTTCTCATGGCTGGGTACTTCTTGTGGTTCATTCTCCTGTGTGATTTCTCTGGTGTCTAGTAAGATTTATTCTACAGCCTTTCTCTTGGGGAGGGGAAGGCTGTGGAGATCCCGAACTATGGAGAAGGAAGTGAGACAGAGGAGCTGGTGCCACCACTCCTAGAGATGTCATGGACTGGCAAAGCCCTGGTCCTTGGCTTTAAATACTTGGAGCTGCAGACAAGTCACTGCGGGGCTCAGGACTGCAAGCCCATGTCATTTGGGGTGCAGCAGCTGCTCTCCCCGACTCCGCCACCCCCTGCGTTACAGCAATCGCTCTGCAGCATTTGTGTGAACTGGGTGATTTTTTCCTCTCTGGCAGCACAGACGAGTTAAGGACAACGTGAAAACTTACGTGCTCTCTAAAGCATCTCTCACATTCTTTCCTCTTGCAGAAAGGAAACTGGACTTAAAATCCGTGGAGCTCTCCAGGAGGGTGAGAGAGGCTGAGCTCTGGAAGTACTGACAGGCTGGGGAGAAGTGAGCAGGGTCTGTATGGAGAAAGCAGAACTTGTGAGCCAGATTAAGGAGCTGGTCCTGAAGCGTACGTGCAGAAACCCCAGATCAGACTTTTAGCTGACACCAGTATCAAGCCCGTATTGGTCACAGATACTGTCTAAAGGGAGTTGGGGGAGTTATTAGGAACTGCTTTTGTAGCACCTTAGCAGTGCAAGGCGTTTTTCAAACACCTTCAGCAAAGGATTCTGGCAGACATACAATCATTAATTATTTACCTTGCAATAGGTGAGCAGAGGTCCCAATATACCAAGACCTGTACACACACATGCACAGGGACACACACACACACACACACACAGAGAAAAGCTGGTTTCCTACATTATTCTCAAAGGGCATGGTATAAATAAAGCCACAGAACAAATCCATAAATAAAAAAAAGGTAGGGGCTCTGCCCTGTTACCAGTGAAGTCAAGGGTCTCTCACTGATGATACTGAGAGCAGAATTAGCCATGGGGTATTCCTGGAGCACATGGTACTGTGGGAGGGAGATAGGGAAGGTGGGAAGTGCCAAAACACAGTGGAGGTGAAACTCGTATGCCCTGGCTTAGTTACCTGAAGCAAAAGGTCCAGGTCTGAGCTAGTTCACACATGACAGAAATGGGCATCTGTAGAGGCACTTTCAGCCCATCATTTTTCAGGGCACTGGCAAGTCCCTCACATGCAGAGATCTCACTTTCAGACATGTAGTCTAGCACAGATGAATCCTATCCTACATTCTCTATTGCTTTTTCTCTATCTTTCAGCACAGGTAGGCAAGTGAGCAGCAGTACAGATAAAAATCGCAGCTATTAGTCAGAAAATGCTAACCAAAACTAACCAGCTTAAAGCCTGTGTTGCTAGGAAACAATCTGCCTCTTGCTATGCATTGCTACCATTTGTATGCATCCACTCTTCTGATTTTATTATTAATATTCTTTGCCTCAGACCCAGTAAGAAATTTCCACTATAAGCTGGCACAGAATCCAGTCCTCTCCAAGTCCCATGATGGTTTAATTTAACCAGAGACTGCTGGTGCAAGTGGCTTCAGTTACTTCRTTTTAGTCTGGCAGAAAACTGGCAGAATTCACATGCTCATTTATGCACATGGGCATATGCAAACAGGGACAGCTGAGCTTTGCAGGACATAGCGGCGTGTACTGCCTTCTGGTTTTCCAGCCTCTCCTGGAGGTTTCTTCCTTTCAGCGATGCTGTTGCCTCTTAGGTATCTTAAGGAACTAACCTGCCTGCTTGTGACTGTCCAACCATATCCAGAGGGAAACCCGGGCAAAAAAAAAATTAATCCTGCTAAAATTATTTTTCTTAGGACACGCTACACTGGTAGAAGTACCTTTAACCTGCGTTTTTATGTCAATGCTAGGGAGCTCTATTGATTTACTATATTTGAATTTAAGTCAATATTGCTAAATCAATACCCAACCAGAGCGGAGATTAGGTTCTCCGTTGATTTTAAGTGTGCCTGACACAGGTTGAGTTTGTAATTTACAAGCACAAGATATATTGATGTGAGGCAGCTTTAAATCTCTCTAGCCACATTGCACGAACTGCATCTGAGCTCTGCTAAAATTTAGGCTGGGAGTTGGACAGGGGTTTCCAACGATGCATTCCCAGTCTGCTGGTGGTTGCTGATACATGAGGTCTCCTGACAAAACACAACATGTGACTGCTTCCCAATGCAGTTCTATCAGAAAACTGAAGTTTAGCAAAAATCATATTGTCTGCTTTTTTTGGTATGTTTTCAGGTGAGTTTAAAGCATGTCATTATGCTACCAGGGCTAGGAAGGGGCTCTGCATGCAGTATGGGAGTGTCATAATCTTGGTCCAGGCAGGGCAGGGAGAGCATTGACCAGCAGAAGTAGCAGTCTAAGCACTAGCTGCTAACCCTGATCAGCTGCAGCCAGCAATCACATCACTTTGTAATCTCATATGGAGGTATTTGGCACTGGCTGCAACTTCCACAGGCAGTTCCTTGGCCACAAATCCAGCTTGGCTTTCTTGGAAGGCCCTTGCCTTTCATCTTAGCAGTGAAGGAAGGAGGCAGGGTCCCTGCGGATAACCCTGTATAAGGCATAATCCTGGAAAAAACAGCCTGGAAGAGTGTTTTTCAAAATCTGAATGTAGAACACAAAGGACAAAATTAAAGTGTTTCACCTTGCACCTGTAATTTTATAATAGATAGAAGGGTCAGTATGGCATAAATGTACGTACATGTTCCCTTGTGGGGATTATTCCATAATCCGTAGATCTTGGCTGTTTGGGAATAATTCTTGAACAAGCCTGCATTTTCCTTTGCTTGTTGTCTTTGCAGCAGTTTGCCACAAATACGCAGTCTAGTGCACTTGAAGCTATCATAAATAAAAACTTAAGCTCTTTAGACCTGCTCTAAATACATCTCTTCCCACCTTGGTGTATTATACTTTGCCAAAATCTATAGATATCCAGGGGCTTCAGCACCTCATTTTACTCTGCTAAACTGAAGTTTTCAGAGGATTTCTATAGAAATTGAGCTCTCAAGTCTTTTATTCTTGTTTGGGCATTCTTCAAATCTCTAGCAATCAGGGATTTATAAAATGAATGGCAACACAACCAGAAAATCCCACTACTCCAGGACATTCTGCTCGTTTAAAGGAATTATTTGACATGTGTACAGGTATAGCCTGTAAAGCTTAATTTTAAGTACAGAAAATGAAGTTGCAGGAAGATCAGCAGAAGGCCATGGTACAACTCATAAAAGGAAAGCAGAGGGCTTGTTTATTGAGTTTCTACCTCAAAAAGCTCCTGTATCCCCGTGGGAGTGAGCAGAATCCCTTCCAACCCCACCAGAAAGGAACGTGCCATCTGCCATCCTGGGTTGCATTGCCCAGGCACCCTCATACCGTGAAAGGTGTGGGTGGCAGCAGGACAGGTCATGACATATTGAGTCCTGAGTGAACAGCTTTAGCCGTGGTGGGCAGGACCTAAGGTGGTCCCAAAGCCTGAGCCTGGCAGCAGATCCCTTAATGGCAGGAAGAAACCTTCCTCTGGTAACCTGGCCCGTCCTGGAGAGAGTGAGACCTACTTTCTACTAGCTGGAGGAGCAAAATAAAACAAGATGCAATACTTGGGAAAGAAGCTAGTTAACGCATTGGAAGCCCCTGAAATATGCTGTTATTTCTGTAGCTCAGTGCCACATCAAACGCCAGTAGAAAAAGGACTCAGATTGCAGTTGGTTAAATGCAATGGTAAAAATGGTAAAAAGCAAACTTCTAATATGTTACAAATTAATAAATGCCTAAAAGTTCACATCTGAACCTTGGCAGCTTTGTCTTGTCTGGGAAACCTAGGCTTGAATCACTTGACTGAGCATACATCTCTAGTGCTGTTTGGGATGCCCTGGGATGCCCTGGGATGCCGTGTGTGACTTCTGGCTGGGCTGGAAGGGCGTGCATCTCCTGGAGGTCGTGTGTCGTATCTGCCCACACTGGSTGTCTCAGCCGAGAGAGTTTGAAATAGCTCTAGATACATGTCTTGAGGTCACTGAATCGAGCCTGTCTGTCTTTGGTTTTGCAGTGAATTTTCAGTATTTCCTGTCACAAACATAGGTAGACAGATGGATGAATAACTATATATATATATACACACACTATATATATCTGTATATATATTTGTAAGTTATTTGGGTACGTCTGCTTTAAAAAAGGASGTGGAGAACTACATGAAAATTAATCTGTCAAATGTGGTTGAAATGCTCAGATGAGCAGGTAAAGACTCTCAATAGATTTTACACTAACACACTATAATTTTACTACAAACCAGTTGGCTTATCCTTAGCTAATTGGAGGGCCGAATCCATCTGCCCACAGGTGCAGTTCTTGTACGAGGGAGAGAAGTGTTGCGTTCTTAGGGACAACACTCTGGTCTTGCAGGTGGGAGAGGAAGTTCACAGAGGTCAGGAGTTACATTGTCGTAGGCCATCAGAAAATCCGGACCCTTGAAACTATAGTATCTGTTGATGTAATTCTGTTGACTTCAGCAGCAACTCATTTGTCTGTTGGTTTCATTGAATTCACTTGTAGCCCAGCAACTGAAATCTGCCTAAGATTGTTCTCCCAGCTAGGGGTCTTCTGTTGTCTTCTAATCTTTTCAGATGTCCCAAGCTGACCTGGGCCTAGAAAAGATCACAACTGTGTTGAACTGAAAATAAGTTAAAAATGCAGTTTTCTCCTCTCTGAGAAAGGGACGATGGAAGAAATCTTTCATGTAACACAAAACTTTCATTTCTAGGTAGCTTCAAGAAAAGACAAGTGAGAGTTAGAACCACCAAGAGGCACCAGGTTTCTTCTCTTTATTCACTAATTATCAGTTATTAATTGAGCTGTCTTCCTGATGAGATCTTCCTCCACCTTCAGATGAGGTGGCTGGATCTCAGAGCTGAGATCTCCATTTCACAGCAGGCCATATGCTGGTGGCCAGGCCAGCGCTGGAGGTGGTGTCCCAAAGAAGGCACTGAGATGGTGCTCAACCAGCTACTACGTGAGTGCTCTGCTGCTCACCTCCTCCATGAAAATGGCAGCACAACCCCATGACAATACTTCTAATAGTCATGTTTTTGAGGGGATGGGGTAGAAATTCAGTGTCAGCCAAACCATGTAATTCAGTCTTCATGCTGGTAAAGATAACTTGGGAGAGGAATTGCTCCTTCTGCATCAGTAATGAACCAAGGACCTGCTTTAGTGTTAATGTTACTTGTCTTTTGGATGTGCTCTGCTGCAGAAGTTAAATCCATGTTCCTCATCCCTTCCAGCTTGTTAAGATTTTCTAGCACTTCATAAAAGAGCAGAGAATTAACTTTGGGGATGTGGCCAAACACACCTTACTTGAAACCTTCCTGTCTACCTCCATTTTCCTCCCAGGTTCATCTGGATAAGATATTCTGCATGTCCTATCCAAAATGACCATATCATTTCGTAGTGAGGTATAAAACTATGTACAAAATACACGAATCTGTATTTAATTGCCAAAACATTTCAATAAATGGATGATTTCTGTGCCTAAAGTTTGCAAAGTACCACAGTTTTCCTTGTGGCCAAGAACATATATTTATTTGTCTAAATATTTAGACCTCTTGTCTGCTCAGCTATGACTTCATTTGCCTGTGGAGTGACCATGGAGGCAGGTGTGCATGTAAGGGTAGACTTGCAGTTGCCATGAGTCAAACGAGCTCAGCAGACCCCAAACAATTTCCATTGTCCCATGGGTTGGTGGGGGTTCCTATGCAAAATTATTTAGAGGGAAAGGCACTCAAGTCACATACATGCTTGAGTAGCAGTTTTAAAATTAGGAAGAAAAATATTCTGGACAAAACATGGGAGTGGAAATGTTTTGTGTACCAGGTGGGACTCCTGCACCCGATTAACTGGTGCAGAAATAGCTGCCATCAGCCCGCAGCGTTCTGGAGCTGTCCCATTCTGTAAGTCGACATTTGTTGATGCCAGCAAACTCAGCAGCCCGAAAAGCTATTTTTTCCCTACTGCTGAGACCACCAGTTCATAGACTCTGGCAAAAGCAGTGCCTTCTGTCTCCCAACATCACATGCCAAGAGAAAGCCTTTTGTCTGCCTACAATAGAGCTAGTGGCAGAGAAGGAAGTTGTGAAACACTAGTTACTGTTGCTGGCAAGTGAGCCATAAAGGAGGGCTCTGCCAAAAGGACACAGGCTGGGATCTGACCTCCCTTTCTATGCTCATAGCTAGTGCATATAGGTGAAGCCGACTTTTGTAGGGAGCGCTGGAGGGGGCTGCGTGCTGAGCCGAGCCAAGAACTCCTTGGAAGTTAACAGCGTTGTTAGTGCCGGGGCAGAGATCCGGGTCCGTGTCGGAAACGCGGACAATGCTTCCCCTCAGTCTTTCCGCTGAGGGATTTCTGCCACTTGGGCAATTGCCATGGATCTCAAAATTCAGCTATGAAATTGGTAGCTATCCCAAATTAAATAATATCCTGGAGGAGGGGGGCAAGGGCAGGAGGGTGGCACTGAGCAGCTTTCAGGCTGGCCAAATTTGGCATCTTTTTTATTTGCTAAAATCTACCTTCTTAATAGTCCTTGCCTGTGCCTGCCCTTTGTGCAACAGCAGCTCCAGAGTATCGGAGCAGCAGGATGAGGTGCCTTTGGRCGTAGGAGATGCGATGTATTGGTCCCCTCCGGAGCCCAGCAGCCTCCGCTGCTCCACTCCCCCGCAGCTGCCCGTGCTCAACGCAGCTAGATCCAGTGGGACACCAATGGGGTGATCCTCTGCGTCTGCTATGGGGSGTGCAGAGCAGAAGAGGGGTGAAGCATGGGACTGATAGCACGGTGCTGTGCGGTGATGAAGGATCTGTTCCCTCCCTGCTAAAGGGCACTCGCTGTCTCCTCCCTGCTAGAAGCTGTGCAGGGCCATAGGCACATGTCAGTGCATTACTGATTACTCCCAGGGTAAGTCTTCAGACTCTCTTTTACAAGCCCAAGGGCTGAGAGACATATTTTTAAAGTGGAATCTGCAATTCTGGCATTTTCACGTGCCTCTGGGAACCAGGAGTTTTAACCACAGCAGTACCAACTCCTTCATCCAGCCTTAAACAACCCTACAATGGCTTGACTCAGCTCTTTCACACCTAAATCACGCTCTGGATTGCCATTGCCTCCCATCTTCAGAAGGCATTTTGCTGCAGTAAGATTTTCAAAGTTGCTCCTTAAATTTGGCTGTTAATTTCACATTTGAGGCATGTGAATTAAATGGCCAAATTTTCCAAGCCTGAAGCACCTTGAATGCGCTTGCGACTTTTGTTCTTGCCAAATATTTGTTCTTGAAGGTAGAGTGAAACACACCTGTGCTGTGCTTTATCGTGAAGTTGGAGGGTGGGTGTGAGGGGAAAGCAGCTATTTAAAACCATTTTCATTGAAATCAGAGCAGTCCGCAAGGGCAAGACAGCTGTTAGATGCATTGTGGGCACTGAGATGGGAATTCCTGCCTGTTTAATCAGGCAGCCAGCTGCAGCCGGCAAAACCGACCCCTGCAAGTCAAGCAATAGAAAGCTGCACCTGTGAGCTGTGTATGCGCCTGTTGTGGGGTTGGGAAGAAAAAAAAAGAAGTTTAAAGACTTGATCAAATGAATGAAACCTGAAGGGCGGGAGCTGTATGGAGGTTAAATGGCAATAGCTCCGTCATGGACCATCTTGCAGGCTCAGCTGAGAGAGGACTTGGCGTGTTGTGGTGAGGAACCATCTGTGCTTAGGAAAATTTCCGAATGTCTGTAAAAATGACAACCCTCTGTAGCTGGGTTACCATTCCCACTGCCTGAAGTTCTGGATAATTAGCTTTAAGGATATTCCAGTGATGCCTTTGGATCGTCGCCTGTGAAGGTTCAGCAAGGAGCTGCGGCGATGAAATGCCTGCAGAGCCCCGGTGCAGAGGCAGTAGCAAACCCTACCATCTATGTTTAGCTCAGGCACTGTAAGCAAACATTAAACAAGTGCACTGCCTCATTACACACACATATTTCAGCCTGTCGGTCGGAAACTGCCTGTATTGCATAGGCAGGCAGCCCGGCGTTGAGGGGCAGCCCCCTCCACCAGCTGCCCACACTGATTTGGGTCAGGCAGCTGGTACCCAACTTTTGCTGTCAGACCTGAGCCTGTTGACCTGACAGGTGATTGCTGTGGTTCCTGGACTTGATGAATGAAGTTTGTTAACCTCCTTCTACTTGAGATGGATTTTATGCAGTCATAAACTGGATGACACTAAACTGGGAGGAGTGGCTGATACACCGAAGGATCGTACTACCATCCAGACCTCGACAGGCTGGAGAAATGGGCCAACAGGAACCTTATAAGGTTCAACAAGGAGAAGCGCAAAGTCCTGCACATAGGGAGGAACAACCCCAGGCATCAGTATATGCTGGGGCCCACCCAGCTGGAAAGCAGCTTGGCAGAAAAGGACCTTGGTGGACACCAAGTTGAATATGAGCCAGCACAGTGCCCTTGCAGCAAAGAAGGCAAATGGTATCCTGGGCTGCGTTAGACAAAGTATTACCAGCAGGTTGAGGGAGGTGGTCCTTCCCCTCTACTCCGCTCTCGTGAGACCCCACCTGGAGCACTTTGCCAGTTCTGGGCTCTTCAGTACAAGAGAGGCACGGACATACTGGAGAAAGTTCAGCGAAAGACCATGAAGATGATTAAGGGTCTGGAGCATCTCTCCTATGAGGAAGGCTGAGGGAGCTGGGACTGTTCAGCCTGGAGAAGAGAAGGCTCAGGGGGGATCTCATCAGTGTATATAAATACCTAAAGGGAGGGTGCAAAGAGGACGGAGCCAGGCTCTGTTCAGTGGTACCCAGTGACAGGACCAGAGGCAATGGGCACAAACTGAAACACTGGAGGTTCCCTCTGAACATCAGGAAACACCTTTTAACTGTGAGGGTGACCGAGCACTGGCACAGGTTGCCCAGGGAGGTTGTGGAGTCTCCATCCTTGGAGATATTCAAAAGCTGTCTGGACACAATCCTGGGCAACGGGCTCTGGGTGGTCCTGCTTGAGCAGGGGGTTGGACCAGATGACCTCCAGCGGTCCCTTCCAACCTCAACCTTTCTGCAATTCTGTGATCTTGTTTCTTGATTAAATACAGGACCTTGGCCACAGGCACAGCTATCCATTTTCCCAAGCATCAGGCAAGAATGTTGCAAAGTAAACAAAGCCAAGTGGTGTGCAGACATAGCCAAAATTAAATTGAAAGCGGCAAAATGATTGAGGACCCTGTTTGGATTAATCACCTAGCTCTGGTCAAGGCCATCGCAAGTGCAGGTTTTATTTAGAGTTTTTAAAAATAGGCTCCCAAAAAAGAAAGATCATTTACCAAAGGAATCATTTCGTGAGATGATAATTGCTTTGGTAGGTTCTTTTTTTCCATAAAAATGTTCTTAGCAAGAAAGATGACTTCTTTATACAGAGAAAAAAGAAGAGTTTTTCTTCATGTAAATGAAATGTTAACATTTTTGAAGTGTTTCTACAAAACATCCAAAGGTTTACAGGGAAATACAAACCAAAATGCAATTATACATTTTTAAAAAATATCTCACTATGTTGCCCTTTTAAATTGATTCTGGTTTTATTACTTACAAATCACTGCTGCACTGAGATGAAGACCAGGTTTTGTTCAGCAAGCATACAGAACGCAAAGAACAATAAATGGCTGAAATCCTATATGATGATGTATTTTCAAGCCTCTGTGGGGGAAGAAGGAAATACAAGTACTCCTCCCTGCATCAGAAATTTCAGAGTGAGATTTCATGGCCCGTATGTGACACAGGGTACCTGGCACAGTTCCTCGTGGCTCTCAGGTCTGCGGATCCTTCTGTTAGCCACGGAGACYTGGTTGGTTAAGGATTTGCAGAGTCAAAGGAATTGGGTGAATTTATACTGAGAGGTAATTGTCACATTGTAATTAGCATAGTCAAGCAGCAAAAGGCAATTTTAAGGGTGAGAGGTAATGACAGTGCCTTGAAGTTAAATAGCACTAATGACATTTTTTAGGTGGATATGGGGAGGGTTCAAAGAAGAGATCAGTGGGAATGAAAAGAACCTGGGAGCCCACCTTTCCTGCTCCCAGACATCGCTCCCTTCTTTTGCACACCCCATTTCTCTGATTTATCCGTGCCTAAAATCAGATTCCCAGTCCTCGAGGGCAGGACTGTGCCGTTCCGTTTGCCTGTATTTGCATGCTGTAAAGGCAGAATTACGCAGCGATGGATCTCATCACTGGAGCCCATTCCCAGCACAGAAGGCCACAGAGCAGATTTCCTCTCTCCGTGATCCTAATTATCCATCTGTGGTGTGCAACTGGAAGGGGGCTTCGCTCAGCCAGAGGGGCAGGAAAGGGGCGGCCAGAGAACAATTCCCCCAATCTAGGCTCGGTCGGCATTTCTGTTTACACCGGAGCGGAGCCTGCCCGTTGCTGCAGGGAGCAGTAACACGGCTGCAGACCAGCGAAGGGAAGGCTGAGATCCCCCCCCTTTCCCACGCCAGTTATGCAGAAGCCAGAAAAATCAGAGTTGTTTCAGAAAATCCCCGCTGGGAAAGTGGCCTTYGGCTCATCCATTTCCAAAAGGGCACCTGGCAATCTGCTGCATCTGTATGCCAACCTGTGCAAGCAGAGCAGTCGTCCCGCAACCGGCCGGGAGGATGGAGGATGGCTCTRGGGCACTGGATCAGGCCATGAGGGTCCAGAGATGCGCCTGCTGCATCTAAGATATGTTTCCAGTCTGAAGAAGCGTGGCCAGCAGGGTTGAGGGAGGTGATTCTGCCCCTCTACTCTGCCCTGGTGAGACCCCACCTGCAGTACTGCGTCCAGCTCTGGGGGCCCCAGTGCAAGACAGACATGGACCTGTTGGAGCRGGTCCAGAGGAGGGCCCAGAAAATGATCAGAGGGATGGAATGCCTCTCCTATGAGGAAAGGCTGAGAKAGTTGGGGTTGTTCAGCCTGGAGAAGAGAAGGCTTCGGGGAGACCTTATTGCAGCCTTTCAATATATAAAGGAGGCTTATAAGAAAGATCATAGAATCATAGAATCGTTTAGATTGGAAAAGACCTTTAAGATCATCGAGTTCAACCGTTAACCTAACACTGCCAAGCCCAGCACTAAACCATGTCCCTACACGTCTTCTAAATACCTCCAGGGATGGTGATTCAACCACTTCCCTGGGCAGCCTGTTCCAGATGGGGACAGACTTTTTAGCAGGGCCTGTTGCGATAGGACAAGGGGGAATGGTTTTAAACTAAAAGAGGGTAGATTCAGACTAGATGTAAGGAAGAAATTTTTTACAGTGAGGGTGGTGAAACACTGGCACAGGTTGCCCAGAGAGGTGGTRGATGSCCCATCCCTGGAAGTATTCAAGGTCAGGTTGGACAGGGCTCTGAGCAACCTGATCTAGTTGAAGATGTCCCTGCTCATTGCAGGGGGGGTTGGACTAGATGACCTTTAAAGGTCCCTTCCAACCCAAACTATTCTATGATTCTAAGTTACAAACAAGATAATCTCCTTTCTTTTATTCCTTGAAGGTGACCTGCCTTTTGGGGTGATTGCTAAAAATCGGCCATCAGGCAGGTCTATGTTTTGTTAAAAGGGCTGCACGGAGGCTAGAGTGCTTATTTTGTAAATTCAAAAGAAATCTTTCTATGAAGTAAAATCATTGAAGCTAAGGAAGTATTTTGTCATTGCTCTTTTGTTTTACATAATGCTCGTGGTCACGCCATGTTAATATCAGTGGGTGAGAGTGAAAAATGGAAAATTGCTATAAATGTAAAAGTTGTGAAGGCTGGTTGTGTAATTGAGAAAAGAGCAGAAAGTAAATGAAGCTGATCAGTCACAAAGTGTCAATTATATTAAAATGTTTTTCTGGCTCAGAAGCTTCAAGTGTCATTAGTGCATGAAAGGACATTTTAGAACAATAATACGGTTTTTAATCTTGAATCCTTTAAACTACAAACAGAAGAGATTCTACTCCTGTCTCAAGGACAACTTGTGCTCAGACAGAAGTTTTATTTCAATTGCTGTTAAGCCAGCTATAAGAACAAAGCTCTAAATCCACCTCAGAAACTAGTAGCACTTGTTATAAAAGAACAAATTTATTAAGCACCCTTCAGATTTTCCCAGCTTTCACTGATGGAAGCAACCTGCCCAGCTGGAAGATAGCTAAGTAAACGTCATCATCTCCATTGTACCCATTTCAGCAGCAGAATCAAGACTTGGTTTATAAAAGCTTCTGGCTCCCAGGCCCAGGACTTTGGTTTGGTATGAATATTATTTGCATGGCCAAAAACAGAAAACCTGAACRATGACTTTCTTTAACATGAAGAGTGCATGCGTGCATCCATCCAACTTTGGGAATCATCCTGTTTTTAATTCTGCAGTAGGATGGCAAAATTTGTTGAAAAGGACTTTAGTTTTGCCCATCATTTCCAGCCTTCTGTAATCTCACCAGCTGGGTTTACTTTTTACCTGTGTTTTTTCCCACCTACTCAGTAGCCATCATGAATCCCTTAAGGGGATAAGCCCCCCAAAATGATATCCCTTCCTGGGAAGACAGACAGGGGCGTACGCAGTGTCCACCTCCAGCCGATCATTTAGTCCTGTTGGGTTTTAGGTGTTCCAAGGCAGGAGGTTTTCACAGCCTCCCGGGAGCAAGATTTTGGAGCTCACTGAACAGGCCCACTCAAGACCTGCAGAATTCAGGTTTCCAATGGAATATTTTGGGTTTTTTGGACAAAAAAGGGCGGGTTTTGTTGAATGCTTGAGCTGTAGAGTTAGCTGGAATTCTTCAAGCATCGGACATTGTGATTAAGTCTTAAAAGTGTCAAAACATTTAGAAATTTCAGAAAATGAGTTTAAAAAAACCCTCAAAAAGTTTCCTGTGCTTTTTTTAAAACTGGTTTACTATTAAGTAAATTCTTTTGCTAATCTGTCTAAATTTTTCCTGTCTAGAAACACAGACTCTGCCATAACTAGATGAGACTAATGGTTCCTCTAACCYGCTCACCTACCCTCAGTGAGCCTAATGGCAGGTACAACAGAAGATGAAAGAAACTCTGAAGTTATTAGGGACTGTTTTGACTACTATAATCAGCTTCTTTTCTAACCTCAATCCCTATGCTTCTCAGATAAACACAGAGCATCTTATCTTATTGCTTATCTTACTGGTTTCTTGTTGCACGTCCAGCTGAGCTCTTTAAACCTTCCCTTATGAGCCGGTCCCTCTGCCATCCGCATTGCCCTGCTCTGAACTCTCTTCTGTTAAGCTCCATCTAAGTAGTGCCAAGTTGCTTCTAGCAGTATTTCATGGTTTAGGTACACACTCGTCACATCCTATTCATCTTTTTCTATAGAATGTATATATTGTGTATACAGAAAGTATATATGAAGTAGGGGAAGCCAGAAGCTCAGCTGGTTTTCAGCTAAAGTTCGGGCAGTCTGAAAGGAGGTAGAGGAGATAGCGGGAGACTGGATTTAATTCCTCTGATTACCCTTTCAGACACCCATAATTTGAAGGCAGTGGAGCTCTACTGATCATCAACAGCTCACATTTAACCTAAAACTCACTTTGGTGCAATGAACATATTCCTTCTGCAGGCAGGACAGAGGCAGCAGACGCAGGCTGGGGCTTATGGCAGGATGAGGAAGAGGAGATGCTGGGGAACGCCAAGCTATGGCCAACCCCCACCAGACAGACATGGGTTTGGGAGATGTTTAGAGAATCAGTGCTACTGTAGGGGCACAATGATGAGTAAAGAAGGGACAACATAGAAGCACAAAAGCAGGATGACATGCTGTAAAACTGGATCCTGCAAAGTAAGATAACCAGCTAGGCTTAGTCCCTGCTGTAAGCATGGGGTGCCTGAGCTAAGTCTGACATCATGTCTCCTGCTGAGAAGAGAGTATAATATCAGCCACGTGAAGGAAAAATTTCTCTTGAAGGAATAATACTGAAAACAGGTCAAGAGTTGGCTGAAATTCACCTTCTCCATTTACTTGACGTGTCCAGCTTGCTGAGGCATTAAGCCAGTACATTTCAGCTCATCATTAATTTATGAGCAAATTCAGGAAGAATAAAGCAAGTCTTGTCACTTGTCCTAATAATATCTCATCGCACATAAAAATGTGGTTAGCATGCTTGGTTGATTGGTGCAAGGAGATCTGCTTGAATGAAATAAACCTTGAATTGTGTCTTTAGTGTTATCTAGAGYGATGGGCTTGAGCCAAAACCAAATAGCCCCAAGCTGTGAGGAGACTGGGCCCAGGTCTGGCTGCTGGGGCTCATGGCTGTCACCTTTGAGATGTCACCACTAGTTCATTTTGGATGTTCTCGGCTTGTGAAGATTTCTCATGTTGTCTTTAAACAGAGGACAAGACTCATGGGATAATTACCTTTGTCCTGATCACTTCTCTTACAGTTACAATGGAGCATTTAGCCCTTTTTGTTGACTGAAAAAGCATCTCTGTGGCTCTCAAAGCAAGCAGGCACTGAATGTCCTCCCTCCTCGTAATAGGTAATACAAGCAGACATCTGATTTTTAGAACAACCCCTCTTCACACAGGCATGCACCTGTGCTGCATGGTGACTTTAAGTGATCATGACTCACTCGTGCAGCTAATCTTCGCATAGACTAGCGTCCCTATAAACTCGCAAGGATCTCAGAAAGAGCTGAAGAAAGGCTGGCATGGCCAACTGAAGGCCTGGAAAGAATTGAAYGTAGGTTTTTGGCTGACTGACTTACTGAAATAATTAATTCCAAGGACACCTTACTGTGTAATTAAAGACGTGTCAGATMGCCCGAAGTCTTAGTTGTGCATCACTTTTTGAAATTACTGTTCCCATCTAAACACCAAATACTGTTCCCACATAAAAGCAGTTATTTCTTTGGTTGGCTGGTCCTGCCTCTCGGTCTGACCTCTCACAGCCATGAGACTTGTCTGGTGTGTGCCCAGTGCCATCTATACTGCTCGGCTGGCCCCTATGCATGGGTCTGTACCTAGCCTGGTGTCTATTCACAACCGAAGTCTCAGCCACCATGGTCTACAAAGCCTTTTTGCAACCAATATCCAGGATTTTCCRGACATGCTGAGGGTACCTGAGCTCCCTTGTTTCATACAGTCATGGTGAAATGACTTTATCAATATTCTCATGTGCTAAGACATCAAGTACCCAAGCGGTACCATATCTAGCCCAGTCATGGAATAATACATAAACACTCAATAATGTAGAGCTAAGTTTAGAGGATAACACAGAAAAACCTCCTAGAGGATTTTACTAGTTTCTCTCAGGCATTTTTATGAAGCCTAAGGATTAGTAAAGGGAAATGTACTTAAAGGGTACTTGCTCTACAAGAAATAAGATAGTCTCTAAACTTTTATGTCTAGACTCAAACTGATCTTCTTCCAAGGATCTGAATATTTCAGTAGCTTCTTGAAAACATTTTGCCTGTGTCTGTTGTCCTGTCGGGGCCCAGGACTGAATGGAGGCACCAGAAATCCCATGGGAAAGCTTGTTCTGTGTCACCGGTCCAGCCTCACATCCTCCATGGGTCTGTAAAACTCAAATAGACACCCAGGCTTGTGGGTACTTCCTCTGCTTCTGAAGTTCCCTGATCTGACAGATTGATCCTATCAGGCTTCCAGTGCTGTGATACTGGAACAACTCACAATGTTTAACATCCATGAGACGGAGAAGTACCATTATTTACCTTTGATAAATTAGAAACCGAGGGAAAGAAGCATCCAAGGTCAGATCCAGTAAAGAACTAAAGTGTTTTAAAAATTAAGAGGAAAAAAACCACCTGAACTTTTATCTACCTGCTGCCCAAAGCAGAGCCCAAAACTTTCAGACAGGCACCCACAGTGCTGTGCAGACGAGCAGGGCATCCAGGTGGGTGCAAAACGGATCCATCTGCAATAGATCCACTTCCAGAGGGATCCGTGTCCACCCCGATGGATGCAAAGCAAGAGGAAGTTACTGCATTATCAGCACAGCCAGTCTTTTGTCTCCTGGCACTTGCTGAGGGGGAATACTGAGATCGGTGCTGATGTTTTCACCTCACAAGTGAAGCAAGATGAACCCCGAACCAAAATCATCCTCTTCCATGACTATAATACAGATAATACACTTCACTTAAAGAATTTCCAGTTTTTCAGCACATTTCCCCCCTCTGAGTTTGCTTTCCCCACTATCAGATCCTCTCCTAACATTTTTCAAGCTTTTTTGGGTCACGAGGTACATCTTTCTCACTCCAGGAGCTGTACGGTCTTCACCCCACCCTGGTAGTATTTACAAACCAGGGAGCGATACAAGACAGCAAGAGCCCCTGCAGCTCAAAATGCATTGCTACTCAAGCTGGAGGCCACTTTGGACCTTTCTAAAACCCAGCACCAGCCATTGAGACAAGCTGATGTATAAGACGTGTCGGTTAGGAAGGGGTACAACGAGAACTGCAAGGTTAATGGGAGATGAGGGAACTGAGATTGTTTTGCTTCGGGCACTGCCAATTGACACAACAGGAATTTAATCCTCAGCCTTCTGCACTTTGGTTCCTGATGAGCTACTGGAAACATCAGTTTCTCTTAATATATCACATTTTTGCTCCATGTCAAGCCCTACAGTAAGATGAAAGGCATAGTTACAGGGAGGGTATGACAAGCATCTAACAACATCTAACAACAAAGCAGACTAGAAAAGTAAATGGAAGAAGAGTATGGGTTTGTTGGGAAAGATTGAAAGCCAAAATTTCTCTTTAGATGCTATTAGCAGGTAGATTCCACATTTGTGTTTGGAGATCTTTTTGTACCAGCAGCTTAAAAGCAAATAGGAGCAAGCTGCTGCCCTCAAGAGTTTATAACCTTTTGTAAAGAGACAGGATATGTATAGTGGGTGGAAAAAAAGAAGTGATTACTCTCTTCCTTTTTACAGATGGAGATAGAGATCAAATAACATCTCCACTATCGCACAGGAAGCCTGTGGCAGCACAAAAAAGAAGGAACTGGGGTTTTCTGGGGGCAGATGCTCTAACCACAGACTCTCCCTCCTTCCCTCACTTCCCACATATTTTTGTTTTAACAGCCAGCGTCGAGCCACTGCACGCTGAAAAGGAAACATCTCCCCTCACGCCTGCCTGACAGCAGATGAGTTTTAGTAGGATGCTTCCCCGGTTTTCCCCGGGGAGCGGAGGGGGCCAGGAGGAGCCACGGGTGCCTTTGAGAGGAGCTGGGAGAGGCGATGCTGCGTGGCAGGGAGCGAGCTGCGCGGCTGGAGGAGGAGCTGCGGGAACGATCCTGCCCGTGCCATAGGAGTGTGTGCTGGACGGGACGTGAAGTGCCCACACAGCACCCCATCTTCTCCTCCCTGACCAAAGCAGCCACTCATTTTCCCTTCTTAACAATGAACAGCCCAGCCAGAGCTTGAAAGTACATTTTTGATCTAAGTCAGTGATAGATGATCAATTTGGGGTTTTGCTGCTAACAAATGTCTAGGCGGTGTAATCGGAGCCAGTTATACTATTGTTATGATGACACCGATACACGTGTTGATGCTGTTATTGCTGGAGAGCTCGGGCTACATTATCTTTTTGCCTCTTTCACCAGGTAACTTGAGGCCGCAGCACTATTGATTGAGGACCGCCCGGTGCTGTAGCGTCCGCTCCTGTAACCATAGCCCGCCGGGGTTATGGGGCTGTTGTGAGGGCTTTGTTTAGCTGCTGACAGCTCCGAGGAAGAGCATGCAAGGGCTGCAAACGTTTTCATTGTGTTTGCGCTTCTTTGGCTTGCAGACAATAGGACTGGGTGGCCGCGAGGAGGTAACAGGCTGACTTCAGCAGAGGACAGAGTGGGAGGTGTGGTACCCCACTTCTGAATGCTCCTGACAGCAGAAAAGGGGGTGCTCTCTCTTAGGAAGGCTGGAATGACATTATGCCCGGGCTTTCATTTTGGGCGCTCTTCTGGATGTGAATGCAACCTGTTGATTATGCGGATGTGGAAAGCAGGCTAAGTGGATCCGATAACCTGTCATCCAAGATGCATCCTTTCCCTTGCTCAGCCCTGCTCACCTGCTTTGGAAACGCACACGAAAACACTCCGTTCGACCAGCCCAACGCAAGCCCTAAAGCCATGGAGGAGGAGAAGACTGAGGGGACCTCAGCGGTGTGCCTGCAGCCGTCTGCAAGGGCAGCCAGCAGCATCAAGCACGGGGGAGAGAAGGACAGCGAGGAGATGTTCAAAGTCAGCAGATGCTCTGAAAAACACAGCCGTGCAAGCAACAGTTCCAGCAATCATATTGCTGCTCAGTCAGTGTCTGCTACCACAGAGTCGTCAGTGTTTGCTGCTAACAAGCTAAGCCATGATGTTATTGCACTCTGTACTCACATCCCCAGACCATCAATCATCCACGTGCCAAAGGTGAGTGCTCTAGAAGTCGCTATGCAACAAGGTAAGAGAATTGGCTCACTTTAACAAAGTACAAAAAGGGGGGAAAAAATCCATAGGAGCATTTATCTTGTATTGATTGGCATGCAGTCAAGAAAGGACTAATGGCTATTCTTACTAAAATAATACAGTATGACAGCTATTGCTTTCCTGCACTATTATCAGAAGCCTTAGGGAATGTTTGTAATAATACCGGGCACTTTATCAGTACATTTTGGTCAGCTGTCTTCCTATCTTTCGGTGATCCTCACTTATTTTGGACCTGATCCAAAATCCCTTGAAATGAACAGGCATTTTTTTTTTTCCACTGACTTGAGTGACCGCTGCATTATTGCCATCTCAGCCCAGTGCCTCGAGGCTGCAGCACCAGTGACTGCAGAATCCTTTTTCCATCTTATTTTTAGCTTGTGTGTGCTTGGAGGCAACAGCAAGGTTTTGAGTACAGTTTTGGTGAATTCAATTTGTTCTTGTCTGAATAAGAAGATCACAAAGTTGGGTATTTTGCCACTGGTACTACTAAAATAATGAGTAGTAATGGGCAAATAGCGCTGTTCTCATTTTCTCTTGGTTAGGCAACTGCAGATCACATGCTTTTTTCCCCCCGATAAACACTGAGGAATAGAAGCCACATGTGTGACTCAACTTTTTTATACCACAGCTTTTATTTTAATAGTCCATTCCTCTACCAATTTCCCTGCCAAATCACGTATATTCAGAGTGCCTCTCCTTGCTTCCCCTTCACAGTCAGGTAATACTGTGTTTGGCAAAGATTTCTGTCCTTGTAAAAGTGTTAGAAAAAGGTTTAATATGAGATATAGCTGCTGGAATTAAGAAAATTATCAGAATCAGGGTTTCCAGGTGGGCTATGCTGCCATTACCAGACCTGAGGGCTCTGTGGACCGCTGTTTCAGTCCTGTTGCCATCAACCACAGCCCCTACGCAGAATATAAGGAACAACTGGAGCTGCCCAAGAGCAATAATTTGCTTCGGTGTAAAAGGGAGGGCTGGCTATGGAGGTGCTGGGATCTCACTTTCACGGGATATTTTGAAGATGAGCTAGCTGACCATTATCTGGGGATGGAGTAAGTATATTTAGTCCGGCTGTCATTCAAGGAGCCAAACCAGATGCTATCAAGGTCTCCCTCACCAACACATTTCTGCGGTTTCACTTGTGTTTTTTTTTTTGCTTGGGAGGTTCAGGTTGGACGTTAGGAAAGGCTTTCTCACCTGGAGGGTAGTGCAGCATGGGAAGAGGTCACCCAGAAGTGATGGGGGTGCTGTGCTTGGAGGATTTCAAGACTTGGCTGGACAAAGCCACGGCTGACCTGATGTAGTGTTGGCAGCAGTCCTGCTTTGAGCAGAAGGTCGGACAAGAGATCTCAGGAGGCTCCTTCCAGTCAATGTTTCTGTGGTTGTGTGACGTATGGATTTTGATGCATGTATGCTGGTTATAAGCACGAGGAAACGGGATCAGACTGAGGCATCTCTTTGCTGTCACTAGACAGCAATGCAGACAGTGGTGCTCTTGGCTTTACAACACTTCTGTGACAATTTCTCCCCTCCTTCTGCTCCTACCTGCTCCCTTCCAACCACTTCACTCTCCCTTTGCTCACCTGCTGCTCTTCTCTGTTCTACCAAAGCCACTGCCAATACCTACCTCATCCCACGAGTGTCCACAGTAGCAGAACAGGTTCCCTATGTTGGGCACAAACATCTCTAACCTCCACAGGTCAGTGGTGTTGGAGCAGGCAATACTGAAGGGCTGACACCGTACTGATCCAAAGATGCTCCCATGCCTTTGCGGTGGTGGAGCAGGGATTCTGCTGACTGACCTGTGCCAGGGGTTTCTCTAGGAGTACACATGGTCAAATTTAGGAGTACAAATTTATAGCAATCTCCAATCAGAGGAGTAGTCAGGAATGGGCCACACTGCTCTGGACAGTTTGGGTGATTCAAATTATTCAATCATCCAAGTCACCACATCAAATTGTCCATCACTGTTATTTGGGTTTTTTTAAGAACAAGCTACAGAAACATCCATCAGGATGATGCATAGTCCTGCCCTGAAGTCCCTGCTGAACGTCTTCTTCTATGTGCCTTGATGTTTTCCTGTCACTGGGGAGACCTGTGAGGAAACTCCTTGTCACAGCTAGGAATCGGGTTGCCCCTGAGCATTTGAAACCTTCCTGCCAAGATCTATGGGGTCTTGTTGGTGACACTTGTGACGTCCCACACACATGAGGAGCACTTCTCTCTCCATGACACATGCAGACCAGATGTTGCATCTGATCAGTCCCAGGCTGTCAGGGCACTCTGCTACCAACGGGCTGAGCTGAGCTGATTTTGGTGGCATGTTGGAGAGAAACAGGAGACCCACAGAGGTCTCAGTGTCTGAGTATCCATATCCAGCTTTTCTATGAGGGTCTGCGCATCAGAGACTTGCTTAGTGGCAGCCCTCGGTGCCTTACTGCATAACAGTGTCCTCCCTCTCAGCTCTACCCATCAGCACAACTGGTTTTAAAATGTTAATACCCTCAATGATTGCCTTCCCAGGCAAAAACAAAATAAATAAGTGAAGCAAAATAAGAAGATGGGAGTATTCAGAGAGGCTCTGTGGTGCACTGGTTGGAAGTAGAAGTGCAGTGGGTGGAAGAAGGCATGCAGAGTGCGTGCATGCTGACTCTGACGGGATGAGAATGAAAGCGTGACACATGGAGATACTGGG
Source organism: Phoebastria nigripes (assembly GCA_035582835.1). Taxonomy (NCBI): domain Eukaryota; kingdom Metazoa; phylum Chordata; class Aves; order Procellariiformes; family Diomedeidae; genus Phoebastria; species Phoebastria nigripes. The sequence goes on from JAYKAV010001223.1 coordinate 577,393, forward strand.
GGATTTGGGCTCTCTGCCACAGCAGGGGAAGAAACGTGATAAATATGGAGAGGAAGAAGAGGGTCCCAGCAATGGGACTGCAGCAGAGAGTGGACAAGAGCCTTGTAATGAAGAGAGAGGGAGGTTATGGTCATGGCGTGTGATGGGCTGGGGACCACACACACAGCTCCTGGTGTGAGAGGGAGGAAGAAGATGGAGACAAAAGGTGGTGGGAGGCACACAGGACATCTGGTAACAGGACATCTGGTATACATCTAAGGGAAGGGACTGGAACTCAGGACTGAGGGAAAATACGGGCCACGAGGAGAGAAAGAGGAGCACAGGGTCTCTGTGAGCAGGGCGTGGGTGGCCTTGGTGGGAGGGTGGAGAAGAAAGGAGAGGAGAAAGCACAGGGCTGCCTGAGAACAGGGGCTAGAGGCATTTCAGTCCCCGAAGCAGAGCTCACACCTGTCCTAAAATAATAATATCCAGACATTGCTAAAGGAGCCAGTGAGGCCCAATGGAGAAGACACAAATTTCTGTCCTCCTTGGCGTATCTGAACTTCCCTTTGTATCTCAGTTTCTCCAGCTATAAAACAGACAAAATTTGTCCTCTTTCCTATGCAATCATGCTGAAATCTATAAATTAAAGTAACATATACCTGCTAAGTGGCAAAAGGCAAACGTACTATGTCAACACAGGAATCTCACAGTCCTATTCAGGAGACTTTTAATTCATGTTCTTGCATCAAATTCTTTAACAAAAGCTGAAGTAATGTCAGGAAAAATGCTCATACTCTTTTGTCTCTTTCATTTTCAAAATGACATCAGCAAGGGGCTAATGACAAATATGCTGAGAACTTCCAGCACCAAGAGACCTGCTGTCTACCTGTCAGCGTAATCCTTTTCAAGCAGAGGATCAGTCCATTTTGAACTAATAGCAGCATAAAATTCTAATTTGAGCACATAATATACTAATTAACAAGATCTTCCAGCTGACCCTCCCCACTGGGACATGTAGTCGCACATTTTGGATTACAATGGAGTTGCATGCATGTAACCAAATCCAGAATTTGATCAATTATTCCTTTTATGAGAAGACTGCATCTGCTCCACATGGAGCCAACCTTAAATGTGACAGAAACATGATCCCAACAAAAATTAGATTTGAATATAATTACCAAAGAGATTGAGTTAGACTCGTTTGGTCACCAATTACTGTGGCAGCAATGTGCTTGTAAATAACTGACCGTCATTTTAATATTTAGAGATTACCTCAGTAATAAAGCATGATTAAATGTCAATGAAGTTCTTCACGTCTAGCATCTTTGTCCTGATTCTGACATGTAAAGAATTAATTCTTTTGTGTTCCGTATGCTGCCTGGAGGATCTTTATCAGACTTTACAAGGCCATAAATCAAAGCTGCCAGAACTACACACTGAAACTTGCTTGCTTAGTCTTTCAACCTCAGCTACAACATCAAAAATTTTCCCATCTTTTATTTCCAAGTCCAGTTTTAGCCACTGATAAACTCTGGGGTGGAAACTTAGGAGAAAGCCTTATTGTTCTGAACCAACAACTGTGCTGTGACTCCAATAAATGTTTCATGTTGACAAAAGCATATTAGTGACCCTTTCTAACTAGCAGTATCATTCACCTGACTTGAACTCTGCTAACCTTTGAGTTCAGCTTGGGTTTTTTTCCGAAACAAAAGAAACCCAAACATCATCCAATGCATCATGGAATCATTTCTTCCCTTTCAAGCTGTTTGGGACACCAGAAACTCAGGAGCTGAGACCTTAAATGAGAGACCCTGGGAATGATATGTCCAATGAAGTAAGCTGTGCTTCCCATTGCACCTGGGGAGCCTCACTGAAATCAGTCTCACCTCTGATTTCCTATATAAAGCATGAGTCATACCTTTAGGGTACATAGACCTTTTTAGAGGACCTCATAGCTACTTTGAAACCTTGAATGCATAACTATGTCTCTTTTTCACCTGCACCTGTTTGATACCTAGGTTAGTTGTTTGGCTAGAGAAGATAGTGGGTTTGACCCAGTGAAGCTCATTTTCAAGTCTCTGGACTTCAACAGACATTGGTTGGTAACATACTGACTTGCAATGACTTTACCAGGCTTTGGACCAGCACTGATCTCAGTGGCAAGATAATGGTGACAGACTCCCAGATTCAAAGGTATAATTGCAGCTGTCTGGGAAATTGAAAAGAAACCTCATGAATACCCCACACAGAAGAAGATAAATTTCTATTATCATCCCCATTGTGTTCTATGGATCTTTCTCTGGCCAATTTGTTGCTTGGTTTATATCTAAGGGGTTCAAGTAATGCATTGCATCAAGGACTTGAGAGCTTGATTCCTCCCTGCTTGACACTTTGCACAATTGTTTATACCCATGTAGATCAACTGTAAAACAGAGCCTGATCACGACTTGGCACACATTTACAGGAGGGGAAAGTGCTCATTGCATGGAGATACAGAACTGCAAGAGGACAGCTGAGATGGAGGAAACATACCTGTAGATGCCTAGGTGAAGCCCTACGCTGAAGTTATACCTCATAGGTAAACTCCATAAATACATGGAAAATATGAACAGTCCATTGAAAATAATGGGACGTCTCACAGTCAAACTCCCACATACTCGTGGTTTTGTAGTACCAGCTCCCACGGACACAATCCTCGGGAGKATTCTGGCACTGCTCATGCTCTCCTGGGAAAACGGCCAAGAGTGGTTGTGTTCAACTCTCCCCCGGTGCTGGATGATCCCATGGGCCTGACTGTCCGACTGCTGAAGGAAGCGTTTCAAGTACACTTTGGGACTTGTTAAGTATTTTGATGACTAGTTAGCAGTTAAAAATTAGCAGGAAATGAAGAGCATTACTTGGTGAACGGCAGCTAGTTGATACTAAACTGTTTCCTTTGCTTACCTTTGCAAAGGTTTCCCTCCACCCCTCAGCAGAAGAGGACTGCAGTCATTTTATCAATGCGACTGTGGAAATTGCACGGGGACAGTCTTTTCTCCAGCACAACAAGCAAAAGCTACCTTTATTTTCTCTAAACTTACTCTGGTGCAAATTTGCTTTAATTTAAGCAAATTAAATCCAGAGGGTAAAACCCATCACTTCAAAGTGCTCAAACGGGGCACTCAACTATGCGCTGTGGTTGCCAGAGAAACATTAACACCCTTGCCTTCTCCAGCATTTGCAGGAGCTTAGCACCTCAAAAAACCCCTTGTTGTCATTTATTTAAATGACATTTACTTTTTAACACTTTGCCAAATTCAGCTGGGAGATTATGGCCTTGGTGACTTGGCCAGAGCCCTCCAAGAAGCTTGAGAGAGTCCTTGGACAGGATTCATATTTTTTTGAGTCCACTTCCTTGTGCTTTACCACCAAAATGCCTGTTAGTAGCGTACGCTACTGTAATGTTTTCTCTTCATCTCTTCCTCTTAATCTTGACTCTCTAGCTAGCAGCTGTCTGGAGAGAGTGTGTGTGGGCCGGGAGTTCTTGACTCTCAATATAAACAGCACCTAAGTGAAACCAGACTTTCTCATTTCATTTTTTCTTGGCTTTCCACTCCCACATAAACACAGAGGTAATAGCACTGCACGGYGCAGAGCCTTTCATCCTGGCCAACGCACAACTCTTTTACTTCCGTGGCCTGCACATATGCAAAATAAAATCCATCCTACTAGTGAAAGTAGCAAGCTCTGATCAAAGAGTTTGCCCCGCGTCCTGTCCCAGGCTGGCGCACAGCAGCGTTGCTAGCGCTAGGCTGGCACGTCTCTGCCCAGACCGACGAGACCACCACCCCTCTCCTGCCTGCAGGATTCCCCATCCAGCAACCTTCCCTTTCATCTTTCAATGGAATTGCTTTAGTTGATACATAACTACTCCACATGTGACCCTGACCAAAATGGTGCAGTTTCCTCTATTTGACAGGAAGCTGCTCTTTTTTCTTTTTCTAAATCTAGCTCCTACCCCTTCATTTCTCAGCTTGCATTAGCTGGGTTATTTTTTTGCAGAGGGGTCATGCAGCTTTCAGCTGCTGTTCTGCAACAGCTCCTGCATAGCGGGTGATGAGGGACAGCCTAAGATCTTCCTTCATGCCCTCTCTCACCCTGAAACCTATTCCAGCAGCTCTTGCTAGTAATGAAACTCCTGTGTGCCAACAATAATAATAGAAATAGTAAAGCTTTCAGGGAGTTCTTGGAAGTCACAAGACCCTTGTTTAAAGGGGATTAAGGAGGAGAATCTGTAAAGTTTCATGAAAGGTACTTCTGAAAACAAGATATTGTAACAAGAACACTTTGAAACCTTTGCTAGGAAATTGGAGACCGCATGAAACTTGACAGGTTTTGGGTTTCATCACCAACACAGAACAGCCCAGGGTCACTGAAGAGTTCATACCCCTTCTACTCTTAGGGTGAGCACAAGGGTCCTGGAATGTTGCTACGTAAGTAAACACTGGCATCCCATTAGCTTTCAGTTTTTTGCTTTTGCTGAGCTTAGCACCTGCAGAATTGGTACTGTTCAGTCTTCGTAGGCTTTCATGCCCCATTTGCATGTTCTCCATAGCCTTACTCTGAACACAGCGTGGATGTTATGTTAGCATTCTCCTTCCTTCTGCCTTTCAGTAAATTGAAGGGTGTTTGAAGCTCTTGGCGGGGAGATAAGATGCAGTTTGAATCAATGGAGTAATTACAGAAGAATATGATACTAATGGAGCTGATTTGAATGCGTATCTAAGGATGAATGCTATGGCTCCACGCCCAGATGGTGCACACTTTCCTCATGATGAGTTATTTATGACTTGACACATCGTGGCTTTGCTGTTTTGTGGCTCGGCAGCGTTCATGTCGTTGATAAAGCAAACTCTGTCAATATTGTGTGTTCTTACCAATCCAGACCTGGCTGCCAAGCAGTCTTCCCATCTGATACAGCCATGGCCACCCCCTCCCCAGCAGCAAAAGCAGAAGAGAAAGGTTGATACGGCTTCACCAGGGGCAAATCGTGCCTGATTAAGTGGCCATAGAAATGACCTTCTATAATGGAGTGACTGCATCAGTGGACAAGGGAAGAACTACTGATGTCATCTACCTGGAGTTCTGGAAGGCCTTTGATATGGTCCCCCACAACATTCTTGCCTCTATATTGGAGAGACATGGACTTGATGGATGGACTATTAAATGGATAAGGAATTGCCTGCATGGCCACACGGAAAGAGTTACAGTCAACGGCTCAATGTCCAAGTGGAAACCAGTAATGAGTGGTGTCTCTCAAGGGTCCGTATTGGGACCAATACTGTTTAACATCTTCATTAATGACGTAGTGGGATTGAGTGCACCCTCAGCAAGTTTGAAGGTGACACCAAGCTGAGTGGTGCAGCTGATTCCCTAGAGGGAAGAGATGCCATCCAGAGGGACCTTGACAGGCTTGAGGAGTGGGCCCATGTGAATCTCATGAAGTCAACAAGGCCAAGTGCAAGGTCCTGCACCTGGGTCAGGGCAACCCCCAGTATCAGTACAGACTGGGCAATGAAGGGATTGAGAGCAGCCCTGCCAAGAAGGACTTGGGGATACTGGTGTATGAAAACCTGGACATGAGCCGGCAAGGTGTGCCCGCAGCCCAGAAGGCCAACCGTATCCTGGGCTGCATCACAAGAAGCATGGCCAGCAGGTCGAGGGAGGTGATTCTCCCCCTCTAGTCTGCTCTTCTGAGACCCCACCTGCAGTACTGCGTCCAGCTCTGGAGTCCTCAGCACGGGAAAGACATGGACCTGTTGGAGCGGGTCCAGAGGAGGGTGACGAAAATGATCAGGGGGATGGAACGCCTCTCCTATGAAGAAAGGCTGAGAGAGTTGGTGTTGTTCAGCCTGGAGAAGAGAAGGCTTCGGGGAGACCTTATTACTGCGGCCTGTAGTGACAGGACAAGGGGCAACGGTTTTAAACTGAAAGAAGGTAGGTTTAGATTGGACATAGGGAGGAAATTCTTTACGGTGAGGGTGGTGAGTCACTGGGACAGGTTGCCCAGAGAAGTTGTGGCTGCCCCATCATTGGAAGTGTTCAAGGTCAGGTTGGATGGGGCTTTGAGTGACCTGATCTAGTGCAAGATGTCCCTGCCCATGGCAGGGGGTTGGACTAGATGATCTTTGAAGGTCCCTTCCAACCCAAACCAGTCTGTGATTCTATGACATCTCTCCTTTTTGGTGCATCTCTCCTTAATAAAGAAGAAAGGCTGAGCTCAGGAGGCCTAAAAGGACACATGGCTTCCCAGGTACCATGCAAGAGCTTGGGACCATGCATGTCTTGACTGCTGTCCCAAACAGAGAGCTCAGGCAGGATAAACCCAGCCAGAGAGACTAGTGACATGCTCGGCTCGCACGGGAGCCTGGGGAGTCTAGCTCCAACTACAAGGCTATTTTTCTGCTATCAGCTATGGCAGCCCTTTGCTCCAGGTTCTTACAGCAGCTGAACATGAGAAGATTATCAAAATCCTGGTGCAGTTTTGATTGCCTCTTGAGACCAATGTTTTCACTGAGGATCCTCTGCACTGTATTGGTTTTGCGTTTGTTTTAGGAGCCAAAGAAGAGTTCTGTACCTAAGGAGCCTGATCCAGCACTAAACTGCTCATCAGCCCCCCAGGAAGTCACTTTCCCTCCTGTAGGACCCTGGGGACTCTGCCTATGAAATTGAGACCAAACCATGCATGAACATGACTACATATTGGCTCAGAGACATAGGGCTCAAGAAATCCAAAACCTTATAGGTCATATAAATATATACACTATGTATATCATTATAGATATATCATTATATTCAGATATAATAGATTGTAATACAACTATTTTGGGACCTTCAGAGTCTATTCCCTGTGGCATCACATGCTTCTGGCATGACAGTGTTTGTCTTTGCTTCTGCTTTTCTTATTTGTCCCATAGCCATAGGTTGAGGACTAYTGTACCTAGAGATATTATAATACCTAATACACTGGGGCTAGGTGGTAACACAAAATATATATCTGAAAGGCGATGGCTTGGCAGTAGTCCAGCTATACGATGATACAAGCATTCAGCCTCTCTCCAACCAACATACTGACCTTTAGAAAAGTCGTATCTAAATCATAAGAAGAAAGGCCTCATTTCCTGATTATTTTTAATGGAAACATTTAGACCACAAATAAGTGTGCCAACAGTGCCAAAAAACAAATCATCTGGGCCATTAGTYCCCCTAATGAAACAACTGGGCACAGCCAGACCCAAGTGTTTGATGTGGCGGGTCCATCCCAAGAGAGATTGTCATTGATTTCAGTGCCTGAGCATCAGATGGGAAATGCTGTTGTTTGAGCTTTGCAAGCTTCAGAACATGCACATGGAGCTTTATTTTGGGTAAGGACTCCACACGGAGACTAAAACCCCTCCAAGAATACTGTCAGGTTCTTGTAATTTGGGGCCAGCTATACATTTTGAATGTAGCCCTATTCTGTCACTCTCTTTTCCATACACCAGTGGTCTCGGCTCTCCAGCTGCTCTGTTTAAATTACTGCTTTTTTGTAACTCTTTAATTAAGCAGGAGAATGCCACAGCAGTAGCAGAAGGGACTCTTAGCTTTCCTGCCCTGACACAAAGCAGACATATGCCATGGCTAACGAGATGATGCCTTCTCTGGGGAGAGGGTAGTCTTTTCACCTATACATGTCCATAGCTGCCTCCAGTCCTGCTGTTGTACTGKCTCCGAGAAGAGAAGCTAGGCAAAGGTATATAACTGAGCCAACAAATAATTCAGTGGGTAAAAGTTGTTGAATAATATTTAGACCCACATGCCATAAAACATGTGTTCCTTGCTCTGCAATTTCAGATTGTAATGGTGGGAATGGGTAAAAAGTTCTAATTGATCTGTTTGGTAACAAATTTTGTGTCTGTCCTTTGGCGTATTATGGAAAACAGTAGCTGGGTGCCAAAAGATTAAATTCATTTTTAGGTACCTAAAGTGAAACTTGGACAGATATTTCTTGCTGCCAAGGAACATGAGCCCTTCACTCGGCATCTGTAGGAACCAACCCCAGGTAACCAAAATTGGGCATCAAAAAGTAGTAATAGTAGAGGATCTTGTTTCAACTGTAGACCTAAATCCTGTTCCTGAACCACCTAATAAAAAACCAGAGTTTAGGTTTTATTTCTCCCTAAATCTTCCACAGCCCGGCTGTGTGATCTAGACCCTTCTGGGAAACAAAGAAAAGGTAATTAAATGCAGCGTGACTCTGCTGACCAGCTTTCAGCTCAATGAGATTTCAAATGGCTGATACGATTTCTTGCTGACTGACTGGTGTCTTCACTAGGAAAAGCAAGTGCTCAAGTGACCCAGATAAGCATCGATACCCGCACAGGATGAAGCCCGTCTCCCACCAGAGCTGGGTATTTTTCAGGCTTAAATTTACTTGTGTGAGCAAAAATTTTCCCTCTTCCACGAGAATCACAGTAACATGAGTTCAGCTTTTCTGGAYGTCTCCGTGGGCAGGTCCTTTTCTAATATTAAGCCCAACTCTTCCTCTGCTTCCACAAACCTGTCCAAAAGCTCTTCTGTCTGCTGCCAGCTTCCTCTGCAGGCCTGCCAGACCTCGACAGACCACTCCTTTTATATGCCAAAACTTCTTGGTACTAGCTGTCTCCCTGCTGAGAAGATATGTGGCCTTATAGAGGTTAAAAGCAAATACAAGTCTTATACTGCAAAAACCAGTTTCAGTTCTGCTTCTCTCTACTCAGCTTCAAAACCTGAGTGAACTTCAGTTCTTCATGTTGTGTTTTTCTCCACTCTCTGGAGGACATAGATAAGAACTTTTCTTCCAATTTCTCTGCTATTATTCAATCAGATATGATCCTTTGACAGAAGCATCTAATATTCATTATGCTGTTACTATACAATTCCCATTATACACAACCTCCACCCTTTGCAGCTTTTCTTAATTGTGACATTTGCAAATGAATAATTTAAAAAACCACAGAAGAGATTTTTCTTGTTTCAGCCAAATATAATCATGTAAATCATTTCAAATGTTGCAATCTCATAATTTCAAGACAAGTCTGTTTTCATTGCACAAGAATTCAGCAGTATATCATCTGGTGTTATAACTTTGTTTAACAGAAAAGTGTGTGAAATTAAGTCCCAGATCTTGAGATCCTCTGGTCTGAAATCATGCGCAGCTTCTGAAAGGAAAGAGTGGCAGTCCCATCTCTCAGGAAGTTCAAACAATAAACTGAAGCAGTAAATGAAAATTATTTATACTGAGTCATCATCCATTGGCAGAAGAATCGCACTAGTAGGATGGGGTCCTTTCATGTGTAACTCAGAATAGTGAAAAAGAGAAGTATTCAATGTCCAAAAATGGCCATGAGATGATACATAATGATAGATGTATAGGTGAGGTAGAAGAGCAGGAGGAGAACAGAGTTTCTGTGTCTACAAAATCCTCTGTGAAAGCCACAGTAACTGCCAATATACCTCTTGGCATGACTCCTGTTTGCTGGAGATGGGCATTTCCAGGCATCTTGCTCTAGCTTAGCAAAGGTGTACAAAACAAAGCAGTGTCACCTCGGAAGTCTTCTCCTTCCCTTGGTTCTCACCTTGACAAGGTTTAGCTGGCCCAAACTCAACAGCTGAAGTCACCCACTGTCGTGATGTGTTGAGACATTTCTCAGACTCTTTTCATATACAGCTGTGGCCTTTCTAGTCTCCCCGGTCAAATGAAACTGTTCCTGCTCAGAAGCCTACAGAGGTTCAAGCAATCACCTCATGGATGCCACAGCCTTCTGGGTTCATCTTTGCTGCTTGGGGCTTTCATATCCTTTGGGTCTGTGCTCCTCCCGGCCCAGGCAGAGGCTGAGGTGGGCTGGGTCCCTCTTGCTGGTGRCTTCTTGGAGACCGACTGAGAGCAACTAGTTGCTCCCATAACCTCTTCTGCTCCTCATCTTTATATTGGGATTGTTTTTTTCGTTATATGATTTTAGCCTTTCTTGGCCCAGAGGGAATAATCATAGATGGAAATTACGAGGTTTCAGGAGTCCCTCTTTGGTTCCTGGCCATGACTTGCTGGTGCTTTTCTCCAGCCTGTCCTCAGCAGGCTGAAACCAGAGCTGCAACCGTGATGGGTAGGCACAGGAGAGGGCTTGCACACCTCAGAGCTCATCTGCTCTCCCCCTACGCACTGCAGCTCATTCAATAAAATCTGTTACCTCTCGGTGCGAGACGTGGCAGGCCCGTTCTGCCTTCCTTCACGCCCATCTCTGCAGGGTTTTATCCGGGCATGTGCCCTGCCTCTTCCCTCCCCACCTCATCTGAGATGGTTTGCAGCTGGCGGTCATGGCTGATGTTTGCCCAATGTTAGATGATAGTCCCTGCTATCTTTTAAAACCCAGACCATGTTCTGAGTCCTTGTGGATGCTGAGAAAAGCAAGAACACCCTAGAGGCGCAGAAAGCAAATAAAATTAACAGTGCTTTAGTATCAAAGCAAATATCATTATTCTGAGCATGCCTGGCTTTTGAGTTGAGCATCCCTGGAGTCAGGCACACATGCACACATGCACGCACACACACAGAACGGTGTTTAAAGGCTTCCCAGGAAGGGAAGGAGGATGTATTTTGCTATCCTGACCCAGAAGGGGAGAGGGGAGCCCCCAAAGAGGGCTGTGAAGGCGCCTGCTGCCCCTGCCCCAGCACGGCTCCAGGGACAGCAGGGGCTGGACCCGGTTATCAGGGCTCTGGCTGAAGCTGGTGGCCTTGAGCAACTACCCACCAAGAGCTTGCTCTTACGGCTTTAATTTTTGGGAGGCTCTCCAGTTTTCAGAGGGATTTGTCTTTTCTGTAGGAGGATTCTCCCGGCGGGCTTTGCTTGTACACGTAGGGAAGAAGGCTGACACAAGCAGATTTTAATTAGACCATTCTTTTAGCTCCCCAGGCTAGTGTAATTTAACTTCTTCTCAGAGATAGTATTAACACTTATGTCATTTTTCATCATCATTAGTTTTGCTTGTGGAATTACATTGGAGAGAAACCCCCCTGGATGCAAATGCTCGTTGACTCCTATTGTTTCAGTTCCCTTCAGCCATCATTTCTCAGCCTAAGAACAAATGTTACCAGCAACAGGAAGGAGCTTGATTTTCCAACAAAATCAGCAGAATTGCACATGCRGAGAACGGGCATAATATCTCACTAAGATCTGCCTGGTTAGAGGCATTATTTGTCAATAAAATTTAAAAAATAACAAAAAACAGGTACTGTCTGTAGGGGGCTGAGATGGGAGACTTGGAAATCAGTGGCATCGCAGCGGCACAGATCTGGAGGAGGGGAGAGCAGGGATGCAGGGAGGTGGGGGGAGCCCTCCTCTGCCCCCCAGTCAGCAGCTCTCCCTCTCTTCTCACCCACGTGTTGGTTCATTAGCAGCCCTGATTGCCATCTGAAGTAAAAAAATAAACACCACCCCAAGTGGAATATCCTAGGATGAGCTGCTCAGGCCTGGCAGGGTATGAGCTCACACTTTGCTCAGCTCTGAAGAACAGGCAGATAAATAAGAAAGTATGGGTTGAGTGTGTTGGTTATTATATTGCCCTGCAATGTGCAAATGCTGTGCTATTTCATTTCAGAGGTTCATCATTTGTTGCAAGGACAGCGAGAAGGGGTAGCTCTTGTGAAGCCGATTGCAAAGCTTAGTTAGGTCTTAAACCCACGAGGGAGGAATGCATATATTCAGATACAAAGAAGCATCTGGAGCCCAGCTTGCTTTAACGCTGTTCCTAGGAGACTTACTTTGGGTGCTAGACAAAGCTACGATCATTTTAGTAGTTTACGCTGACATGCCGAGGTGGTGTCTCACTCAGCCCATATGGGCTGTAACCAGAGAAGATGTGCTGCCACTCCTCTATTTTACAGTGGGAAATGCTGGGAGGCTCCTGCTGGGCTCCCCCATCGTCTCCCTACCCTGGAGGTGGGTGCAGCAAGAGCGACCACCGGTTGTACCTGCCCTTGGTGCGTGCACAGCCACGCTCCAGCCCAGGAGGGGGAATATTTGAATCCAGGCCAAGTTTTTGCATATCCTGGATGCTCTCCCTAACCTGCAGGACCACATAAATCATATAGGGTATTTAAAAACACCATGCTGCTCTCTGGGATGTGCCAGGCATTAGAGGAAAGAAGTCTATATAATCTAATATGATGGGGTTTTCATTATGGGTTTCTTTTCTAAAATAGAGCATCACTGTGATTTTAACCTCTGCTCTGATAGCTGTCGCAGTACGTGGGTCTGGCCCTTTGGTCCTTTCCCACATGCCTTGCCTTCCTCTCCTCTGAGCCTGCCTTTCATCTTTTATTTCTTAACGTTTCTCCCTTAAGCGCATTTACTTCACAATAGTTGTAAACCCTAACCTGGCCTTCGAAATGCCTTAGCAAACCTGTGTAATATATAACAAGAAATGTTAGACATGGTATCTGGAAGGTGCTGCTCCCTCCCTTCCTTCCTGCTCCCTCCAAAACACACCAAAAAATGTAGGGGTTTTGGGCTATGAGCTCCGTGAGCTGCTTGTGCTCACGACTTTAGACCCAGTGTGGTTGGCTCAAGCGCAGGAGTGGTGGACTCTGGTAGGAAGGGAAGGGCTGAAAGGTAAATGCAGAGGGATGCGAGTCCCTAACCCAGCCTGTCACCCAAGAAACTGCAGCCCGAGAGCACGGCCAGTGGGAAGGCAGGGGTGGGAGGGAAAGAGAAACTCCCTTAATGCTGAAAAACTGGAAGTGAGGCAAGTTTTGGGAGATTACTGAAACCTGTCCTGATCCTGCTTCCTCTCCCAATCCTCCCAAAGGCAGTGTGGTTTGAACAGGAGCAGCACGGAGATCTGAATATGTATTTCAGTTTTTATTCATTCCCCCAAAGCACAAACATACATCATGCCTGAAATTATTTCTGTTTCTGCTAAAGAAATTTTTGTTGTTGTTGTTGTCTGGCAAACAAAACAAAGCAAAAAGCCAAGATGGAAAAATTGTATCAGCTCTAATAAGTTTATTAATATTCACCATTCATCAGAAAACTCTAGTTTCATAATACAGCTTCCTAAAGTATTGATGTTTGATACCAGTGTGGATATTTCAGCTCTGCTCTTATGCTTTTCCTCATGTATCATAAAATGCATCACAGCAGCGTGACACCTGCTAACCTCTAGAAATACCCAACTACAACGATGCTGTGATTTTCTGTAAATGATCGGTTCAAAGGCTTTTTAATGTATTCTGGACCTCAGTCATTATGGATTTCTGGCGATGGCAAAGGGTAATAAGATAATGCGTATATATTTTCCAGTGCTGTGCTTCACTCATTCTGCCAGGCTGCTCTGTGCAGGTGGAGCTGGAGGGAGAGTACCCAAAACAGTTACACTGCACATCAGGTCTGTAAGTGGAATAAGAAGGAGCAGCTTAGCAGAGTTACTGAACTGACACAGGAATTTGGCATCGCATCGGCTTTCTTCTTACCTAAGGGGAGTGTGGTGAACATGTGCGATTAATGTTCTGGGTCTTTCAGGGGACATGGGTAATCTAATATGGCAAGGTAAACTTTTTCAGGAATAAATTAGAGGTGAGCTACTCGACTTTAGTTTTTAACCTCTTTTTTATCCTTGTCCTTCCGCTGGCTTGAAAACAAGGGTGGGGATATTTGGGAAGGAATCCCCCAGGTAACTGGGATGGAGGGATCTGATGCAGATCTTTCTTTACTGTGAATCATATCATATCATATCATATCATATCATATCACATCATATCTATTATTATCCAGAGTCTTGTGCAGCTCTACGACCTGATACACTGCCAGGGTTGGATTAGGAGCTCTGGAAGTTTAGCTTTGATTTCAAAGGGAGATATTTAGCTAATAATCCTTTGCAGGTTTGCACAGGAATGTGGAGGGGAGGCGTCTTGCTGCTGAGGGACTGACAGATTTATTACCCTGCTATCTGCCGTGAGCATGGGCTGGGAAGGGGCAGTGGTGGAAGGCTGTTTCCTTGCCTGCAGAAGGCATTAAGCCCTGCCTTGCTGAGAGAAGCAAATCGTGGTGGCTTCCCCCTCCCGGCAGCTCATTTCCCTTGCCCCTTCCCCTTTTTTGTCCCCCTTCCCGCTATATCAAGGCGCTTTATATAGTGGCTCTGCTAGCTGCATCCCCAAATTGCTACAGCTCTGCTAGTGGTTTCTCTTCAGTTTCTTCTGCTCTCTAAGCAAAAAACATGTAGTACAAAGCACTGTGRTATGTTTTCAACTTAATGAGCACCTCCTAAGCAGACTCTCCTTCTTACTTCAGGGAGATTCTTACAAACAAAATCTCCCGCCTTGTATTTGCAAAAAAGTCTTCTACAGAGAAGACTCTGCAACTTCAGTACCCCAAGCTTGCCAGATACTGCCTAAGATGAGGGTGACCGTTCCTTCTGGGATATTCGATCTGGATTGCACATTTATTACAAGGAGATATTTTCTTCCAGTTTTGGACAGGTTCCTTTTTTAACCCAGATTTCACAGAACAGCATATCGCATCACTATCGGCGTATCAGCATCACTAACAGCATATTGACATCACTAGGAAACATCCTAGCCTGGTACAGCCCTCGGACTATTACCCATTACTGCTATTCCATGTGGGTGGCGATGAAGCCACAACGCCTAGTCCAAGGGCGATCAAAAGAGACTTCAGGACCTTGGGATGGTTGGTAAGGGAATCTGGAGCACAGGTCATTTTTTCCTCTCTCCTTCCAGTTCTGGGCAGTGACATTGGAAGAAACAGAAGCGCCCAGTCTATTAATACATGGCTCCATGGCTGGTGTCACCGCCACAGTTTTGGGTTTTGTGATAATGGGATGGCCTACATGGCACCGGGCTTGCTGGCATCAGATGGGATTCACCCTTCTCAAAGGGGGAAGAGGGTCTTTGCTCACAAGCTAGCGGGGCTCATTGACAGAGCTTTAGACTAGACTTGAAGGGGGAGGGGGATAATATCAGGCTTGCCCGTGACAAGCTGTGGGATGACATGCCAAGGTTAGAGGGATGGGGTGCTAGCGAGGGCCCTCAGGCTGTTGCTCTGAGACATGCTGGCTACACTGGAGCACACTTGAAGTCTTACAGAGATGAGCCAGGGGCTCCTGAGGTAATAGGACCCAACAGGGAAACACCAGTGAAACATCTCAAAGGAATTAAGGGGTGTTCCTCTAAGAAGGTGACACGGCCAACAGCCCAGTTGAAGTGCCTCTACACCAATGCACGCAGCATGGGCAACAAACAGGAGGAGTTGGAAGCCACTGGGCTGCTAGAAAGCTACGACCTAGTTGCCATTACTGAAACTTGAAGAGATGAATCCCATGACTGGAGTGCAGCTGTCGATGGCTACAGGCTGTTCAGAAGGGACAGGTGAGAAAGGAGGGACGGAGGGGTTGCCCTCTACATCAAGAAGTGAATAGAGTGTGAAAAGCTGTCTCTGAAGAATAGCCATGAGCAGGTTGAAAGGTTATGGGTAAGAATTAGAGACCGAGGCAACAAAGGGAACCTTGTGGTTGGTGTCTACTACAGGCCACCCGATCAAGGGGAGCCTATTGACGAAGCCTTCTTACTCCAGCTACAGGAGGCATYGCGCTTGCAGGCTCTCGTCCTGCTGGGGGACTTCCACTACCACAACATCTGCTGGAAAAGTAGCACGGTGAGCCGTGGGCAATCCAGGAGACTCCCAGAATGCATTGAGGATAACTTCTTAAGCCAAGTAATAGACAGCTGAACCAGAGGGGATGCGATGCTGGACTTGATGGTCATCAACGCAAGTGAGCTGATCGGTGATGTCAAGATTGGAGGCAGCCTGGGCTGCAGTGGTCATGCACTGGTGGAGTTCGCAGTCCTGAGGGATATGGGTCAGGCAAAGAATAAAGTCAGGACCCTGAATTTTAGGGAAGCAAAATTCCAGCTGTTCAAGGAATTAGCCAATAGGACCCCCTGGGAAACTTCCCTCAGGGACAAGGGAGCAGAACAGAGCTGGCAGATCTTTAAGGACACTTTCCACAGAGTGCAAGAGCTCTTGATCCCCAGGTGTAAAAAATCTGGAAAGGAAGGCAAGAGACCAGCATGGCTGAGTCGAGACCTGCTGGTCAAACTAAAGGGCAAGAAGGAAATGCACAGGCAGTGGAAGCAGGGACAGGTATCCTGGGAAGAGTATAGGGACGCTGCCCGGTTGTGTAGGGATGGGGTCAGGAAGGCTAAGGCGCGAATGGAGCTGAACTTGGCCAGGGATGCAAGGAATAATAATAAGGGCTTCTACAGGTATGTCAGCCAGAAAAGGAAGGTCAAAGAAAGCATACGCCCCTTGATGAGCAAGACTGGCAAACTGGTAACAACGGACGAGGAGAAGCCTGAGGTACTTAACAACTTTTTTGCCTCAGCCTTCACTGGCAACCTCTCTTCCCACACCTCTCAAGTGGATGGACCGCAAGGCAGGGACTGGGGGAGCAAAGTCCCTCCCACTGTAAGAAAAGATCAGGTTCGTGACCACATGAGGAACCTAAACATATGTAAGTCCATGGAACCTGACAAGATGCATCCCAGAGTCCTGAGGGAACTGGCTGATGTAGTTGCCAAGCCACTCTCCATGATATTTGAAAAGTCATGGCAGTCAGGTGAAGTCCCTGGTGATTGGAAAAAGGGAAACACTGCACCCATTTTTAAAAAGGATAGAAAGGAGGGCCCCGGGAACTACTGACCTGTCAGCCTCACCTCTGTGCCTGGGAAGATCACGGACCAGATCCTCCTGGAAGCTATGCTAAGGCACATGGAG